>CANIUD010000258.1:347500-654929 GCA_947470075.1 Closterium sp. Yama58-4
AGTGGGAGCAGAGGCAGAGGCAGAAGCAGGGGGATGAGCAGGAGCAGAAGCGGCAGAGACAGCAGCAGGAGTAGAAGCAGCAGGAGGAACAGGAGAAGCAAGAGGAACAACCGGAACAGCAGCAGCAGGAGAAACAGCAGCAGGAGGAGGAACAACAGCAGGAGGAACAGCAGGAGCATCAGGAATAGCAGGAGGGGCATCTGGTGGTAACCAGAAGCCAGCGGCTGCTGCATCTGAGCCATCGATAAAACCACCCGGATGCCAGAAGTACTCTGCAAAGCCTTCCCCTTCAAAGCTCTCCTCGGGCCCTACCGACCTATCCGCTGTGGGGGAATGAGCATGACAAAGAGATAGGTCCCCCGTGGGTGAGTGACGAACGGCAGGAGGGGGCGGGGGAGATGGGAGGTAGTGACGAGAAAGGGGAGGGGGAGAAGGGTGGTGGTGAGGAGGGGGAGGAGAAGGGTGGTGATAAGGAGGGAGGGGAGGAGGAGGAGGAGAGGGATGATGCTGTTGCTGCTGCTGCCGCTGCTGCTGCTGGTGATGCTGTTGGTGTTGCTGTTGATGATGGTGATTAGCAGAGGGTCCAGTAGGGGTATCAGAAGGAGCAGCAGCGTCAGTAGATGCTGCATTAGCACGGGAGAGCCTGCCTTGTCCATGCACCTGCCTCCCATGCGCATCTCGTGAGAAACGCCCATGTATGTCAGCGGCATTGTGCCCGTGCATGTCAGCGGCATTGTGCCCATGCATGTCAGCAGCATGATGCCCATGCATGTCTGTGGCATGATTCGCATGCATGTGAGTGCCATGCTGAGCATGCATGTCAGTGACATGCTGAGCATGCATGTGAGCGCCATGCTGCCAAGGCAAGTCAGGACAAAACAGGCTGTCCGCTCCCGAACCACCTCCTGCAAATGGATCATCATATGACATTTCTGTGCTGCCCGAAAACTGCGGGCGGGCCGACAGGAGAAAACCCTTCGGTGCTGCTACCATACTCCTTCTAGAACCCGGCCCTGGATCAGCAGCAGTACCACCACCAGCGGCAGCACCACCAGTAGAACCAGCAGCAGGAGCACCAGCAGCACCAGCAGCAGCACCACCACCAGCACCACCAGCAGCACCAGCAGCACCAGCAGCAGCAGCAGCAGCAGGGGATTGAACCTGAAAGGGCATCTTCTGAGAATGCCCTTCCTTGGGTCGCTGTGTGTGTGGAAATAGCCCCTCACCTGCCTGCATGGCATGACCTTGACTTTGCATGGTATAGTCTGTTCCACCGTCACCCATCTGCATGCCCATGCTCACGCCAATACCAATGCTTGGATCCGTACCCCTTCCCATACCCATACCCATACCCATACCCATACCCATACCCATACCCATATCAATACTCCTCCCCAGTCCCATCCCAGTCCCCTTTTCAGATCCCATGTTCATGCCACCCCCAATCAAAGCAGCGGCAGCAGCAGCAGCAGGAGGAGCCGAGCTTGGGCCTGCACTTTCATCTCTCTTCCTCTTTGAACCCACTTCTCCCCCTGCTGGTGCTGCTGCTCCTCCTGCTCCTGACTTAGACGCTGCTTCTTCTTTCACTCCTCCTGCCTCCCCTGTTCCTCCCGCTACAGCCTGCCTGGCCTCGCCCACTCCTTTCTCTCCACCTATCCCACCATGCACACCGGCTGTAGCGGCAGAAAATGCAGCCCCAACAGGAACATCGGCTGTAGCAGAAACATCTCTAGCACCACCAACACGAGCACTGGCTGTAGCGGCAGGATATGTAGCGCCAGCAGGAACAGCAGCTGTAGCAGCAGCGACTGAGTGGAGAACGGGGCTGCGCCTGCTGCTGCTGCTGCTATGGGTCAGGTGGTGCGGGACAGGAGGGTAAGGGGAACCACCAAACCCTGCTGCAGACGCGTTATAAGCCGCACCAGACCATGCCACAGGAGTATATTGGGAACTATCAAAAGCTGCTTCTGCGATTCCTCCTCCTTCCATTCCTGCGCCTACGATCCCTCCACCTTCCCCATGCATCCATTCCATACCATCACCATCATATCCAAATTCGATTTCATTCGACCACTTCTGCCGCCCCTCCTCTGCTGGATCATCATTTAGACCTCTTAGAACCACCACTTCCGCCCTTCCCTTCCCACCACCTCCTCCTCCTCCTCCTCCTCCTCCTCCTCCTCCTCCTCCTCCTCCTCCTCCTCCTCCTCCTCCTCCTCCTCCTCCTCCTCCTCCTCCTCCTCCTCCTCCTCCTCCTCCTCCTCCTCCTCCACCTCCTCCTCCTCCACCTCCTCCTCCTCCTCCTCCTCCTCCTCCTCCTCCTCCTCCTCCTCCTCCTCCTCCTCCTCCTCCTCCTCCTCCTCCTCCTCCTCCTCCTCCTTCGCTCTCCTCTCTCACTCTTTTCAGCTCCCCACCTCCTCTCACCCCCTCCTGGTTTCCACCGCTCTGCACCTCTCCATTCTCCTCCCTCTCCTCTCTCCTCCCCTCCTCTCGCCTCCCCTCTGCCTCCATCCCCCTTCCCTCCTCTCCCCCCTCCTCCTCTTCTTCCTCTAACATCCTCCGTTGGGTCTGAATCGTCCGAACCATCTCTGTTATAATCACACTCAGTGTAAGCACGCCCACCTGCTTCTTCCCTCCCCCTAGCCCTGCCCCGTTCTCCCCTCCTGCTCCTTCGCCCATGCCTCTCCTACCCCCCTTCCCCTTCTTCCTCCGCTTCCTCCCCCCACCCTTTCCGCCTTTCTCCCCGCCCCCCTTCCCCCCACTCGCGCTCCCCTCCACAATAACGGGTTCCATGTACCCCCGGTGACGTGGCGGGAAGGGCTGCTGAGCTGGCGGGATGAGGTGGCGGTGGTGGGCGCAGAGGACGGGGGAGAAGGCGGAGAACGCGGGGCGCCCGCAGGGCAGGTGCGCCCCGCTATTGGAGCCCCTGGGGGAACAGCAGAGGGCGGGGGAGAATGGGGGGGGAGAGGAGGGGGGGGATGTGGGATTGTGGACGCAGGTGTGGGCGGGGGAGAAAGCGGAAAAGGCGGGGCGCCCGCAGGGCAGGTGCGCCCCGCTATTGGAGCCCCTGGCGGAACAGCAGAGGGCGGAGGGCATGGGGGGAAGCAGGAAGGGGAAGGGGGGGGTGAGGGTGATCAGGGGAAGGGGGGGGGATGTATGATGGTGCAAGCAGGTGTGGGGGGAAAGGCTCCAACGGGGTGTGATTCAAGCAGAAGACGGAGAGGGTATGGGTGGGGGAGGGGGAGAAGTGGGAGGGGGACAGAAAGGGGAGTGAGTGCAGGAATGTACCAGCAGACGATGTAGGTGCAGGGCTTGTAGAGCCTCTGGCGCGGCTCTAAAAGAATGTGATTCAAACAGAAGACGGATAACGCCAGAGGCTTCGCCAGGCAAGGTCCAGGAGCCGCGCAGTGCAACGTGGCATTCGCTGGTTTGTCAGGCGCATGTGGCTCCGGCCTTGCTGCTCCGCCTACCCCCAATACCCCTGCCGTTGCCCCGCTTCCCCCTGCTGCTCCGCTCTCCCCCGCTGCTCCGCCTTCCCCCCCTGCCCCGCCACCATCTAAACCGCTTCCCCCAGCTGCTGCCCGGAAGCTCGTGTCTCTCGGGAAAGGGGGGGCAAAAGGGGGTGGCGGAGGCGGAAGAGACGCGTGGGGGCGCGAAGCAGGCGGAAACGGGAAGTCGCTGCCTTCTCCCGCTGCGCCTGTTCCGCCTGAGGCGGAAGGATGGGCGCCTGCGGCGGGCGCGGGCTCTTTCCATCCGCTCTGCCCCGTGCGCATGCAGAAGCGGCGGTACTTGGCTCGCAGCTCCTCCAGCAGCGCCCAGTACTGCCCGCGGTACACCGCCATGAGCCTGTAGCGAGGCGGCGTATCACGAAACAGGAAAGAAAAGAGAAGAGGGAAATTAGGTCGTGGGAGAAACGCACCAATCAGGGGACAATGTATCACAGTTCACGTCGACCCCTGTGGCTGCTGCATACACTTTTGAACGAATTCCATCTCAAAAGCGAAATTAGGGTTTGAGCCATACATGGCTCACGCGACCAAACCCGCAATTATCGACCATAATGAGGTGTGTGCCGCGATTGCGGATGTACAGGTAGTTAGGGTTGCGCAATAAGCATGCACTGACTTTCTGAGACGGTTTAATCGCCGCTGAACCACCTCCTCAGCCGCAACTACCGGCAGATTGCGCAAGCACTCCTCGAGATCCATCGGCTCCATATCCAGCGATCCGTCCTCTCCCTCATCGTCAGAATGGCCCCCCTCACCCCCCTCCGCTTCCTCGCGGAGACCGCCTTTTTCAACGGCCCTTGTAGCCATACCGCGATGATTTGGTGACGGTGCAAACAAAGGTTCCAGGTTGATCGTTTGCAGCGTTGTAGCCATACCGCGATGATTTGTTTTCTTGTCCATTTTAGTCGTCAACTTACATCTGATTTGGATATGTAGCACATGAATCGACCTACGCGATCAGCAAAACTGGAAATCGTGCAAGTGTAACACAAACTGTCCGCGCTTTAGACGCATGTTCCTCGTGACGATTGCAGGCCCAGTTCACAGCAACGATCTGGAAACAGCTGTTACTGTAGCCACCTAAATTTCTCCAGGCACGATCTGTCAGGGCATCTACATACACTGATGTACTGTTCAGCGAGGTGTACGAGACATCAATCTGTGTGTGAATGGGACAAGCAAAAGTTTCAGATTTGTAGTTCCCACATGTATTTGTAGACAAAGGCATGGGCATACAAAACTGTAGAGAAACATGGGTTTGTGGTGCTCGTATGTTTCGTACATAACATTACACTTCGGCATTGGCTATTTCTGAGTCAACAGCAGTGATTTGCTGTGAACAGGCTGCCCTGAAATCAGCGCAAGACAATTTTAGGCGTGCAGTGCAGTTTTTCTCGGGAACACCTCCGGTCGAGGTCCCAAAAAACCAACAACAACCCTCGGCCATTGGTGTGATCGCTGCGATAACGACACAAAATCTACAGCACGAGAAGATGCGGCGGAAGAATCCAATCAAGCACATATCGAAAGAATTCTGGAAGGAAATGTCCGCTTGGTGTTGTCGATTTCCCTTAGGTTCACTTTGAAGTGTAGTACACTAAGGGCCGTCACAATTGAAACATCGATCCTCTAGGGGATCAATGTGTGGGCTACAAGAATTCGTTGTGTAATTATCTCTTTTTCGCTGTTTTTTTCGCTAAGACTCTGGTCACGTCACCGAGCGCTATGTAACTTCGAAATCGATCCGTCACCGCACTCAAATCAAGCGTATAGCATTCAAGACTTCCGAAGCGTTTAAAATCTCGTAAATAAACGAGCCTGAGGGCGATCGCGACCATGTGGCTCGAAGGAGATCGATGTTAACAGCTTCGGTGTGTAATCCCGAATATCCCCCAGTATTTCTATTTTTTTTCCAACAATTTTTTTCTCATGTCAGAAACCGTATTGCAGAGCATCTGTATAGTGATGTAAATGACTCTCCTCTACCTTGCAGGAACTGGGATCTGCACTAAATGATAGAGCACTCTGCTGGCTTTCCAACGAGCCGTCAAACACACGATTCGCCCAAGTAACGAGGGAGTTGTAGGCTTTTATGTGCTTGCTAGTGCTCTTAGAACAAAGGATAGGAGCTCTCTGGATTTTGTAGTCGAATGTATCACTTACAAAGTGATTCTCAATTTCAGTATGATCCATGCAATACAAAGCAACACAATTTTATATGAACTGCAAACATCGAGTCGCACATGTAACCTCGAACCGCGGTACACTCGCGAATGTTCGAGTAACATTTCGAAGGGGTGAAATTCGACCCTCGAATTTCACCGATCCGAATTCTCCTTGGGTCTCGAATGTTCCTGGTGCTGCCATGTGGCACCGAATCGATGGGTCTTCCGAAGTCAACCCACTCACTTCGAAACCTGCAGCTCACGCAACATGTGAGCTTCATTCGGTGGTTGGGGGCAAACCTCCCCCCACACTCAACCTCCAACACTCCCCCTTGCACCCAAGCCACTAGAAGTTCAATCCAACACGCTCACAGCATGCACGGAATGAATCCTTAGGGAGTGGTTTGGTGAGGAAGTCCGCGGGTTGAGCTTTGGTACTCACATATGTGACTTTGACCTCACCCTTCTCAACCGCCTCACGAATGAAGTGATGCTTCACTTCGATATGCTTGGTTCGCCCGTGAAGTACGGCCTTGTGAGAGAGGCTTATGGCGGCCTGGTTGTCACAAAAGAGAGGAGTTGGCTTCGTTTGAGGATGCCCAAGCTCCGCTAGAAGACGCCTTAACCATATCGCCTCCATGGCACCTTGAGTGAGTGCCATATACTCCGCTTCCGTTGAGCTTAGAGCCACGGTTGGTTGCTTCTTGCTTTGCCAACTCACGGCTGCCCCAAGCAAGGTGAAGACGTACCCGGAGGTACTCTTGCGCGTGCTCGGATCTCCCGCGTAGTCCGAGTCGGCATAGCCCTTGAGTTCAATCGGGCCGGCTTCATACACGAGCCCCAAGTTAGGTGTGCCTTGGAGGTAGCGTAGAACGCGTCCTCCCGCACGCACATGCTCGGTATGAGGGTTGCTCACGACTCGTCCAAGCACCCCGGCGGCGTATGCGAGGTCGGGACGAGTAGAAACGGCGGCATACATGAGCGAGCCCACTAGCGAATGAAACCGCTTCCCTTCGGCTTCATCGAGGGTGGATTCTTCCTCTCCCGTGAGGCAAGAGAACCCCGTAGCTAGTGGTGTTCCCACCGGTTTGCTATTGCCCATGCCGAAGCTCTCCACTACCCCCTTCACATACTTCTCTTGGTGGAGGTGGATGGTCCCGTTGGCTCGGTCACGGTCAACGTGCATCCCAAGGTAGTATGTGACCGGCCCCAAGTCCCTTATAGCAAACTCCGCCCCGAGCCGTTGCTTGACCTCCCGAATGAGGTCCTTGGAGTCGGAGAAGAGGAGTAAGTCATCGACGTAGAGCAAAAGCACCAATTGCTTCTCCCCCGCCTTCAACACGTACAAAGCGCTATCGCACTCGCTACGCGCGAAGCCGTGTTGAAGAAGAAAGTCGTCGATGCGCTTGTACCATCCGCGTGGACTTTGCTTCAAGCCGTAGAGGGTACGCTTTAGCTTCCACACCCTTCCACTACCGTCATCGTACCCCGGGGGTTGCCGCATGTAGACTTCTTCCATGAGAAGCCCGTAGAGGAAGGCGGTGCAAACGTCCAATTGCTCCACCTCGAGGTTAAGCGATGCCGCTAGCGCGAGCAATGCGAAGAGTTGTAGCCTTGGCGACGGGAGCGAAGGTCTCACTATAATGCTCCCCCTCCCGTTGAGTGTACCCTTGAGCTACAAGCCGCGCCTTGTAGCGTTCGACACTCCCATCGGCTCCCAACTTCTACTTGAGCACCCACTTGCATCCCACCAAGTAGGCACCCTTCGGCGGATCGACGAGCTCGAATACATCGTTCTCCTTGATCGATGCTAGCTCCTTCTCCATCGCTTGCTTCCATAGGGGCGCATCCGGAGAAGCCAAAGCCTCCGTGTGGGTGCGAGGGTCATCTCCCATGGTTGCGAAGCAATATGCCGCACGCTCCTCATCCAACTCCCCAACGGCTACCGTAGCGTAGTCGGCTAACTTCGTGTTGGGGCAAGGTGTACGACGCCCACGGGTCAACGCCAATGGTAGGGAAGAAGGTGCGGAGGAAGTTGCCTCCTCGGTTGGTGGCACCTCCACGACATCGTCATCGCTCTCCTCGTTCTCTCCCTCTCCATTCTCGGCTTCCTTTTCCGCTTGTGATGGAACCTCCACCGCCTCATCCTCCTCTCGTGCGGGAAGTACGACGGTGAGTTGCGGCGTTGGTTGTTCCTTCGTCGGAAACTTGTCTTCGTCGAAGACCACGTCTCGAGATGTGACGACGCGCCTTTCCGCCAAGTCCCACACTCGCCACACACGCTCGTTTGCCGCAACTCCCAAGTAGATTGCCGCACGAGCCTTCGGTTGCAACTTGTGGCGAAGAGGATCCGGGACATGGTAGTAGCAAAGGCATCCAAAGGTGCGTAGGCGGGATAGGTTCGGCTTCGTTCCGGTCCATGCTTCGAACGGAGTCGTTCCCGGGAGCACCTTTGTCGGCAAACGGTTGCGAATCCACGCCGCTAGCGCACTCGCCTCTCCCCACCACTCGTGCCCAAGCTTGGAGTGTTGAAGTAGTGAACGAACGGCTTCCACCAACGTGCGATTAAGCCGCTCCGCCGCTCCATTTTGTTGGGGTGTGTAGGGTGTCGTAACGTCGTGCTTAATGCCCTTACTCTTCATCCATTTCTCAAGCTCCGCGTTCACGAATTCGCCACCACCATCGGTGCGAATACACTTGATCCGCTTCTTGTCGTCGTCGCAAACTTCGAGCGCCCACTCTTGAATCGCCTTGGCCGCATCTCCCTTAGCCTTCAAGAGTCGGGTCCAACACATCCGCGTCGCGTCGTCGAGCATCACCAAGAGGAACCGCGCTCCTCCCTTTGATGCATGCCGCATCGGTCCGCACACGTCCATGTGAACAAGCGCAAGCGGGTCCTTAGCGAGGGGTGACGTTCGGCTACCAAATGGCTTGCGAGCCATTTTTCCTTCGACACACGCCGTGCACACGCCCTTCTCGTCGTCGCCGGCGATCACGTCGACTCCCTTCGCGAGTCCTTTGTTGACCAACTCCTTGACCGAGTCGTAGTTGGCGTGCGCAAGTCGATTATGCCACGCCTTGAGAGTCGCCTTGGAACCTTGCGCCACGTTGGATGAAGCCACTCCCGGGTGCGTCTTGAGTTGGTAAAGTTCTCCGTTGAGAACGCCTTGTGCGAATTGCTTCCCCTTCCAAAAGAGGTTCATCGTCGCGCCATCGATGGTGACCTTCACGTCCTTCTTCGCGAGTTGAGTGACGGAGAGTAGATTCACCTTCAATCCCGGGACGTGAAGCACGTTCGTGATGTCCACCGGTCCGCCATCGACGATGAGACGCGTACTCCCAACTCCGACCACCGGTAGCGACTTGCCGTTTCCGAAGACGACGCGCGTGACGTCTACCGGTGCACCAACGTTGGTGAGGAATGATGCCGAGTGCGTCATGTGTTGTGTTGCGCCGGTGTCAAGGAACCACGCGTCGTTTGGAGTGTTGGTCCCGTCACCGGCCAATAACACGATCGACTCCCTTGTATCATCCGCCTCGCCGGATGCCGTGTGCGCGTTGCCCTCTTGGTTCCGCGCCTTTGATGGAGTCCAATCGCTCGAACGCTTCCGACACTCTCGCCAAAAGTGTCCCGCTTTGCCGCAATAGTGGCACTTGCTCGCGCCGTTTGATGTGTTCCCCTTGCCGCGATCGCTTCCACCGTACGACTTCTTCGTCGCACCCTTGCTCCACTTGGACTTTCCTCCGGAACTCCCTCCGGAGAACATGGCGGTCTCCACGCTCTCATTAGCGAATTGTCGGCGACGCGATTCCTCATGGAGAAGCCGACCGACCACCGTTTCCTTTGTCCAAGTGTCTTGCACGCTATCGAGTGTCGTTATCACCGTCGACCACTCTTCCGGAAGACCGCAAAGCAAGGTCAAAATCCAATCCTCCTCCGTGACCGTTCCACCGAGGTCTACGAACGTTTCCCCAAGTTCCTCCACACGAGTCGCATACTCGTGCATCGATTCGCCCGCGCGCAACTTCACCGTGTAGAACGCGTTCCGGGCTAGGATCTTGCCATGGAGGGTCTTGTTTACGTGAATCGTCTCGAGCCGCTTCCACGCCTCATGCGCCGACGCTTCGAGCTTGATGCACGTGCGCACCGAGCTCACGAGGTTGATGCCGATCCGCGAGATTAGCGTAGCGAACGCCTTTTGGTCCTTCTTCTTCCAAGCCGCGATGTCGCTCTCGTCGTCCGGCTTCTTCTCCGTCCCATCGAAGAGACCCCAAAGTCCCCGCTCCATCATGAGCACTTGGAACTTAAACTTCCACGCGGAGTAGTTTTGTCCCGTGAAAATCGGTACCGCCGACGTGTCGTACATCTCCGCGGCTGCCCAGGGTTCGCCGGAATTTACAACGACACCATCCAAGGAAGTGCGGGAGGCCTCGCTTGAAGTCGGCATGCTTGCTTCTCGTCGCGCGCGTATACTCCTCCGACCAGCTCTGATACCACTGATGTAAAGGACTCTCCTCTACCTTGCAGGAACTGGGATCTGCACTAAATGATAGAGCACTCTGCTGGCTTTCCAACGAGCCGTCAAACACACGATTCGCCCAAGTAACGAGGGAGTTGTAGGCTTTTATGTGCTTGCTAGTGCTCTTAGAACAAAGGATAGGAGCTCTCTGGATTTTGTAGTCGAATGTATCACTTACAAAGTGATTCTCAATTTCAGTATGATCCATGCAATACAAAGCAACACAATTTTATATGAACTGCAAACATCGAGTCGCACATGTAACCTCGAACCGCGGTACACTCGCGAATGTTCGAGTAACATTTCGAAGGGGTGAAATTCGACCCTCGAATTTCACCGATCCGAATTCTCCTTGGGTCTCGAATGTTCCTGGTGCTGCCATGTGGCACCGAATCGATGGGTCTTCCGAAGTCAACCCACTCACTTCGAAACCTGCAGCTCACGCAACATGTGAGCTTCATTCGGTGGTTGGGGGCAAACCTCCCCCCACACTCAACCTCCAACATATAGATATTACAATGTAGCACAATTACGCAAGGAAATTGAGTGGGAACAGGAAGAGAAGAGGAAAGGAGGAATAACGTGAGGAGAAAAAAGGAAAGAAGAAGAAAGAAGGAAGGGAATAGGGAGAAAATGGTAGGAGGAAGAAAAACCGGGAAAAAGGAAGAAAAAACACAAGACACAACATCAAGAAAACCCCAATAGCACACACAATTGAAACCCCATCAAACCATCCCATCAAAATACCCCAACTGCACTCCCATCGAACCAAAACCCCCCCTAAACCCACCCTCTTAACCCGCATGTCTACCAAGTAGGGTGCATCCGCCCACGGAGCATCCCATCCCATCTCCTCCTCAACATCCTCCCGCTCCACCCAAACAGCCTCTGGACCTCTCATCATCGACGCCGCGCGTAACAAGATCACACGCGCCTGAGCCCGCTGCAAAGCCACACCCACGGCCGCTTTGAGTGAACCGAGCAAATAAGCCGAGAAACCCTTTCCCGTAGCTCGCGCCGCCCCTTTCGTCTTTGCTATCTCGATCTGCGCGTCACCCTGCTTCTTAAGCCATTGTCCAAAACTCCCCCCCAAGCATCCCCATGTCTCAGCAATGAGAGGTGTGAACTGCACTCCCCTATGCCGCTGTAGAAGCGATTTGTAGTCCGCCGCCTTCCGCTTTTCTCTCTCTCTCGCGGCAAAACCCACCTTGCGCCCAATCTGTCCATGGTGCTGCGCGGATAGCGAGATAGGGTCTACCACACTAACCTCCAACGCGTGCTCCTCCCCCTCCCTCAGTTTCCGAACCGCCACATCAACCCTCTTCCCTGGGAGCAACGTGTCGTCTTCCATGGTCACAATCCCACCCGCACCCTTAGCTATCTTCGCCACCACAAACTTAACCGCATCGTGAACACGAGAAGGTGCATACTGATACTTGCAGCGAAGGGCATGATGCGGGTCAGAGGGATCAGCAAACTCAAACCCACACGCGCACTTGCCGGCCACTATCAGCTGCTGTATAGGGAGGCCTAAGCGCATGGACGCGCAGATGCTCCACTCGGCTGCGGTGAAGGTAGCCTCCTCGTGCGAAGGAACGGCAGAAACCCACGCCCCAGCCCCCGGGCCCTGAAGGGATGTCAAACGGGCCAAGGTGGCATCGTTGTGGGCCATGCCTCGAAGAGATTGAAGGCTCTCAACCGCTAGGCGACGGTGTTGTGTGGAGAAGAGCAGCACAGGGGGGTCAGCAGTGCACAAGGCAAGGGGTGGCATCTCCTGCCGGACCGACTGTGGAAGCAGATCCACTGCTCTCGCAAACCAGGGGTCCAACAAGGTCGTAGCCTCGGGCGTGCGGAAAAACTCCTCAAACATCCGCTCCTCACCTGCCACCCCCAACCGAGCCACATCGCTCACTGCTTGGCACCAGCCACATGCATACCATAGAGGACTAAGGTCAGCCGCAGATCGAATGCCAAACCCTCCGAGTCTGGCAGGAAGGTGCAGCTGTAAACGAGCCATCTGAGACTTCCCCGAATCGTGATCCCAGGTACTATCTGGAAACAGCTCCTCGAAACAATCTTCTAGCTTCATGTCCCAGTCCCGAAAAGCCTCCACAACCTCAGGTCGTGGAGGCATCGTCCGTGTGAGGTAAATCGGGCGCGCTGACACTGCGATCGCCAGCAAATGGGACGCAATCTGTGGGTGGTCAAGCAGAGGAAGCCAAGGGACAGGTGCATGCAGCTCCGTCAGCCGGCGACGCAGGCTAGCCACCTCCCAGAATTTCTATTGTGACTTTCCGAAACCAAAAGGCCCTTTTCAAAGTTTTTTCTTGGGTGTGTGCACCACACGTCCACCCTCGGTCACTTCGGTTTTGTGATCCGAGGCAGGCTGACGTCGAATAAAGCCAAAAGTGTTGCTTCGATTTGCTGCCTAGCGGTGGCCCAGGTACACAGTGCATCATTTCGAATCGCCAGCACGGACAATGGACGCCAAGAGGCAAAGATTTCAACACCTGACCGTCCGAAATTTCTAGTGCCACTAGAGCTGTCCTGCCATGCTGCTCCAAGGGATTTGGCGACTCTCACCAATAAAATCGCAGCACCGCCAACGCAGCCGCCAGTGTCGTGCCTGCCACACCGCTTTGCGAGCAGCCAGCCCCTCACGCGGAGAGAAATCTTGCTTGTGGCAATTCCCAAGGACCCCCTTTGTGGCTCCAAGAAGCCGCGCTTGCACCTCTCAGTGCCACGTGTTATCCACAACATGAATTTCAACCGTCGATCGGCACGTGGGTTTAGTGATTCTGCGGTGGTTTTGGGCTCTGCCCCCAATAGCAAACTGCCCTCTCTAGAAGCTGGCGAGGGAGCAAACCCTCACCAATCGCCACTGCCGCGGTTGCTTGCTCGCTTCTGTTCCCAGATTTTCCCGCCTTGCTTTTCCTAGAAAGCGATTGCTTCATTTCCCACCTCCGATTTCTCATTTCTCATTTCCTCATTCCACTTCAGCTTTCTCAATCCCTTGTGTTAGGCGAAAAGGGATTCCTAGTTCCAGGAGCTCACTAGTTCTGTAATGTCTCTAGCTTCTCTCCTATCCACGCAAACTCCTTCGTGTTTCACAATCCACGCTTAGGCGTTTGAGCATCTCGGCAATCAGCGGGAAGATGAGTTCTATGATGTTGCGCAATCCGGTGAAAATGCGAGGTGTGGAGGTTTACAAAGATGGCTGGCTTGCCCGCATTCAGATTCGCGGTACTCGCTGCCGCTTTGGCATGTTCGCGAACCAGCATGAGGCGGCACGAGTGTACGATAGGTACGTAACGGCTGTTAGTTATGTCTCATCTGAGTCTCATTAGCCTCTTATGTCTATGGCATTTTGCTGAAGGCCTGTGGTTGGCCTTTCTCCTGGATTGAAGGAGTGGTGAACCCTGCATTGTCATAGATACCAGATTTCCGTCGCCGCTCACATTGCTGTTATCGACTCTTCAAAAACTTCATAGCTTCCACTCCTTACTCTCATCGTTTTTCCCCTTCTCTTCGTTTCTCACTCAGGCTATCGTACAAGCTTCACGGGGCGCGTGCCGTCACGAACGGCACGATTGACGAGGACGCGAAAGCCGAGATCGAATCCTCCTCCCTCGAATCAATGCTAGCCGTGGTCCCCGCCATAGATCCGTATCCTCTCTACGAATCCGCGTGGCAGGCAGAGGGCGGCGAAGAGGAAGACGAGGTGGCTGAGCAATCCATTAGTTACGACAGTGATACGACCGCTCCCTCGCCTGATAGGATCAGATCCGGTAGGATCAATGCTGCTGACGCCGTCCTTCCGGAGTTGCTCGAGGCCGAGAGCCGTAGGCGTGTAAGCAGCAGTAGCGAGCCGTGGGCGTCGCCGTCTTCTCAGGGATCTGGAAGGATCTCGCGGTCCGAGGAGTCCTCCTGCGCGTGCTGCGATACAAGGGAATGCACTAACGCGTACAAGAGCGGACCTCACCCAGATCCCGCGGCTTGCGAGTGGGATCGTCCTTCTAGGAGGTACCACGGTGCGGCCTCGTCCAACTCGGGGAGTGTACTCGGTATAACCGGCTCCGATTCGGGCAGCGACGAGGTTTACTGGAGCAGCGGCGGTGTCAAAAGGTCTGGCAACGGGGACTGCAACGGCGGGGACGGTAATGGCGATGGCGAGTGCCCCGGAATGTTGGTGTTCACTGTGCGGAAGAAGCGGCGGATGCGATCTCGACCGCACACGTGGAGCAATGTCTCGCCCATCAACGGCTCTCCGATTACGGCCTCTCCCAGCAACGGTGAGTCTCGAGATTGCCGGATCCGCGGCCCCGTGATTTCAAGAGCGAATGTACTGTCGTGAATGCATCGGCTTTAATGTGCGTCGCCGATGCACACTTAAGCCGTTTCCGTTCTCCAACCCTTTCTCCCGCGCGAACTCTCCTCCTGCAGGTTCGGAACGAATGGGCACTGGGAGCATCACCGTAGCTCGCGGAACGGTTCAGAGCGGAGAGGAGATTTTGAGAGGGGCAGTGGTTCGCAGTGCGGCAGGGGCGGAGCTTCCGATGCAGGTGAACGCGGAGCCGTCAGCATCGGAAGCTATGGATTACGAACGCGACACGCACGAGCGCTGCGACGGCGACTCAGGTACGAAAAGCGAATCAATAAACTTATTGTTTGGGTGGGGTGGTGCTTCCACTGGGGTTTTCTAGATCCAGGGTTTTTTAATTTGGTGCACTAGACGTTACTGTGTTTTGTCGTGCAGGCCCACTGCTCTGTTCCGAGGACCTCCTTACGCGAAGCAGGGAGTCGACTCGCCCCGCCGCTCAAGCCACTCCTGGAAATGCGCGCGAAGCAGCCGATCCGCCCGCTACTCCCGATGCGTCCACGGCTCCTAGGCGGCGAGCGAGAGCGCGAGGCAGAGACGGGAGCGGCAGCAGGATCCGAAGCAGCGGTGCCAGCCGGAGCAGCGGCGGCGGTAGCAGGAGCAGCAGCGGCGGAAGCCGGAGCAGGGGCGCGGTGACGACGGTGCGAGTGGAGTTCGACCCCGCGTACTGCTGGAAGTTGCGCGCCGAGCCCGCTTTCCCTGCGCGGCCGCGCGTCGTCGAGAGCCCCCTTGCAGGTATGTGAGGGTTTTGGGCACGTGTTACGGAAGGTTTAACGAGGGGTTTCGGGCACGGGTTATTTGGGAATAACGGAGGTGGTTTGTGTTTCGGTGGTTCGGATATGGCTTGGTGGAGGGAAGGATGGGCTTTATAAAACAACGGTTCGAAAATGGAAAGGCAACGAACATGTTTCTGTCCGCGCTGACTGCCATTTTCCGTGCGCGTTTCTCTACCGCTCACGGGTTTCCCCTCTGCTTCTTCCATTCCCCTGTCGTCTCCCCTTGCCAGAACTCCAAGGCACCAGAAGCAGCGCGGCTGTAGAAGTGACCGTGGCTCTCTCCAGCTGTACTCGTTTTGAGCCGCCTCGTTACACGCATGGGAGCAGCACCGCTGTAGCAGTGAGAGATATCGAGGCGGTGAATCGCGGCAGCACTGCTGTAGAGATACCTGTAGCTCTCTCTGGGTCCAGCCGTCCCCAGATGAGCGTGCTTTCCCGGTGCAACAGCAGCAGCAGCAGCATCCCGGTTAGTGTAGCAGGGGCCAGCGGTAGTAGTGGGAGTGAGGGAGAATGCGCAGCAGCTGCAGCAGCAGCAGCAGCAGCAGGAGCAGGAGTGGCAGCAGTGGCAGCAGCAGCAGCAGCAGCAGCAGCGGCAGCAGCAGAAGCAGGAGCAGGAGTGGCAGCAGTGGCAGCAGCAGCAGCAGCGGCAGCAGCAGGAAATAGCAACAACAGCAGCAGCACCAGCACCCCAGAGAAAAAGCCAGTGTTGCCCTTCTCTTGGGCTTTATCTGTCGACGCATCTGGCTGTGGCGGCTACACCCCGTTCTCGTTACCACGCCTTCCGCCCATGATCCAGTCGAGCCCTGCCACGTCTCCTGCCACGTCACCAGTGCGCTTTGGGTCACAGGAGTCGTTCTCGCATGCTGACGTGGACGGTGCCAAGGCGGGAGGGTGGATGGGAAGCATGGAAAGCATGGCGGGTATGGGGATGGATGGGGGTGAGGGGAAGGCGGATAGCAGCATCTATGTGGCGGCTCAGTGGCTTGTGGATATGGCGGCGGGGAGGAGCGCTGCTGTGTGCTAATCCCTCATGCTGGCTTGGGGTTGTGTGTGCTGGGGTGTCCTTAGTTTGATGGGGTCTTATTTTCCGGAGTGTGCTTAGTGTTCTGGGCTGTGCTTGCTTGAGGGTTTCGGGTTTAGGTTTTCGGGGTTGACTTGGGGTGCTGGTTGGGGGTTGGTTGTGCTTGTGTGGAAGGGCGTGCAGGGCAGATGCAAGGGAGGCAATGTTGCAAGGGAAGGGAGGTGCTGCCAGTTCTGGTGGTGCCTGGTGGAAGCTTTAGGGTAGTGGAGGGTAGTGGAAGCTCCACAAGAGAGCTAACTACCCTCAGGAGAGTCAGAGAGCTCACAACAGATACAAGTCTGGTGTGGAGCCGGCGGGAAGTTTGGTGCTACAAGGCTGACAGAATGCAGGATACATATGGGTGCTGCTGCTGTGTCAGGGAAGGGGCGTGCTGCCCTCATCTTGGTGTTTGCGCCGCGAATAAAGGTTGCTTGTAATGGCACTAAGTCTATTCATTTCTTGTTTGTTCATGCTTGTCATTTATGTATTCCGAGAGCAAGTTCTTCCTTACCATCTTGAAAGACACGTGTGCAACGGGTACCTGACACAATGTGACACTAATTTTCCTTTCATATAAAGAAGGCTCTACACTCACAACAAGAGGCCCCAAAACGAGTTAGTTCCTGCATCACTCTTTTACCATCCACTTACGGTATGATAATCTAGACGACATTTTTTTCAAAGCTCCCATCTCTCATTGACCATCTGTTCCAATAACTCTCAGCTTCAATCTTCACGTTCCTCCATCGTAGCCCATCGGCTCTTTCAGTCGACAACAAAACCAGTAGTCTTCAGCTGCTACAACTTATGGGGCACGGCGCTTCACATATCACTGTCTTTCTCACCGCCCATCCGCTCCGATATTCCTCAGCTTCGGTCGACCACTCCTCCCATCCACCTCCACAGCCAGCCCCATCTCTCTCAACCCCTCTGTCTGCCCCTCGTCCCCTCTCACAACCCATCGGCTCCAATATTCCTCAGCTTTGGTCGCCCACTCCTCCCATCCACCTCAACAGCCAGCCCCATCTCTCTCAACCGCTCTGTCTGCCCCTCGTCCCCTCTCACAACCCATCGGCTCCAATATTCCTCAGCTTTGGTCGCCCACTCCTCTCATCCACCTCTACAGCCAGCCCCATCTCTCTCAACCCCTCTGTCTGCGCGCCGCCTCGCACCTCCAGAGCCGCCACGTCAGCAGCATTCTCGGGGTTTCCTTCTAGAAGGTTCCGCACGGCCCACAGCCCCCACTCTCTCAGGAGATCGTCACCCTGCGTGCTGTCGCCTGCCACGCACTGCTGCAGCACCAGGAACAGACCACTGCTCATTATGCTGTTGCTGGGGGTGGGGATGGGGACGGGGGTGCTGCTGTTGGGGGTGGGGGTGCTGCTGCTGGTGGCGCTGCTGCTGCTGCTGCTGCTGCAGGCGCTGCTGCTGCTGCTGCTGTCAGCAGCGGATACCAGAGTGCTAGGAGCCGTATAGCACCGCACAGCATCCTGATATGCCTTGCGCTCATGACACGCGTTTGCAATCACTGCCACCACATCCCTGCGGTAACCAGGGTACGGGTTACACGATGGGTACAGAGCGGTCGAGACTGGTGAACTTGATAATGACACTGTGACTGTCGCTGCTGCTGTTTCAGCTGTCGCTGCCGTTGCTGATGGTTTATTTGCTGCTGATGTGATAGCAGGGGGGCCCAGCCAATGCAGCAGGTCAAGCAGAAGCGGAATCAGCTCCGAGCCACCAACCACTGCTAGCAGGTCCGTGCGTGCCAAGCCTGGGACTGCCGAACCTGGTGAGGCAGGTTCGGCGACTGGAACGGGGTCCAGGGCTGCGAGGATACGAAGGCAGTGCAGGGAAAACCGGAGGATGTGGCGTGCTGACGTGGCTTCATTACTAGGTTCCTCTTTACTAGTTTTTTGACTACCAGGCGCCACCTGGTTACCAGGTGACAGCAGCAGGCCCTGCGCCTGAGCCTGTGCCACAGCCTGTGCAGCACCCCTGCAAACGGTCAGAAGAAAATTCAAGCTGCCCGGACCAATAGGCGGAAAAGATTCTCTTTGCTCTTGCCCCTGCTCCCGCCCCCTTTCCTCCCCTCCTTTCCCCTCTTTCTCCTTCTCCTTCTCTTTCTCCTCGCTCTCCTCCTTCTCCCCTCTCCCAACCCCAACTGAAACCCCCTGTGCCTCTGCTACTGCAGCCAGCGCTCCCCACACCCCCCACAGCAGCCCCGCTTGCTCCCAGCTGAATCTCCCCCCATCAGGCTGCTTTAGGGACAACACAGCTGTTTCTTCCTTCTCTCCCCCCACCTCATCCCCCTCCTCCTTCCCCCATTCCTCCTTCCCCCTTTCCCCTTCCCTGCTCAGCCCAGCGAAAAGTGGCTTGAAGAAGCTTCCACGAAGGCACAGGCGCTCCAGAAGCAGGCTGAGCCAGGGATCGAGAGAGGCGGCGGGGGCGTCTGGGGGGAAGAAAAGGGGAAAGGAAGGGGCATTTGTGAGAAGGGGAAAGGAAGGGGCATTTGTGAGAAGGGGAAAGGAAGGGGCATTTGTGAGAAGGGGAAAGGAAGGGGCATTTGTGAGAAGGGGAAAGGAAGGGGCATTTGTGAGCTATCTCTCTCGAGCTATCCTGATGTGGTGCTCAGGAGCTATCCTGAGCTACCTAGATAGCTCAGGAGCAGGCTGAGCTAGGGATCAACAGATGTGGTGGGGGCGGCTGGGGGCAGGAGAGAGGAGGGGGGGGGGGGATCAGAGGGATGGGCAAGGGGGAGTGCATTTGTGAGAGGCAAGGGCAGACATACCACGGTGTGGGCAACGTCTGAAATTTTTGAGACGTCTCAAAAACACACTTTCTACACGTGGCAGACATACCATGGTCATGTGGGTTCGGCACGAGCCAAGCCCATTCTTCCTCCCTCTCTTCCCACTCTCCCAACTCCTCTTCCTCCTCCTTCTCCGCTTCCCTTCCCCCATCCCCATCACCATCCTCTCTTCTCCCCCTCCTCCTCCACTTCCCCATCTCTCCCCTCAAAACCCTGTCCACCAAACCAATCCCTTCAGCTGATCCTCCCAAATCTTCTGCTGTTTTCTGATTGGTCCGCACGCACGTGAACAGTACCATGCACAGTGCCGACCGCACCCCCGCCGCCCGCCCTGCCGCCCCGCCTGCTGCTGCTATCCGGGAGAAGGTTCCTGGAAAGCACCTGTCCCAGACTGCCTGCTGCTGCCGCCTGCCGCCGCCACAGAAGTTTCCTAGAAGCTGCAGGACCGTTTTGAGTGTGTCGAGATGGTTGGGGGGAAGGGGGATGCTTGGTGGACGGGTAGAGAGAGAGGGAGGTATGCTTGGAATAACTGAGTTCAGTTGGCCCTCTGAGAAACACTCCCCTTCTGCCCCTTCAGTCCCTTCTGCTTCTTCTTCTGCTGCTGCTGCTGCTGCTGTTGGGAGCTGTTGCTACAGATGTTTCTGACATGCCTGCTGCTTCTGCTGACGTGGCTGCAGCTGCTGTTGCTGACGTGGAAGCAGCTGCTTCTGGTGAAATCCCCTTGTTCCCTGTTTCTCCAAGTCTCTCTGCTGCTGTACCTCCCACTTCAGCCATTAACGAAGCCAGAGCGTCTGATAACGAGGATACACTCCCCATCTCTTTCAATTTAGTCACATCTCTGGTCTGCGCCTTGATTGCGCCTGTTTCCGGCGCTGCATGCAAGTCGCGGCTCGTAATTAACCTATCCGCGATGGTCGCCACTAGGTTCACCGCGCCGCACCGCAGGAACGCATCCTGATTGGCTGCCGAGCCTGCCAGCAGGTTCCGAACCACCCGCAGCGCCAGCAGCAGCGGCCGAAGCGCGTGTACTGCCCAAACGCTTCTGCTGGGAGGATCGGTAGATAGCCCCTGGGGCCCGCCATTTGCGGCGCCAGATGCGGCCGCGGACAGCTGTGCCACGTCAGCATTGGCGGCATCTGCGGGATGAAAGATCCCGTGAAGCTCGGGACAGTGTCTGGAGAGCTCGGGCAGGACACCGACCAATCGGGTGATTGCAATTCCGCTGCCCGCAGCTCCAACACTACCATTACTTCTGCCCGAAGAGCTGCCCGCGAAAGATTTGCTTTCTTCCGTAAGCCAATCGCGCTCGCGAGATCGGACGAGGAGATTAGAAAGCGCTTCGGCGAGTGGTTCTAAGGAGTCGACGCCGCCGGTAGCGAAACGAGGGGCGAGCGATTCGACTTCTGTTAAAAGGGATTCCATATTTTGGTCTAACGTGACAACGTGGGGCGGGGCAAATTGTCAGCGAGGGCGATTGTCGCGGTAAATAGAGTATAAAATTTATCACCCCAATCTCGCTATCAGGGTCTCCTCTGCCATGGATTATGATCAATGCACAAGAATGAAAGAATGAGAAGAACGAGAAAACAAGGAAATAAGGAAGATGAGGGCAACGACTGGTTCTGTCACGAATGCATGTGCATTTGTTGTGTTGCGTAGGCGCAAATTTGCGGGGAGAGGTGGCTGTGATGCGATCGAGATCGAGGGCTGAGATTGAGGGTTGAGATTGAGGGTTGAGGGATTCCGTAGCTTTCCGCAAAATGTTTCATTCTTCGCGGCTGTTACCGTGATAGTGAATGAAGAATTCGCGAAAAGCCCCAACCTTTGCCATCTTTCGCAACAAACTTCATCGCTTCGCGTCACCGGCTCGAAGTCTTCGCGCAAACCACGTTTCGCGAGATTCCCAACTTCCAACACCTCCTCACCTCAAATTCTCCGCTCCCGCCAGTCCCCGCTCTTATGTCCCCTTTTCCCCCCGAGCCCTTTTTCCGCGGATAAGGGGAGAAACAACAATCCAAGCGCCCTTGCTTTTCCCCTGCCTGAGACAGGAGAAATGAGACGAGATATCTCCAAGCTCAAATCTGACCAGCCATCACCACCGCCATCACCGTCCCCGCCGCCCTGCTTCTCCACACCCTACAAGGTCCGCCACTGCCTGTAACCTCGGCGCGCTCCCCGCGCGCTCTCCGCGTGCAATCCGCGCACCCTCCGCTTCGCTGTCCTCCATTCCGCGCATCACCGCTGCCCTTCGCGTTCGTTCCTCGAAGCTTCCGTTTTGATGGACCTCGCGGTCCGGGCCCAGTGGGCACTGCAGAAGCCAATCAGTTCATGCTACGTCAGCGCAATAAAACACCCAGACACGTCAGCAGCTCCGCGCAAATCAGAGTTAACCAGCCGCAGCTTCGGCGGGAATGTCGGAAGCCCGAGGTTTCTCCTTCTCTCCTGTTGCGCCCGCTTTCCCGCGCGGAATTCCTCCGCGCGCGGTCGAAACTCCGCCGCTTCCACCGCCCGTCCGCGCGCGGTCGTCGTTTTCCGCGCGGGCAGCCGCCCATTAGCATCTCCGGGCAGAAGAAAAAGAATGCCGGCTGTTGTGACTGTGTCCATTGGCGGAGGTTGGGGGTTAGGTATGAGCGAGGCAGGTTCGGCAATAGGCTTGGCATGGGGCAATGCAGGTTCGGAAAGGGAACCAGCAGGCTGGGTGAAGGCTAGGGGAAGCACAGTGACAGCAGCAGCAACTGCTGTCTCATTGGCTGGGGACGGATCGAATCTGTACAGTGACGTATCAAATCTGGGCGAGCGGCACGAGGAGATGGAGCAGGGGAAGGGCGGAGCGGCAGCAGCAGGGAAGAATGGTGCAGTTGGCATTAAAGGAAGAGAAGCGGAGGAAGGAGGGAGGGAGGATGAGGAGGGAAGAGAGAGTAGAGGGAGCGTGGGAGTGGAGGGGGTGTTGGAGCGAATGAGGAGGGCTGTGCGGATAGAGAGCCTGGCAGCTGACGCACACGTGCATGTGACAGGTAATGGGATGGGGGGAATGGGAGTTGACGGGAAAGGTGGCGTGTCATGTTATGCTGATGACTTGAGTGGCATGATTGGTGGTACTGGAGCAGACGAGGAGGGCTGTGTGGATAGAGAGCCTGGCAGCTGATGCACACGTGCATGTGACAGGTGAGTGTGATGTGATGTGATGTGATGTGATGTGGTAACATGTGACGCTCATGTAACATATAATGTGGTGTGGTAACATGTGGAGGGAGGATGAGGGTGTGAGGAATGTGTATGCGAATGAGAAGGGCTGTGCGGGTAGAGTGCCTGGCCCACCGCCGCTGACGCACATT
This sequence comes from Closterium sp. Yama58-4, assembly GCA_947470075.1. NCBI lineage: Eukaryota > Viridiplantae > Streptophyta > Zygnematophyceae > Desmidiales > Closteriaceae > Closterium > Closterium sp. Yama58-4. The sequence continues at coordinate 370,056 of CANIUD010000258.1, forward strand.
TGCATGTGACAGGTAAGCGTGACATTTTTGAAGTGACTTTTGAGTCGACTCAAAAGTCACCTCATTTGTATGTGACAGGTAAGCGTGGCATTTTTGAAGTAGTAGTTTCCGCACAGTTTAGAAAAACAGTTTCGACCTGGATCCAATCAGGCAACTCGTCCGCACAGGTTTTCATAACCTGAGCGGAACCTGTGACAGGTTTTCATAACCTGAGCGGAACCTGTGACAGGTTTTCATAACCTGAGCGGAACCTGTGACAGGTTTTCATAACCTGAGCGGAACCTGTGACAGGTTTTCATAACCTGAGCGGAACCTGTGACAGGTTTTCATAACCTGAGCGGAACCTGTGACAGGTTTTCATAACCTGAGCGGAACCTGTGACAGGTTTTCATAACCTGAGCGGAACCTGTGACAGGTTTTCATAACCTGAGCGGAACCTGTGACAGGTTTTCATAACCTGAGCGGAACCTGTGACAGGTTTTCATAACCTGAGCGGAACCTGTGACAGGTTTTCATAACCTGAGCGGAACCTGTGACAGGTTTTCATAACCTGAGCGGAACCTGTGACAGGTTTTCATAACCTGAGCGGAACCTGTGACAGGTTTTCATAACCTGAGCGGAACCTGTGACAAGTTTTCATAACCTGAGCAGAACCTGTGACAGGTTTTCATAACCTGAGCGGAACCTGTGACAGGTTTTCATAACCTGAGCGGAACCTGTGACAGGTTTTCATAACCTGAGCGGAACCTGTGACAGGTTTTCATAACCTGAGCGGAACCTGTGACAGGTTTTCATAACCTGAGCGGAACCTGTGACAGGTTTTCATAACCTGAGCGGAACCTGTGACAGGTTTTCATAACGCACAGTTTACATAACCTGTATTGCATTGTGACTGGGCGGAACCTGACTGGAGTTCTAATTTCTGCTCTCTCTTCACTCATCTCTTTCCTCAACCCCCAACCACTGCTCCAACTGCCAATCCCGTGCCGCCAGGTGTGCAGTCGCTGATGGGCATGGAGGGCACGTGGCAGCTACTCGTGTCGCCAGCTGGCGGCCGATTCGTGGAGTCGTTTGTCGGGCGGCACATCTGGAGCGTGTCGGGCTTTGCCGGCCAATCAGACACCAGCGAATCTGATACCGAATCTAGTGTTGCATCGAGTATCTCATCCGATATCATATCAGATAGCTTATCAGATAGCTCGTCTGATAGCATATCGGACGATGACAAATTCGAAGATCCAGTTTGCCGCCCGGAGATCCAATCTACGGTGTGGGACGTGGACACGGCCGGGCGGGTATCTTCGTTGGATCTGGACGACCACGAGGTGTATCTGCTCTCCGTGTGGCTGCGCTCGTCTCTTTGGCTGCTGCCACCTGTCGCCAGCTCAGCGCTTGACATAAGAGCAGTGGGCGGCAAAGAGGAGATGGGGGAAGGTGGATCAGTTTTTGGCATTCCAAATGGCATGCGGATGGAGATTGATGCACACGTGGCAGCTGATGATAGGGAGATCTTGGCGATCAACCTGATTGGTCGAGAGGTGTGTTCTGGTGATGGTCGCTTTCCGAGGCGCCTTTTTATTTTCCATACCCCTTCCCAAATCCATCCACCTCCATTCAGGGATTTTAGCCTCTTTTCTTTCCTCTGCACCCTTCCCAACCTTTCCCATTCCCAGGTATTCATGTACATAGCCGGCCGTGCATCATCCTTTCTCTTTCAGTCTCGTTCCGTTGTCCTGGCATTCCCTTGCCATTCCACTCACTCCCCCCCGCCAGGTCATCATGTATGTGGCGGTGCATCGCTCTGATTGGCTGCCACGAGTGGCAGTGGTAAAGGCTTATGGGGCGCTAGAGACCTTCACCTTCACTCAATGGGCGCCTGTAGCGGTACGTTTCTGGTGGTATGGTGGTATGGCTGTAGCGGTACAGCTGTAACCATAGGGAGCAGCAGTAACAGGGATGTACCTTTGAGTGGATGGCAGTGGTAAAGGCTTATGGCTTATGGCTTATGAGACACTCACCGTCACGCAATGGGCGCCTTTATCGGTATTGCTGTTGCGGTATGGCTGTTGCGGTATGCCTGTTGCGATACAGGAACAGCATCGGCATTTACAATTCACATGGCACCGATGCTGCCACCACTTACCCATTTCCTTCCTCCCATTTCGTCCCTTCCCTTTCCTCCTTCCTTCTTCCTTCCTCCCGTGTTCCTCCCTCCCCTTTCCTTCCTCCACTTTTTCCAGCCCGACTGCCCATTCCTGCTGCCCGCTACAGTGCACCGGTCAACGTCAGCAGGCGCGCAGCAATCTTTTACATCTGCCCGAACCTCCTTGCTGCCGCCCGGCCCTGCCCATATCCTACTACATGAGAGGGAAGCTTCCGATTCTGAATCCAAGGAAGCTTCCGAATCCATGGAAGCTTCTGAGGAACCTTCGCCCTTCTCATTTTCGTACGACATGCCGGGGTATCAAACCGTCCCGAGCCCGCTGAGCTGCTTCCCAGAAGCTTCCTTTGATGAGAGCGCACCTGCAGAGGTGGAGCTGTTTCAGTCCAACAGCGGGCATCTGCTGGTGCGACCACGGATCAACGGCCAGGATGTGGGGTGAGTGATAATCAACGGTCAGGATGTGGGGTGAGTGATGATCAACGGTCAAGATGTGTGACCCTCTCACATCTCCCCCTCACAACCTCTCACAACCCCCTCTCGCGTCTTTCCAACTTCCGGTTCCCACCCCACCAACCAGCTACTTCATATTTAATTCAAGCGCAAGCTCTTTTACAATTGAACCGGCTGTAGCAGACCGACCAGGGCTACCCAGCTTTAGATGGGTGAAGACGAGTAGGAGGAGGTTGAGTGACAGTGTATGGGCTCTCGGAACCTCCTACTCGATTTTGAGTCGACTCAAAAATCGACTTATCACACACGAGTAGGAGGAGGTTGAGTGACAGTGTATGGGCTCTCGGAACCTCCTACTCGATTTTGAGTCGACTCAAAAATCGACTTATCACACACGAGTAGGAGGAGGTTGAGTGACAGTGTATGGGCTCTCGGAACCTCCTACTCGATTTTGAGTCGACTCAAAAATCGACTTATCACACACGAGTAGGAGGAGGTTGAGTGACAGTGTATGGGCTCTCGGAACCTCCTACTCGATTTTGAGTCGACTCAAAAATCGACTTATCACACACGAGTAGGAGGAGGTTGAGTGACAGTGTATGGGCTCTCGGAACCTCCTACTCGATTTTGAGTCGACTCAAAAATCGACTTATCACACACGAGTAGGAGGAGGTTGAGTGACAGTGTATGGGCTCTCGGAACCTCCTACTCGATTTTGAGTCGACTCAAAAATCGACTTATCACACACGAGTAGGAGGAGGTTGAGTGACAGTGTATGGGCTCTCGGAACCTCCTACTCGATTTTGAGTCGACTCAAAAATCGACTTATCACACACGAGTAGGAGGAGGTTGAGTGACAGTGTATGGGCTCTCGGAACCTCCTACTCGATTTTGAGTCGACTCAAAAATCGACTTATCACACACGAGTAGGAGGAGGTTGAGTGACAGTGTATGGGCTCTCGGAACCTCCTACTCGATTTTGAGTCGACTCAAAAATCGACTTATCACACACGAGTAGGAGGAGGTTGAGTGACAGTGTATGGGCTCTCGGAACCTCCTACTCGATTTTGAGTCGACTCAAAAATCGACTTATCACACACGAGTAGGAGGAGGTTGAGTGACAGTGTATGGGCTCTCGGAACCTCCTACTCGATTTTGAGTCGACTCAAAAATCGACTTATCACACACGAGTAGGAGGAGGTTGAGTGACAGTGTATGGGCTCTCGGAACCTCCTACTCGATTTTGAGTCGACTCAAAAATCGACTTATCACACACGAGTAGGAGGAGGTTGAGTGACAGTGTATGGGCTCTCGGAACCTCCTACTCGATTTTGAGTCGACTCAAAAATCGACTTATCACACACGAGTAGGAGGAGGTTGAGTGACAGTGTATGGGCTCTCGGAACCTCCTACTCGATTTTGAGTCGACTCAAAAATCGACTTATCACACACGAGTAGGAGGAGGTTGAGTGACAGTGTATGGGTGGGGTGCCTCTCTCAACCTCCTACTCGTCTTTCCCCTTGCCTCTACGACCCACCCCACCCACACACCACCCCCTTCACCCACACGCCCCACCAAGCAGTTACTTCATTCTGGATTCAGGTGCAAGCTGCTTCACCATCGAGCCAGTAGTAGCAGACGGGCTGGGGCTATCGAGCTTTGGGTGTGACAGTGCACACGGTGACAGTGCACGGGCCAGCAGAGTGTGCCTCACAGTGCCTCTCCCAAACCCCCTGTGACTTTTGAGTCGACTCAAAAGGCACCTTGTGTGCACACGATGACAGTGCGCCTCACAGTGCCTCTCCCAACCCCCCTTCTCGTCTTCTCATCTTCCCTCCCTGCAGCTACTTCATTCTGGATTCAGGTGCAAGCTGCTTCACCATCGAGCCAGCAGTGGCGGATGGGCTAGGCCTGTCCAGCTTTGGCTGTGTGCACACAGTGACAGTTCACGGGCCGGCAGAGTGCGCATTCAGACGAGCGGACTCGGTGCAGCTGGGGCCTCTTTCTATCAACAATGCATTATTTGTGGATGTGAGACCTCTTCCTGAGACCGGCTTCCTGTGACCTGCTTCCTGTCACCTGCTTCCTGTCACCTGCTTCCTGTCACCTGCTTCCTTGTAGAATCTGCTTCCTTGTTGAATCTGCAGCGTCGATGTATCACGTCCATCACATCAACCATCTCAAGCTCCCTCTCACTTATTAGTGCTTTCACTCTCACTCCCTCGCACTCTCACTCCCTCGCACTCTCACTCCCTCGCACTCTCACTCCCTCGCACTCTCACAGGTGGGAGGAGCAGCGCTGGTGCAGGGAGTGAAGCCGGTGGTGGGGATCTGCGGCTATGACGTGTTCCGACATGCCGTTGTGCACGTGCAGGTGAGAGGCAGGGGGGGGGCAGGTGAGGGGCAGGGGCATGTGAGTGGCTATGACGTGTTCCGACATGCTGTTGTGCACTTGCAGGTGAGAGGCAGGTGGGGGGCAGGTGAGAGGCAGGTGAGAGGCATGGCAATGTGAGTGGCTATGATTTGTTCCGACATGCTGTTGTGCACTTGCAGGTGAGAAGGCATGTGAAGGGTGTGAGTGGTATGTGAGGGGTGTGAGTGGTATGTGAGGGGTGTGAGTGGTATGTGAGGGGTGTGAGTGGTATGTGAGGGGTGTGAGTGGTATGTGAGGGGTGTGAGTGGTATGTGAAGGGTGTGAGTGGTATGTGAGGGGTGTGAGTGGTATGTGAGGGGTGTGAGTGGTATGTGAGGGGTGTGAGTGGTATGTGAGGGGTGTGAGTGGTATGTGAGGGGTGTGAGTGGTATGTGAGGGGTGTGAGTGGTATGTGAGGGGTGTGAGTGATATGTGAGGGGTGTGAGTGGTATGTGAGGGGTGTGAGTGGTATGTGAGGGGTGTGAGTGGTATGTGAGGGGTGTGAGTGGTATGTGAAGGGTGTGAGTGGTATGTGAGGGGTGTGAGTGGTATGTGAGGGGTGTGAGTGGTATGTGAGGGGTGTGAGTGGTATGTGAGGGGTGTGAGTGGTATGTGAGGGGTGTGAGTGGTATGTGAGGGGTGTGAGTGGTATGTGAGGGGTGTGAGTGGTATGTGAGGGGTGTGAGTGGTATGTGAGGGGTGTGAGTGGTATGTGAGGGGTGTGAGTGGTATGTGAGGGGTGTGAGTGGTATGTGAGGGGTGTGAGTGGTATGTGAGGGGTGTGAGTGGTATGTGAGGGGTGTGAGTGGTATGTGAGGGGTGTGAGTGGTATGTGAGGGGTGTGAGTGGTATGTGAGGGGTGTGAGTGGTATGTGAGGGGTGTGAGTGGTATGTGAGGGGTGTGAGTGGTATGTGAGGGGTGTGAGTGGTATGTGAGGGGTGTGAGTGGTATGTGAGGGGTGTGAGTGGTATGTGAGGGGTGTGAGTGGTATGTGAGGGGTGTGAGTGGTATGTGAGGGGTGTGAGTGGTATGTGAGGGGTGTGAGTGGTATGTGAGGGGTGTGAGTGGTATGTGAGGGGTGTGAGTGGTATGTGAAGGGTGTGAGTGGTATGTGAAGGGTGTGAGTGGTATGTGAAGGGTGTGAGTGGTATGTGAGGGGTGTGAGTGGTATGTGAGGGGGAGGGCATGGGCAGGAGATGCTGATACAAGAGACCTGTAAGACTGACTAATGCCATGTTGAGACTGATAAAGGAAGCTTCATGACTTAAAATGGCAACTTCAAGGCTCAAAAAGTGGGCCTCAAAATAGGCAGCACAATAACAGACCATTTGCCACATCCGCACAGGCGCGCGGCAGAAAAGGAACCCTCCGGTTGTACAAACCCCAAGAAACCAATGAAGCATCCGAAGCAGGCAGCACAACAACAGGCCCCATTGTTCCTGCTCTCCCTCTCCCCCCCACCATTCGCCACATCCCCTCAGGCGCGTGGCAGGAAGGGGACTCTCCGGCTGTACAAACCCCAAGAAACCAATGAAGCATCCGAAGCAGGCAGCACAACAACAGGCCCCATTGTTCCTGCTCTCCCTCTCCCCCCCACCATTCGCCACATCCCCTCAGGCGCGTGGCAGGAAGGGGACTCTCCGGCTGTACAAACCTCAAGAAACCAATGAAGCATCCGAAGCAGGCAGCACAACAACAGGCCCCATTGTTCCTGCTCTCCCTCTCCCCCCCACCATTCGCCACATCCCCTCAGGCGCGTGGCAGGAAGGGGACTCTCCGGCTGTACAAACCCCAAGAAACCAATGAAGCATCCGAAGCAGGCTGCACAACAACAGGCCCCATTGTTCCTGCTCTCCCTCTCCCCCCCACCATTCGCCACATCCCCTCAGGCGCGTGGCAGGAAGGGGACTCTCCGGCTGTACAAACCCCAAGAAACCAATGAAGCATCCGAAGCAGGCAGCACAACAACAGGCCCCATTGTTCCTGCTCTCCCTCTCCCCCCCACCATTTGCCACATCCCCTCAGGCGCGCGGCAGGAAAGGAACCCTCCGGCTGTACAAACCCCAAGAAACACTCAGTGCATCAGAAGCAGGCAGCATTGCAGCAGCAGGCAACTCGTTAACAGGCGGCACAGAGAACAGCGCAGGGGAAGCGGACAAAGGCGAAATATCCCGGCCGCAAACCACTGCTGCTGCCCTGGTGGATGGATCAGCAATAAGTGCGCCTGTGCCTCCTGGTGTTGCCATGGCTCAAAGACGGAGCAGAGGAGGGGCGAGAGGGGGAAGAGGGGCAGGAGGCAGGGCAGGGGGAGGGGTGGCGGTGGTTTCTGCTGCTGTGGTTGGAGGTCACCCCTCTGTGCCTGATCTCGGACAAAATATCTACTGGGAGGTAAGTAGGTACCGGTGGGGAGGTGGCTACTGGTGTAGGTTTGTTGGGGGTTACCAAGCTCAGTGGCGGTGGTATCTGCTGCTCTGGTTGGAGGGCATCCCTCTGTGCCTGATCTCGGACAAAATATCTACTGGGAGGTGAATGGGTGCTGGTGTAGGTTTCTCAGTGGATATGAAGCTTGGAGGTCACTTCTCTGTGCCTGATCTGAAGGCAAACATCTACTGGGAGGTAGGTAGCTGTCTCCTTTCTAGTAGGAGATGGGTGTGGCTACTGCTGTATGAACAGAGGTGGGTGGGTATGATTTAGAGTTGACTAGAAAGAAATCGTAGCCCAAAACGGATCTTATTGTTGCGCTACGACTTTCTGAACTGATATCTTGTGCTATCTCTTTTTCCGTTCCTGCTCCTTCCTCTCCCGCCTCCCACACCCATCAGCCCCTGCGCATGCTGGGCAGTGTGCCGCACATCGCCATCTCCTTCCAAGAGCACTGGGACTCGCTGCCCCTCTCCGGCCACTTTCTCCTCGACACTGGAGCAGCAGGGGTAGACATAATCTTCAACACTCCAATGTATTCCACTCCTTTCTACCCCTGTGTGCCCCTCACAACCCCATCACATCCCCATCACATCCCCATCACATCCCCATCAGCCCCTGCGCATGCTGGGCAGTGTGCCGCACATCGCCATCTCCTTTCAAGAGCACTGGGACTCGCCTCTCCACAGTCCAGCCCTTTCCTCTGTGCCACCAGAGCAGCACGAGTTGCCGTCACATTCCACTCCTTTCTACCCTTGCGTGCCGCTCACAACCCCTTCACACCCCTCTCAGCCTTTGCGCATGCTGGGCAGCGTGCCGCACATCGCCATCTCCTTCCAAGAGCACTGGGACTCGCTGCCCCTCTCGGGCCTCTTGCTCCTCGACACAGGAGCAGCAGGGGTGGACATAATCTTCAACGCTCCAACGTATTCCACTCCTTTCTACCCCTCTGTGCCCCTCACAACCCCTTCACATCCCTCTCAGCCTTTGCGCATGCTGGGAAGCGTGCCGCACATCGCCATCTCCTTCCAAGAGCACTGGGACTCCCCGCCCCTCTCGGGCCTCTTTCTCCTCGACACCGGAGCAGCCGGGGTAGACATAATCTTCAACGCGCGGGCAGTGGAGCGCTGTCAACTTGGGAGGAGGGCCAAAGGGGGGGACAGCTGGCTGAAAGGCATGGGGGGAGCAGGGGGAGGGGGAGGCGGACAGCAGATGACGGTGAGTGAGCGTGTGTGATTGTGTGTGTGTATGATTCTGTGGGAGGGTGTGTGTGTGTGTGTGTGTGTGTGTGGGTGTGTGTGGGAGAGTGCGTGCAGCTAAGCCCTTATGAGAGCAGCAGGGGTGGACATAATCTTCAACGCGCAGGCAGTGGAGCGCTGTCAGCTGGGGAGGAGGGCTAAAGGAGGCGACAGCTGGCTTTAAGGCATGGGGGGCGCAGGGGGAGGGGGAGGAGGGGTGTTTCGAGTATGTGGGTGAACGTGTGGTTGAGTGGTTGGGTTTTTGAGAATTCTCAAAAACCAGCTTGAGTGGTTGGGAACGTGTGCATACCCGTGCCAATCTCGCGCGCTTGACGCGTGGACATCTTTTTCAATGCTCGCGCAGTGGAACGGCGTCAGCTGGGGCATCCTGGCAGTGGTGACATTCGTGTTTTGGGACGTCTCAAAACAGTGGAGCGGTGCCAGCTGGGGCAACCTGGCAGTGGTCACAGTCGCAGGGCAGCAGCTCAAGAATGTGTCGCTGCTTTTCTCCTCGCCTCCTCTCCTCATCCTCTCCACTGCTCGTCCCTCCCCCGTCCCATGCAGGTGCAGCAAGGCAACCTGGCAGTAGTCACAGTGGCAGGGCAGCAGCTAAAAAACGTGTCAGCGCTTTTCTGCTGAGCGTATCCCCCCTCCCTTTCCCATCCTCTCTCCCTCCCTCCATGCAGGTGCGGCAAGGCAACCTGGCTGTAGTCACAGTCGCAGGGCAGCAGCTCAAGAATGTCTCAGCGCTGTTCTCCACAGCAGAGCAGGGAGCCTTGGAGTTGTCGCAGTACACTAGCGGATTGATATGCCGTAACTTACTCTCCAAGTTTGATTTAATTATAGACTACCCTGGGCTTCGGGTTGGCCTCATTCCTCGCTCTTCCCGCATGTCCAAGCTGTAGAGAGCTGCATGCGCTTTCAGTGTTACAACACTTTTTCAGTGTTACAACATGCTTGCTCTTGTACCTACTCTGCTCTCTGTATTATTCTGTTTGTTCATTATTTGATGCTGCAGAATCTGATTGACTGCTGGAAAAATGCCAGGCGGATCAGGAAACAGCTGTGCACTGTTATTCTTGCAGGAATCGTACACCAGAGAGTTGAGATGCTCCATGCAGTATTTCAGTCAATCATCTTACCTGCAAGATCTCTCATGGATAAATGTGGGAAAGAGCACAGCCTTTTTTTCTGCAATAAAAATTGGGTAACCAACCAGCAGATAATAGTGATAAACGCTGACAGTGGACTGAGCTGAGCCTGGTAATCTCTCAAATACTAGCAGATACTTTATTGAATGGGCTACAAAAGCCAGAGGTACCAGAATATTGACAATGAATGACGTCCTGATACTGCCGGACAAAGCGGCAGGCCTGATTAGCAAGACTCTACACCGACCGATCTACTATGCGCTGCTGATGATTACATTCTCACTACCGTACCTTAAACTTAGCGCTAAGTAGTACTAAGAATAACGAAGTGTCATCATGACTTAGCTATCAGGGAAGTTTTCGGCTCCGGTGTACGTCTGGTTGACCTGCCACGAAGCCGGAATCACGTTCTTGAGAACAATAACCTTCCCGTTGAAGTTCGTCGTCACGCGCAGCGTCATCGCTTGCCCGCCAACCTTGACATTGTTCAGCGACCACGTGGTTCCGAAGTTCCTGACAAGCGGCTTGAATCCGGCGGTACCGACCAGTTGAGCTTCGATCTTGGAAATAGTTCCTGGTCCCGCGACATTGAGAGGGAGAAGGTTGATGAACCAGTCGTTCCCCATAAGAATCTTGATTTGAATCCCACCCTTGCGAGGGCAAGGGACGCGCGACACTCGCACGGCGATGTCGCCAGCGTTTCGCGTGGTGACGATCTGGTCGTAGACGCTGGGCGGCAGCATGATGGATTTCTTAGGAAGCTGGCACAGGCCGCCGTGAGTTTTGTTGCCCTTGCAGTGGTTAGTGACTGTAACGGTGGCGGCGTTCCCGTTGCATCTCTTGTTCTTCACGCACTTGATCGCCACGCACGCGCCGCAGGTCTGGCCGTTCTCGTACAAAATAGAAGACACCGCGCTAGTAGCAGATCCGATACCGGTGTTCACCGTGTTGCCGTATCCGCACGCGCCTTGGGCAAGACCGCCTTCGGAGGGAGAAATCGTCGCGATGTAGCCGCCATCCCACGTGTTGAACACACCCTGGTTGATCTTAGCTCGCGTCGGCTTTCCTGGCTTCTTCGGCTGTGGTTTTACGGCAGGAGGAGTCGTTGTTTTCGGCGTAGGCGTCGTTGTTTTCGGCGCAGGCGTCGTTGTTGCCGGTGTGCCGGCAGCAGAGGCCAAAGCCACCAAGCACAGAGCCAAGACTACGGATACAGCAGCAAACGTGGACCGTCTAGCCATCGTTAGGAGCTTAAACTGGACTAGCCGAAGCAGAGTCCCAAGGCGGAAAGAAACTACAAGTCGTAGTCTGGAAGCTCTGGAATGTGACGATCGGTAGATGCTGGAGCAACGTGGAAATGGGAAACTAACGTCAATGAATGAGGAACAACGAAGAATGGCTCCTGCTTTCAAATGGGCCTCAAAAAGACTGATCCATAGCACGCCGTTTGTGGGGCCGGGACCAGCGGCACCGTCAGCAGCAGAGCACCCATTAGCGCGTTATCTGCCGAAAAACGGCGAGCAGGAAACAGCAAAAGCGGCGGGCGTCGGAATTTGGTTTGGGAGTCGAGCAGGGCAGGGCGTGGCGTGTCGCGCCGTAGTGTCCAACCTTGAATCTGCCGTGTCACGGTCAGAGAAGGTCTGGGCTGCGTTTACGCGTGGTATGGTACGGTTCTGGTTAGGCGAATGTCGAACTCGGGAGTCCGTTGCGGTGCGGTGAAATTCGTGCTGGCGGGAAACGGGGTCAAGTGTGTGCTGGCGGTTCGAAGTTGTAAAGTTCATCTCTTTGACGCGTATGGAGTGAGACATACGACTACATCCGTGTAGATCCTTATTGACCTGTAAGGTGGTGCTTTCTTATTATTTACAGAGTATGATTTAATAGTTGTTGTAAAAAATGATAGTTAGTTGCTGTTTTTCACAGCATCTAAAAAATTAGTTGGCTAATATCAATAGGTGGAAGTGACGCAATTGTTAACACTACTTGATTTTTAGGATTCAAGCATTTGGAGCTATGACACACATATCCCTGTGCGTTCACTGTACTTCTCTAGCACATCCGCATTAGAACCTTCCCTACTGCGATACCGACCAAATCAACATACCATCAGCTTGTGGTCTGGATGGAGTCCATTTGAGCGAGCATTTTCATGGATTGCCAGTCCCACTCATGTTTAGGACCCAGGCTTTGCTTTGAGTTCAGTGCTTCCGAAACACATCTTAGTTCGGCCATGTAGTTCTGGACATCCCTTTGTCCATTTTTAACCTCGAATTGCTCTGGGTGGCCGTCATACCTGTGGCTTCATTTGTCGTCGTACTCATCTTTCCCTGCACTGGCAGCAGAAGCTGGCAGTTATGCTAACCAATTAGTAGTGTCTGCCATTTCACGTACGAAAATCGGGTCATAGTTTATTGAACAAGGCCCGTTGTCGAAACCATGGTTTCAGATACCTTATCTCGCAGAACTGTCGAGTCCTCAGAAGCGACCAGCCGATCACCTCCTGATGACTTACCAGCGGCGAAGTCGCCGGGGAATGCGGAGGCTACTGAGCATGGCCCAGCCGGCTTCACGGAAACGCAACGGTTCGTTACTCCCCCGAAATCCCCGTCAGCAGTTCACGGCATTCAGGGAAATGCCGCCATGGCCTCACAACGCGCTGCGGATAGGCCATCGGAAACCGCACGATTTCCGCAATTAGCGGTGACGACTCTTACGCAGGATCATCGCGCGCTTCTGTCACACCCTAGAAGTGACATTAAAGAAGAAGTTTCTGAAGTTCCCCGTGCAAGCGGCGATGATCCTGAGGTAGGACGGACAGAGAGCGGATTCGACTGGGACAGGAATGGTGCAGCTCACCCGCTGCTCAGACCCAGCGACAGCAGAGACGATCATTCGCTTAACGGAGGGACCTTTTCCGTCAGCCAAGGCGTTCCGTCAGTCAGCAAAGGTGCTCCGTCCGTGGCCAGGAATCGGGAGGCATCAGGTGGAAGCAACGCAAGAGAGCTACATAGCGGCTGGGATGCTGGGGGGATGCTACGATCCGTGCATGGTCTGCTGCCAAGGTCAGTCTCTTCGTTTTTTAGGCACCTTAAAGGGTACGGCGCAAGGGAGTTGTTCAGTGGCTGCGGCGACGCTGGACGTGGTACCAACTGTCCCTTTCTCGGCCTGAACTTGCTCCTATCGCCTTCCAGGGTTAGAAAGCGTGCTTCTATCGCTTTATTATCCACGTGCTTACCTGAACTCCCGCATATCACCTTGCCAGAAAATAATGTGTTCATTTTGACCTGTTAACTCCATGCTCAACTATTCTCTCCCTGTTCGATCTGAACTCCCGCCTATTTATTTTCCAGGAACGCACAGGCCCTGCTGGCCCCGATAAAGGAAAGCTTCTGGACAATCACAGCCCTCGCAGTGGCGATTTCCGGGGCAGCGATTCTGCTGGCAATTACCCTCTCGTTCGCGCTCGTGCCCGCCGCAGCCCCTGGCAATTATCTGTCCATGCAGGACATTGGAGGTGAGGAGGAAGTAGGAGGATGCTGTGATTGGAAGCTTCTTCTACAAGGATAGATCACACAGTGGTGGTTACCCTCTCGCTCGCGCTCGTCACACAGTGGTGGTAACCCTCTCGCTCGCGCTCGTGCCTGCTGCAGCCCCTGGCTGGCAGTTATATGTCCGTGCAAGACATTGGAGGTGAGGACGTAGCAACAAGAGTTATTAGCTTCGTGGTGCTTCAAGAGTCGATTCTGGTGAGGAAGTAGCGGCAGGAATGTTTGTGAAAGATGTGAGTTGAACAAGTGATCTGATTAGAGAGCAAACCTAGCATACATAGTTTGGGAAGAGAAGCTTGGAAGCGAAGGATGAACCCAACCTATGGTTGGGTTGACCTCACTTGGGGAAGTGAGGCAACCATAGGTGGGGTGGGTTGGGTTGCCCACACTTCTAAGAAGTGTGGCAACCCTAGGCCCACTTGGCTTGTGGTGGCCTCAATTGTGAAGTGAGGTACCCAAAAAGTCAAGAGGGTTGCAATTTGGGGGCTCCACCACAATTGGGTGGATTGGCACCCCAAAGTGCAAGACTACACCCAATGTTGGGTGTAGTCCCAACCCAACTGTACACCACAATTGGTGTACAGTCACATGTGCTTAGCATGCTACAATATATAATTCTAACAATGTTCAGCTTCGAGGTGCAACAAGTCTGTGTCTGTTGTCAGTCAGTCACCCTCTTTGTCTGTGTCTGTGTCTTCGAGCTGCAGCCCCTGGCAGCATCTTTACGCTGGCACACAAGTGATATCTCCTCTTCCTTCCCTTCTCCCTCTCCCTGCTCCCTCCTCCCTCTCCTTTTTCCGTCTTCCCACCCTTCTTCCCCCGTTCTCCCTCTGCGCCCTCAACCCAGTCCCCTTCAACCTATCCTGGCAGGGGTATCGCACCTACCTGCAGCAGCTGCAGCCACTACAACAGCACGTGGGTCTGCCCTCCATCCCCTTTCCTTTCTCCCTCTCCTCTCTCCCTCTCCCCTTCTCTCTGTGTCCCCACCCCTCCCCAGTCCCCTTCAACCTATCCTGGCAGGGATATCGCACCTACCTGCAGCAGCTGCAGCCACTACAACAGCACGTGGGTCTGCCCTCCATCCCCTTTCCTTTCTCCCTCTCCTCTCTCCCTCTCCCCTTCTCTCTGTGTCCCCACCCCTCCCCAGTCCCCTTCAACCTATCCTGGCAGGGATATCGCACCTACCTGCAGCAGCTGCAGCCACTACAACAGCACGTGGGTCTGCCCTCCATCCCCTTTCCTTTCTCCCTCTCCTCTCTCCCTCTCCCCTTCTCTCTGTGTCCCCACCCCTCCCCAGTCCCCTTCAACCTATCCTGGCAGGGATATCGCACCTACCTGCAGCAGCTGCAGCCACTACAACAGCACGTGGGTCTGCCCTCCATCCCCTTCCACCCGCTCCCCCGCGGCCCCCACGGCTTCATCCAGTTCTCCGCCTACCGCCTCTCCTCGCGCTCTTTCGCTGTCGTGGGCTTCGGGGCGCATTATCTCAAGGACCATTTGTGAGTGATGCAGCAGAAGCTGGTATGCGCAGTTTGAGCAAAGCTTATGCGTGCTCTTTCGCTGTCGTGGGCTTTGGGGTGCGTTATCTCAAGGACCATTTGTGAGTGATATTTTTGAGTCGATTAGAAAACGGCTTCATCCAATTCTCCGCCTACCGCCTCTCCTCGCGCGCACTTTTGCTGTCGTGGGCTTCGGGGCGCATTATCTTAAGGACCATCTGTGAGTGATGCATGCCGCATGCGGATTAAGGTCGATCTTTTAGGCTTTGTCGTGCTCTCGCTGCCGTGGGCTTCTGTTTTCATGGCTTCTGTTCCTTGCATGCATGCTGCGATGTGATTCAATGTGATGTGATGTGATGTGATGTGATGTGATGTGATGGGATGGGATGGGATGGGATGGGATGGGATGGGATGGGATGGGACGGGACGGGACGGGACGGGACGGGACGGGACGGGACGGGACGGGACGGGACGGGACGGGATGGGATGGGATGGGATGGGATGGGATGGGATGGGATGGGATGGGATGGGATGGGATGGAATGGGATGGGATGGGATGGGATGTGATGTGATGTTATGTTATGTGATGTGATGTGATGTGATTTAATGTGATGTGATGTGATGTGATTTGATTTGATGTGATGTGATGTGATGTGATGTGATGTGATGTGATGTGATGTGATGTGGTGTGACACCAGAGGCGCTGTTAGATGCTTATGGCAGGGAAGCAATGGGCTAGAGCTGAAGGCGGAACCCACAATTATCTACACCAATCTGCGGGAAGAGAGTGACTACGATGCAATTGTTATAAGAGTAAGTTCTGTGCTGGATTTGACTTTATAAAGGGGATATTAAGAAAGCCAAGGGGCTAGAGGGAATAAAGAAGGAATATCATCACATGGGTTGCTGGGTTTCGGTTCAGTGGTTTGTTGTGATATCGCTTGACGGTGGAAATCGAGGAGTCTCAGTTATGGCAATGGTGTGGTGTGGTGGCAATGATGGGTCACACTTGATCGCTGATGGGCCTCCCTCATTTCCTGGTGAGGTACTGTGCTGACGATCACAGCAGCGGTATTGCTGAGCCATCCATGGGGAATGTGATGCATTGAGGTACATTGAGGTAAGTCTTGTTATTTCTAGCAGACCGCACATATGCCTACCTTTGGAATCCCTCCCTCCTTGTCCGTCCCATCTCATCCCAGTGCGAGTTGGAGGAGTCACCAGGGGATGCTGGTGGGGAGCTCTTTCTCACGATTGCTCACGAGCCCTTCCTTTGGACCACATCACGCCTGCTTGTCCCATCCCTCCGTCCCATCCCAGTGCGAGTTGGAGGAGTCAACGGGGGATGCTGATGGGGACCTCAGGGGATATGGAACCTTGTATCTATTCGTTTGTCCAAATCATGCCGTTCATCCCTCCTCTCCTCATACGTCCCATCCCAGTGCGAGTTGGAGGGGTCAACAGGGGATGCTGGTGGGGACCTCTTTCTCACTATTACCAACGAACGAGCCCTTCTATTAGACCACATCACTCCTGCGTTTCCCATCCCTCCTCCATCCCATCCCAGTGCGAGTTGGACGAGTCAACAGGGGATGCTGGTGGGGACCTCTTTCTCACTATTACCAACGAACAAGCCCTTCTATTAGACCACATCACTCCTGCGTTTCCCATCCCTCCTCCATCCCATCCCAGTGCGAGTTGGTCGAGTCAACAGGGGATGCTGGTGGCGACCTCTTTCTCGATATTGCTAGCGAGCCCTTCCTCGCTCTCAGGTGATTCTTCTGCTGATCTCAGGTGTTTTCTGTTGCTTTCAGGTGCTTCTTCTGTTTCTGGTCTTTTTGCCGTTTTTTCACCTCCCAGTGTTGTTCCCTTGAAACCACCTGACACATACCCCCGTCTCTCCCTTCCTCCCATGCCCCCATCCGTCCTCTTCCATTCAAGTCCCCTTCCACCCCTCCCTCTTCCACAGCCCTACCTGTTCCCTCCAAGTTCCCACCCCTATCTATCTTTTATTCCATTTTGCCTCCCAACTTTGACTGCCTTGTCCCATCTCTGTCCATCCCCCCATCTTCCCAGACCTTCAACAAGCCCCCTCCCTCACCCTACCTCCCGCCTCCCTCCCTCCCCTTCCCTCCCCACTCCCTCCCCCCACCCTCCACATACGCACCTGCCTATGCGCTTCAGAGAGAGCTCCGCCTTGCAGCATGCCATTGTGCCACCCGACTTTGACCGCCTGCCGCATGTACCCTCCTAATGCGCTATGCACATGCCTCCGACCCCCTCCCTTTTTTCCCAACCCCCTCACCTCCCCCCCTCCACTCCCCTCTCTTACCCCGTCCCTCTGCATCAGAGAGAGCTCCGCCCTGCAGCATGCCATTGTGCCGCCCGACTTTGACCGCCTGCCGCATGTGCTGACGATATGCGCCGTGCGCATGGGGCGGCAGGTGGAGGCGAGAACAGTGCACGAGTGGCTGAGCTACCACTGGCACCTCGGGGCTACCCAGTTCCGCCTCTATGACGCTGGCGCAATGGATGAGACGTAAGTGGTTTGAGAGGTAGGTACAGGGGAGACGTGAGTGGTTTGAAGTGCAGTCCGCATGGGGCGGTTGGTGGAGGCAAGGACAGGGCACGAGTGGGTGAGCTACCACTGGCACCTGGGATCCACCCAATTCCGCCTCTATGACGCTGGAGCCATGGATGAGAGGTGAGGTGAAGGGGTCTGCTTTCTTACATACCTGATAGGTAGACAATGCCTTAGCAGGACGGTTGAATGGGTGCGGACCGTGCACGAGTGGGTGAGCTGCCACTGGCACCTGGGGTTACCCAGTTCCGCCTCTATGACGCTGGCGCAATGGATGATAGGTGAGGGCTCTGATGACCCATGGAACAGGGGACGAGAGGCTAAGAGCAGAACAGGGCACGAGTGGGTGAGCTACCACCGGCACCTGGGAGCCACCCAATTCCGCCTGTACGATGCTGTAGCAATGGATGATGAGAGGTGAGATGTTTTTTGAGACGTCTCAAAAGGAGCCACCCAGTTCCGCCTCTATGACGCTGGAGCAATGGATGATGCGAGGTGAGATGTTTGCCTGAAGTGAGGTGAAGGGGTCTGCTCAGTAACGTACTTGATAGGTACACAGCGCCTTAGCAGGACACCTGAATAGGCGAGAATTGCCAATAAGTGGGTGAACTACCACTGGCACCTCGAGCGAGACTGCCTCTGTATTCGTTTCTCCTGCATTTTTCTTTATTCATCATTCACTCTCTCTCCCTCTCCTCTGTGCTTTCTCAGCCTTGCCACAGTCCTCGATACCTTCCTGCGCAACGACTCGTTAAAAGTCATCCCCACACGGCAGCTATCCTTATACAATATCGAGTACGATGCGCACGTGAGTACAGTACCCTCCCTTTTCCACCTCCTCCACCCCCCCCTTCCCAGCTCACACTCCTTCGCACACTCTCACCCCCACTCATCCTTCCTCACCCTCCCTCCCTCTTCCTTTATTTTGCCCCCCTTTTTCCACCACAAGATCAAGATTGAGAACGGTGTTTTGCACCGCAAAGCGCTCCTAATAAGTCTTTCTCAATCTTGATCTGCTCTTGTAACAAGTCGACTCAAAACACGGTTCTTAAATATCATTCTCAATCCTGCTCCGCTCTTGTCGCTCGCTTCATTCGCCCTTCCATCCCACCACTACCTTTTGCCCTTGAATGCCTGTACAGAACACATTCTACATCAGCTGGTTACCATGTTACCCTTCACTAACATCATTTTCCCCTTTCTCCCTCCCACCCCCCCTCCCTCCCTCTCTTTCCCTTCCCCCTTGTTCCCCTTGCTTCTTCCCTCTTCCCCCATCCTCTGTCCTCCCCACCAGTCTCTGAGCGCCCTAGACTGCCTCTACAGCACACACTTCACATCGCAGTGGGTTACCGTGTTACCACCCGACAGTTACCTCTACGTCACACCCCCACACACCCTCCTCTGCTTCCTCTCTCAATACGCCTCCAAGCCGTGGCTCACATTCGGGGCACACGAGTGGAGCACAGAGAAATGCCGGGAGGGGATTGTGTGGGAGAATGTGACAACGGAGGAGTGGATGGGGTGGAGGGAGGAGAGTCCGTTTGTGGTGGAGTGGCTGGCGTATAGGCGGAGGGAGAATGTGTGTGAGGGGGGTGGGGAGGACAGGGAGAAGTGCATTGGGAAGGAGGGGCAGCGATCGCACTTCACCAACCCGAGAAAGGTGCGTGCGAGAGTGGGGTGTGTGGGACTGGGATGTGTGTGAGTGGGGTGTGTGGGACTGGGATGTGTGTGAGTGGGGTGTGTGGGACTGGGATGTGTGTGAGTGGGGTGTGTGGGACTGGGATGTGTGTGAGTGGGGTGTGTGGGACTGGGATGTGTGTGAGTGGGGTGTGTGGGACTGGGATGTGTGTGAGTGGGGTGTGTGGGACTGGGATGTGTGTGAGTGGGGTGTGTGGGACTGGGATGTGTGTGAGTGGGGTGTGTGGGACTGGGATGTGTGTGAGTGGGGTGTGTGGGACTGGGATGTGTGTGAGTGGGGTGTGTGGGACTGGGATGTGTGTGAGTGGGGTGTGTGGGACTGGGATGTGTGTGAGTGGGGTTTGTGGGGTTGGGATGTGTGTGAGTGGGGTGTGTGGGACTGGGATGTGTGTGAGTGGGGTGTGTGGGACTGGGATGTGTGTGAGTGGGGTGTGTGGGACTGGGATGTGTGTGAGTGGGGTGTGTGGGACTGGGATGTGTGTGAGTGGGGTGTGTGGGACTGGGATGTGTGTGAGTGGGGTGTGTGGGACTGGGATGTGTGTGAGTGGGGTGTGTGGGACTGGGATGTGTGTGAGTGGGGTGTGTGGGACTGGGATGTGTGTGAGTGGGGTGTGTGGGACTGGGATGTGTGTGAGTGGGGTTTGTGGGGTTGGGATGTGTGTGAGTGGGGTGTGTGGGACTGGGATGTGTGTGAGTGGGGTTTGTGGGGTTGGGATGTGTGTGAGTGGGGTGTGTGGGACTGGGATGTGTGTGAGTGGGGTGTGTGGGACTGGGATGTGTGTGAGTGGGGTGTGTGGGACTGGGATGTGTGTGAGTGGGGTTTGTGGGGTTGGGATGTGTGTGAGTGGGGTTTGTGGGGTTGGGATGTGTGTGAGTGGGGTGTGTGGGACTGGGATGTGTGTGAGTGGGGTGTGTGGGACTGGGATGTGTGTGAGTGGGGTGTGTGGGACTGGGATGTGTGTGAGTGGGGTTTGTGGGGTTGGGATGTGTGTGAGTGGGGTGTGTGGGACTGGGATGTGTGTGAGTGGGGTGTGTGGGACTGGGATGTGTGTGAGTGGGGTGTGTGGGACTGGGATGTGTGTGAGTGGGGTGTGTGGGACTGGGATGTGTGTGAGTGGGGTTTGTGGGGTTGGGATGTGTGTGAGTGGGGTTTGTGGGGTTGGGATGTGTGTGAGTGGGGTGTGTGGGACTGGGATGTGTGTGAGTGGGGTGTGTGGGACTGGGATGTGTGTGAGTGGGGTGTGTGGGGTTGGGATGTGTGTGAGTGGGGTGTGTGGGGTTGGGATGTGTGTGAGTGGGGTTTGTGGGGTTGGGATGTGTGTGAGTGGGGTTTGTGGGGTTGGGATGTGTGTGAGTGGGGTGTGTGGGACTGGGATGTGTGTGAGTGGGGTGTGTGGGACTGGGATGTGTGTGAGTGGGGTTTGTGGGGTTGGGATGTGTGTGAGTGGGGTTTGTGGGGTTGGGATGTGTGTGAGTGGGGTGTGTGGGACTGGGATGTGTGTGAGTGGGGTTTGTGGGGTTGGGATGTGTGTGAGTGGGGTGTGTGGGACTGGGATGTGTGTGAGTGGGGTGTGTGGGACTGGGATGTGTGTGAGTGGGGTGTGTGGGACTGGGATGTGTGTGAGTGGGGTGTGTGGGACTGGGATGTGTGTGAGTGGGGTGTGTGGGACTGGGATGTGTGTGAGTGGGGTGTGTGGGACTGGGATGTGTGTGAGTGGGGTGTGTGGGGTTGGGATGTGTGTGAGTGGGGTTTGTGGGGTTGGGATGTGTGTGAGTGGGGTTTGTGGGGTTGGGATGTGTGTGAGTGGGGTGTGTGGGACTGGGATGTGTGTGAGTGGGGTGTGTGGGACTGGGATGTGTGTGAGTGGGGTTTGTGGGGTTGGGATGTGTGTGAGTGGGGTTTGTGGGGTTGGGATGTGTGTGAGTGGGGTGTGTGGGACTGGGATGTGTGTGAGTGGGGTTTGTGGGGTTGGGATGTGTGTGAGTGGGGTGTGTGGGACTGGGATGTGTGTGAGTGGGGTGTGTGGGACTGGGATGTGTGTGAGTGGGGTGTGTGGGACTGGGATGTGTGTGAGTGGGGTGTGTGGGACTGGGATGTGTGTGAGTGGGGTGTGTGGGACTGGGATGTGTGTGAGTGGGGTGTGTGGGACTGGGATGTGTGTGAGTGGGGTGTGTGGGACTGGAGTGTGGGATGTGTGAAGGTTGAGGACACGTGCATTGCATTGCATGTGTGAGAAGGATAGTGTGGGATAATGTAACCAGAGGAGTGGATGGGGTGACTTTTGAGTCGACTCAAAAGTCACCTCGTGTGTGAGAAGGATAGTGTGGGATAATGTAACCAGAGGAGTGGATAGGGTGGAGGGAGGAGGTTCCGTTTGTGGTGGAGTGGCTGATTTATAGGCGGAGGGAGAATGTGTGTGCGGGGGCCGGAGGAGAGTACCACCAATTGTAGAAAGTGAATTTCAGGGAGGAGAATTTCACCACTTGGGACGTCTCAAAAATTCACTTTCTACACGGTGGTCAATATTTCACCACCAATTCCATTTATAGCACCTCTAACCGCTTTTGTGATGGTAATCCCTGTAGTACTTCTTTTATTTAGCAGATCGCTAATATGCCCTCCCCCATTCCTCCTATTCCATGCAGGCTGGTGTCTTGTGCTACTATGATGTGCGAGAGACAGGCAGGTGGGGGGAGCATGCCACTCTTAGCAACATTTCCATTTTTAACTCTCCAGCACACCCCATTTCCCCTGTTCCATGCAGGCTGGTGTCTTGGGCTACTATGATGTGAGAGAGACAGACCAGTGGGGAGAGGTGCATGCCACTTATAGCAATATTTCCATTTATAACTCTCCAGCACTCCCCACCCCCCCTATTCCATACAGGCTGGCGTCTTGGGCTACTATGATGTGCGAGAGACAGACAGCGGGGGGGAGCATGTCATTTATAGCGAGATGCACAAAAACGTGTATCCGAACCTGCACGAGAGGTCCGAGTTCGGCCGGACCTGCCGAGAGGTCAGTGGAGCAGAGGAATGGGACGGGTGGGTGAGGGACGTGACTGCAGCTGATTATGCCAAGCAGTTGAGAAAAAGCCCGCAGCCAACAGTATGAGAGATCAGAAACAGCTGTTCTCAGTTTTGCCACGAGCACCTTCTCTGACTAATCAGCCCCTTGATGGAGCTAGGCTTGTGCCAAGGGATCACAGAGCATTCCCAACGAGGTTCCAGTTATTTTCTGCGATTAATCCTCCTCTTCACAGTACTTGGATGCTAGTCTAGCTTCACTGAGCAGCAGCTAGGGCAGGAAGAAGGTTAAGGAGATAAAGCGATGGCTGCAGCGGCCTTGGTGTGAACACTAAGAGTGAATAATTTTCACGATCAAGCCTAGTCCTCCTCTTCATGGTACTCAGAAGCTAATCTAGCGCCACTAGCGGAGAGGGAAGGAAGAAAGCAGCAGAGACGACAGCCATGGCTGCAGCAGCCTTGGTGCGAGCACTTACCACTAACTATCCTGCTCATTTTACAGTGCCTAGTCCTCCTCTTCATAGTACTCAGAAGCTAGACTAGCCCCAGAGGTGAGAGCCATGGCTGTAGCTGCCTTGGTCCTAACGGCAAGGCGAATCACACACTAATCTTCCTCTTCATAGTACTCAGACGCTAGTCTAGCGCCACTGAGTAGCAGCGAGGGCAGGAAGAACGCAGCAGAGATGAGAGCCATGGCTGCAGCAGCCTTGGTGCGGGCACAGAAGGTGTTGAAGGGCGTTGACCCCGTGCAGATGAAGGGACGGCCCGGCAGGCCCTGGTCGTTGAGTGTGGTGAGGGCAGCCGTGGCAGCACCGGCACTTAAAGCCATAGAGAGAGCGATCTGCAGGAAAGGTGTGGAGAGGGGGAAGAGGGGGGTGGGGAGAGGAAACACAGAACGAGAAATCCTTGGGTGCGGGCACAGAAGGTGTTGAAGGGCGTTGACCCCGTGCAGATGAAGGGACATCCTGGCAGACCCTGGTCGTTGAGAGTGGTGAGGGCAGCCGTGGCAGCACCGGCAGAGAGGGCCATAGAGAGCGCAATCTGTAAGGGGGGAGGGAAGGGAGCACGGGCATGGAGAGGGAATGCCTTGGGTGCGGGCACAGAAGGTGTTGAAGGGCGTTGACCCCGTGCAGATGAAGGGACGGCCGGGCAGACCCTGATCGTTGAGTGTGGAGAGGGCAGCCGTGGCAGCACTGGCACTTAAAGCCATAGAGAGAGCAATCTGCAGGAAAGGCGGGGAGAGGGGGAAGAGGGGGGTGGGGAGAGGAAACACAGAACGAGGAATCCTTGGGTGCGGGCACAGAAGATGTTGAAGGGCGTTGACCCCGTGCAGATGAAGGGGCGGCCGGGCAGACCCTGGTCGTTGAGGGTGGTCAAAGCAGCCGTGGCAGCACCGGCACTCAGGGCCATAGAGAGAGCAATCTGAAATAGAATGGTAACGGAGGGTACGAGTGGGTGCAAGTGGGTGTGAAGGGGCGGCCGGGCAGTCCCTGGCCATTGAGGGAGGTGAGGGCAGCCGTGGCAGCACCAGCACTCAGGGCCATGGATAGAGCAATCTGCAGCGATGGGACAGCAAGCAGATTGGGTGGGAGGAGATGGGGAACGAGCAGTGCGGAGGGCTGAGACTTGATCCCATGCAGATGAAGGGGCAGCCGAGCAGGCCCAGGTCGTTGAGAGTGGTCATGGCAGCACTGGCAGCACCGGCACTCAGGGACATGCATAGAGCGACCTGTGATAGAATGTTTGGGGGGATTCAGGAGTGCAAATTGGTGCAAGTGGGTGTGAAGGGGTCACTTGAGAGGCACTGCTTGCTGTGGGTGGTGATGGCGGCAGTGGCAGCACCGACGCTAAGGGCCTTAGAGTGGCATAGGGCTGGGCAGTCACATGTGAGGAATGGGGGGTGGGGATGGCAGCAGCGACAGCAGCAGTGATAGCAGAAGCAGAGGGTCTTATTGGTGGGCAGTGGTTAGAGCACTAGCACTGGCACATGGTGAAGCAGAATGGGGGTAAGGTGGCAGGGTGGCTCCGAGAAGGAGTGGTGGGTGGGGAAGGAGGAGGCTCCGAAATGTGGAAATTCATATAGGTAGTGGTTCAGTGCTGCCTGCCTGTGCCAAGGAGACAACAGAAGAGGAGGCAGGGAGGGTGAGGGTAAAGCAACCGGGGGAGCACATGACGCCGGGGGTTGCTGGAAGCAAGGAGCACTTGCTGGCAGCTAGAAACTTATACGCTGAAAGCTGGTGTAGCTTACAAAGTCACCAATCACAATGGCCCACAGAAGCGCCGTTGAGTGAAGCAGTTTCCCAGAAGCTGCCAGGAAGCAGTCCAGCAGCAGCATCAGCAGCGCCCAGAACCCCGCTATAACCGTCCCCGCTATAAGAAACGAGAAGGCCTGCCAGTTGGAGAACCAGAGCAGCCCTGCTCCGGCGCGGATCATCACAGGGAAGGCAGAAACTGCAGCTGCCAGCTGCAGGAAGCGCAGCAGAGGGTTGATCCACTGGGCGGCTTTTCGCGGACGTTTGCTGCGGAAACCGGACGGCTCCGGTCGGCCCGCTTGCGTCTCCATGCTGCTTGCTCTGAAGGGAAGGTTGTGCGCAAAGTGTGCGAGGAGATTTCAGGCCCGTTCAGGCCAATTCCACGAAAGCTAATGGTGAAGCAGGTTAACAGCGTTTGAAGAATAAGGGGCAGAGGCAGGTGAAGATTGCTAGGATGTTTTGATTTAACAGAGGCTGCAGTGCGGAGGGAGGAGTGGCGTTGTGTCAGGCCGTCGTAGAAGCTAGGGAGAACAAGCTAGTCAGGGAGGATGCAAACAGAAAAACAAGGTTATGGGTAACAGGCTCGCGTACAAAGCTAGTAACCGGAGGATGTAGGTATCTGGGGAGGTCTGGCTGAGTACCCAGTGAAAACGGTGTTCCGGCCGCCAGACAGCAAAAACGCCAGAAGTGGTGGTGGCGGACGAAGGGCGGTTGAGTTGAGAGAGTGGGGTGAGGGATTGAATGGAGCGGAGGGAGGGGAGGAGGGAGGGAGGGGGGGCGCATGCACGGAAGGTTGAGAATATTTGTTCCTAACTTGAGCGCGAATTTTGAAGCGACGAGGCGCGAATTCGGAAGCTATGCTTCGCCGTTGTACCTCTCGCAAGGGGAATAGAGAGCACACGCACGCGATGCTTGCCTTGCTGAATTACACGTGTGCTTCGCGCACGGGATGAGCAGCTGTCATTGGGTTGGGGCTATTTTGCGTTTCGCCAATGGTTTGCGAGAGGTTTCAACTATGGTAACATTAACACGTCAGCGTGAACCAGCTGTTCCAGCATCACGAGGGGGCTTGCATGGCGTTAGGTTGGGAGAACGATGAATCGGTTGGGAGAGTGAAAATTCGGTTGGAATGGGTGTGGAGGATAATTCATTGTCATTTTTCAGGCATCAGCGATAAGCTTCAGTTGCGGCGCGAACAATTCGTCATTCCTGGACATTCGATTTCCCCGTCATTGTTTTACATCTCCCCTCCGCTTGTTTGGAGCACAGGCAGGCAGCAACCGTGATTCTCTCGGCTTCACAACATTTCCTCTAATCCACTTTGGCTCTGCTCCTTATCTCGGTTTAGCTCCTTACCACCTTAGCCAGCAGCTTACGTCTCATTCAGGCAAAAGGGACCTCTATTGGCGATAGTTCACCTTGGCGTTTTTTCATAGTTTTAGAAATTCCCAAAGATGATGCCAGAAGGAGAGAGGCCGGCACCAACAGAAGCAGCAGCTACAGGCGAAACAGGAACGCGGGCTAAACAGGTGGACACAAAAAGGAGGTCCCCTGACCAATGGGTGTCGCTTTTATTCAGGTAGACCTTCTCCTGAGACGAAGTCACTCTCGCCATCATTATCCTATGAATTTTGACGTCCAGAATTTTTAGGCATTTTGTTTCAAAGCGTTCTTGCTTTCTGCAGCCGTTCAGTCTCAGTCCAATCCGCCTTGCCTGGCCTGCAGTTGATACCGATTTCACTTGCAACGCTTGTGCAGGTTCCTTCAGCTGGCCTCATCGGTTATATCCTTTGTGGTGTTGCTTAAAGCGGGCCACCTGGACCTCGACTTCAGAGTAAATATCCATCTCATAGACTTGATTACGCATGACTGTACAATTGTTTTTGTGTTGCTTTATCGTTTCAACATCCGCCTCTTTTGCCAGTCACATGATATGAATTTTGTTTCCAGTTGAGGAATAAAAGTAAATTCACTTGAGAAAAATTGCTCCCATGTCTCGCAAATTGCAAATTTTCATGGTGTACCACTCTGCTTGCTGCTTTTTCTCCATATCTCGTGCCACTCTGGCAGAGGTACCAGGCATTTCGCTATCTCCTGGCAGGCATGGTCATAACAGCTGCCTGGTCTCTCCTCATGCTGCTGATAGAGCTGCTCCAACTTGCGATGGGCCGCAAGCTCCGGTCCCTGATTTGGCGAGGGCTTGTCTATCTCATGGACATTGTAAGTTTCGTTTTCGTTTTATCACCAATCACTTCTTCCATTCTTTTTTTTTTTTTATCTCACGCTTATGTCTGGTGGCGTTGTGGATTGTTTCTTTCTGCCCCGATGCAGCTTATGGCATTGGTTGCCCTCAGTGCGGGTGCTGCCGCAGCAGCAGTAACCACGTTCAATGATCGGGGAATAGTGCTGTTCAACTATGCTCCATGTGTTGGACCATCACCATATACTAGGTTTTGTTCAAGAACCAAGGCTAGCACTGCATTTGCGTTCATCACATTCTTCTTTTTCCTTCCTCACATCTTGTTGTCTGCCATCTCGTATTTCATTCGCTTCTTTGAAGGTTAGTGTAAGCAAAATATATGTACAGTTGCAATCTGTATGAATAGAGTGCAGATTTTTATTGTGCACAGAACTGAAAAGTGCCACGCTATTTGTTTCATAATGCGTAACTCCTTATTGCGCTGTAGTAAAGCTGTAGAGATTCGTGGATTTCCCATCGCTGTACGTTCTCCTCACCATGTACAGTATCGCTCGCATGGAGCACCCAAACCATCTCTAAAATCGGACGGTCTTAAACAACTGACACCCAACAAATCTGCGCGGGCTTTTGGATTGAAGGCGTCAGAAAGTTTTTCAGAAACCCGTGATCCGTCTACATACGCGTTACTGTTTTCGGTATATTTTTACAGCGTCAGCGATTGTAGGACTGCTGTTAGGGGGTGTTACATGTGCGCAAGAACTACGCTGGGCCATGTTGGGCCGCTGCGGCCCAGGGGATTTGCGCGGACCAGCATGGACCAGCGAACGGCCCAGGTGTGGACCCGACTTGCACCCGCCCACGGACCAGCATGTACAGTGCGAGGCGCACGTACGAAAACGACGCTCGACACGCAGGACCATTTCCAGAGCGACCCTGGGCGATGGGAATCGCATGCGAAAACAGCGTTTTGCTTGTTTCGTCAAAAGTATCTGCTGTGTGCGACATCTTGTTCAAGCGTGACCAGGTACACTATTATTTTCGTCAAAACCTCGTTTTCGAAGCTGCAATGCACTGTGCAAAGCTGGTCCGCCGCAAATGGTCCCCGGTACCACGCGGGACCACTTTTGGAAGTGGTCCCTCTAAAATGGTGTCCCCTTGCATTCGCTGGTCCATTTCCTTGCAAATGGACCAGCGCGCAATGTAACACCCCCTTATTCTGCCTCGGTTCTGTTATTCTTTTCTTCGGAACTTCCGAGCTCGTTTTTTATCAGGCATCTCTCTCGAGCCTTCTTTTGTCATGAAGCACCTACCACCAATTGAACTTGACGCAAGTTAGAGATTTATTAGAGTGAAGGTGGTAGCTCGCGTTTCGTAGGATACGGTTAATCGTCGCTGGCACCTAAGTCAGGGTCATTTCGGCATTTCGTATTCTCAGTTCCGTATTTTCCTGCTGATCCTCGTCGCGTCTGAACCGAGCTTAATTGTCTAGCTTAGCTCCTAAGATCGCATTTGAGTGATGGCGGAAGCAGCGGCAGCATGGCAGCCGTCGGAGCAGGGAGCGAACGAGATCTGCTCGCTGCTGCACGAGTACCTTAAGCCAGGGGTCGATCAGGCGCGAATCTTCCAGGAACTGCAGCGATGCAGCCAATTTCCCGATTTCAACAACTACCTCGCGTTCCTTCTGTGCAAGGGAGAGGTGTGCAACCGCCATCCCCGCGATATTTTGTAGGTGATCGATTTCTGTGTATCAGCGACTGCATCGCATTCCCTGTTGTGTTGGGGGAAGTGCGAAGTTGCCGCCCATTGTACGACGGCAAGCAAACATCAAGTACGAGTAAATGCGCGACCCGAGTACATTTGGTTTCTTTTTTTTTTCCTACATGTTTCGTTCGAGTATCTCTCAAGTTTCCAGGCCCAGCGTGTTACTTATTCCATGAGGTTTTTTTCAAGTCTTCGGTCTTACGGAAGCCGATCGAGCATTAAGAATCTAGTCATTTTATCCCGAAGGTCTGCTGAATGTAGTACCCGAGAGTAGCACATGCAGCTTTAGAGATTCGTCAACGTAGCATATGGGGTTAGTAGTCGATCAAAGGTGGATAGTTTGACGGTTTGAACCCTTGGTGCCGAGTCTCATGTCGCTCGGCTGTATCGCGATCCGATTGGTTGCTACGCGATCCCGCTTGATCGTTAACGCGAATCGATTAACTCATCATTACGCGATCTCGGTCTTGAAGCGTCAGTCTGTGCTTATTGCTCACGCACCGATCGGTTTGCTGCTCGATCCTTGCGGCGTGTCTGATTTGCTCCCCATGGCTCCCGATCATTGAGTCGACTCAAAAATCGTCTGATTTGCTCCCCATGGCTCCCGATCATTGAGTCGACTCAAAAATCGTCTGATTTGCTCCCCATGGCTCCCGATCATCGCGCATGTAACACCTTAAGCATCCCCTCTTAGTGACCGTTATTGTAGTTCCAGGGTACTTTCCTTAGTCGTTTATTTGCATCATTTTCTGAATTTTCTATCCCTTTCACAACCCCACCCCCCCGTCCCCTCTCTCCCCTCCCCCCTCCCCCCTCTCTCCGCGTCCACCCCTGCAGAACCAACCAGTGGAGGTTCGTCAGAGCGCGGGTCTCCTCCTGAAAAACAACCTGAGAACCGGCTACGAGAACCTGAACCCCGCCTATCTCGCCTACATCAAATCGCTCCTGCTGCCGTGCATAGGCCTTCCGGATCACCAGTTACGCGCTACAGTGGGCACCGTTATATCGTGTATTGTGGAGCAGCAGGGTGGGCTGCACGCGTGGACGGACCTGCTGCAAGTGATGCTGCAGTGTTTGGACTCGAACGATTTCAGCCACATGGAAGGAGCGCTGGATGCTCTGTTTAAGGTCAGTCAACGATATGCTTGTATCGAGTACAGAGGTTGGTTGGTTCTAGCCTGTAGGTGCTGCAAGTGATGCTGCAATGTTTGGACTCGAACGGTTTCATCCACATGGAAGGGGCCCTGGATGCTCTCTTCAAGGTCGGTTATCAAATGTGCTGGTTGCAAGAACGTTTTTTTTTGCTTGTGTTGCAAGTGTTGCTGCAGTGTTTGGATTTGAACGATTTCAGCTACATGGGAGGGGCCCTGGATGGTTTTTTTGTGAGGATGGTTAACGAATGCGCTTGTAACCGCTCCAACGACTTCAGCCTCCCGCGTATCCCCGCTTTTCCCCCTTCAGATGAGCGAGGACATGCCGCTACAGCTCGATCGAGACATCCCCGGCCTGGCAGAGCGCCCCATCACCGTCTTCCTGCCTCCTGTTCCCTCCTCAAGCCACCCTTATCTCCACCCCCAACCCACCTCCACCGCTCTGCACCTCTCAGATGAGTGAGGACATGCCGTTGCAACTCGACAGGGACATCCCCGGCCTGGCGGAGCGCCCCATCACCGTCTTCTTGCCGCGCTTGCTGCAGCAATTCGCCTCGCCACACGCCAGCCTGAGAAAGTTGGCGCTGGGGAGCGTGAACCAGTTCATTCTGCACATGCCCAGGGTGGGTGCTGCTTCGGGTGGGTGGGTGTGGTGTGCAACTAGGTTAGGTTATGAGACGCGTCTTGCGCCCCTCTGCATCTTTTCGCCTCGCCTCACGCCAGCCTGAGAAAGTTGGTGCTGGGGAGCGTGAACCAGTTCATTCTGCACATGCCGCCAGTGAGCTGCGCTTTCGGCATGGAAAGTCTAACCTGCAAAGTGTGTGATGGATGGAAAGTGTGTTTGCCCCGCTGGCAGTTGTGGTTTCGTCACCTGCAGGTGTCCAACCTGCATGCTTCTTGTGGGTTCGAGAAACTCTATCCTTGTTCTTTCGTCACCTGTCCCCTCCCTTTCCCCCCCAAACCTCTCGTCACCAATCCCCATCCCTTGTCGTCACCTCTCCTCCCACTTTTCTCTCCATGGCTCGGTTCCGAGCCCATCCCGAAAGTTCGTTTTGATGCGCCCCAAGACGAGTTTTTCTTCTCGCCTCATCCCCCCACCCCCCCGCAACCGCAGGTGCTGTTAGTTAACATGGACAGCTATCTCCAAGGCCTCTTTGCTCTCGGACCAAAACCCATCCCTTTCCGGAAGTCTGTTTCGATGGTCCTCAGAACAGGTTCCTTCCCCCCCCATCGCTGCACACCTCCATTCCCACTCCTTCAGGTGCTTCTGGTGAACATGGACAGCTATCTGCAGGGCCTCTTTGCTCTTGGATCCGAAACCCATCCCGGAAGTCCGCTAGGAGGCGCCTGATTACAGACTCCTCCCTCCCCCACCTCCCCCCACCCCCCACCATCCGCCCACCTTCAGGTGCTGCTGGTGAACATGGACAGCTACCTGCAGGGTCTCTTTGCTCTCGGATCCGACCCCATCCCCGAAGTCCGCAGGCTGGTGAGTTTCAAGGCGCCTCAAACCCCAACACCAGCACCAATTCTCAGAGGTCTTTTGAGCCCAAACTGCCATTTCTTCTTTCGGATCCAACCCCATTCCCGAAGTGCACAATCTAGTGAGTTCCTGCCCAGCACCAGCACCGCTTTTTGTTAGGAAATCTGAACCTGTCTGTACTGCTGGCACTATGAGACGCTTCTAACTGGGTTTTACCATGTGCTGTGCATGCATGCATACGTACGTATCCTGTGACTGCAGGTGTGCTCAGCGGTGGTCCAGCTCATCGAGCTGCAACCCTCCTTCCTCCAAGTAAGCACCCTTATCATCTCATTTAATTCTGCGCACATTTCTTGAAGCTCCAGTGTTGTTCGATCCCGTCTGTCCAATGCGGCCTCAGGGTTTCGGGTTTTGGGTTACAGGGTTACAGGTTTTGCGTTATAGGGTTTCGCGGGTTCTATGGCCCTTTGTTGTGGAGAAAGCTTCAGCTGGGATGTGGTAGGGTGCTTGCTGGGTTTCACTCGCTATGCCCAGTGTATCCATCTATTCCGCCCTTCCCCTCCTCGGTTGCCCCCTTACCCCCCATCTCTTCGCCACCCATCCCCCAGCCGCACATGCGCAATGTGATAGAGTACATGCTAGCTTCCACAAGAGACTCTGACCCCGATGTGGCTCTCGAGGCGTGTGAGTTCTGGTCAGCCTACTGCGAGAACAACCAGTCGCCCGAGATGCTGAGGGAGTTCCTGCCCCAGCTTGTAACGGTAGGTGGCAGCATGGGGTGTGAGTGCATGTGGTGTGTGTGCGAGGATTGACTTGTGATTGGATGCAGTGAGGCAGAGCATGTGAGGCGTGTGGGTTCTGGTCCGCCTACTGCGAGAACAACCAATCGCCCGAGATGCTGAGGGAGTTCCTGCCCCAGCTTGTGACGGTAGGTGGCAGCATGGGGTGTGAGTGCATGTGGTGTGTGTGCGAGGAGTGACTTGTGATTGGATGCAGTGAGGCAGAGCGTGTGAGGCGTGTGAGTTTTAATCCACCTACTGCGAGAACAACCAGTCACCCGAGATGCTGAGGGAGTTCCTGCCCCAGCTTGTGACGGTACATGCCTGCATGTGATTACAAATGCTACATGTTATTTCAAAACTCTCTCTTTTCCCCCTCTCCGCCCTCCCATACTGTTGTATATGTGAATGTGACTAGGTTCCCTTGACAAACATGGTGTGTCCAAAATGTAGGAGGTCATTTCAGAAGTCCCCCTTGCCCCCTCAATTATCATCCCACCATTTCTCACCCCGTTGTGCTGGCTACGTGTGGATGTGAACCAGGGTTTATTGACGAACATGGTGTATGCCGATGCCGTTGAGGTGACTTTTGAGTTGACTCAAAAGTCACCTCGTGTGAATGTGAACCAGGGTTTATTGACGAACATGGTGTATGCAGATGCCGTTGAGGTGACGACTCAAAAGTCACCTCGTGTGAATGTGAACCAGGGTTTATTGACGAACATGGTGTATGCAAATGACGTGTGAGGCAGTCAGTCATCAATGCCAAGACAGCTCAAAATCCCATTTCTCACCTATGTGTGTTTCTGTGTGTGCATGCATGTGTGTCGGTGTGTGTGTGGGTGGGTGTGTGTGTGTGGGGTGTGTGTGTGTGTGTGTGTGTGTGTGTGTGTGTGTGTGTGTCTTTCTCTCTCTCTCTCTCCTCGTTGCCACACAGGTTCTCTTGACGAACATGGTGTATGCTGATGATGACGAGGCAGTCATTGATGCTGAGGTGCGACATGTGCTGTGCATGCATGGGGTCATGTGTGGAGTGCATGGGGTCATGCATGGGGTCATGTGTGGAGTGCACGGGGTCATGCATGGGGTCATGTGTGGTGGAGTGCATGGGGCCATGCATGGGGTCATGCATGGGGTCATGCATGGGGTCATGCATGGGGCGCATGGCATGAGACGCACGGGCGTATCGCATGTGATGATGCAATTCATGCGGTAAGGTCACACTCTCTATTTTTGAGGCGCCTCAAAAATCAATTCATGCGGTAAGGTCACACTCTCTCTGATTTTTGACGCGACTTCGGATTGAAACTCGATTTCGAATCAGAGCTGTTTCCTGAACGGAGCTGTTGCAAGAAGCAAGCTGGCGCAGAGCCACTTGCCTTGCCTGCATGCATGTCTGCCTGCTTGCTTGCCTGTTTGGATTGCACGCTGCTCAATGAGAGTTTGAGTTGATTGACTTAACGTCCTATCTTGCCGTGTGGCCCCTATTGTTCCATCGATTTGCTGCTGTGCCCCTCACAGGATGAAGGAGGTGCTCCCGATTCTGATCAGGTGAGGAGGACCTCGTTTTCCTTGAATGAGTCTTTTTCTTTCATGTTCCCAAAGGGCTCTTTATGTGGGGTCTGGGTGACTGATGGCATGCTAGTTTGAATTGATATCATCGCACTGTATTGCTTGCATTTAGGCCGCGTCTGTTTGGCCTATTTACAGTGCTAAAACTCGTATGAATCCCGCTCGTTCGTCCCTTTCCGCTTGTCTCGCTTCAACTGTGAAGCTCTTACTTTTTGCTCCCTCTCCTCCTCACATTTCCTTTTTTCCCATGTTGCCTCAACCGGGTGTCCTCCTCCTCCCGTTCCTGTTGCTCCTCCTCCCTTGCCTTGAAACGGCTCAACACTTAACCGCGCTCTCCCCTGTCTGTTGCTCCTCCTCCCTTGCCTTGAAACGGCTCAACACTTAACCGCGCTCTCCCCTGTCTGTTGCTCCTCCTCCCTTGCCTTGAAACGGCTCAACACTTAACCGCGCTCTCCCCTGTCTGTTGCTCCTTTC
This sequence comes from Closterium sp. Yama58-4, assembly GCA_947470075.1. NCBI lineage: Eukaryota > Viridiplantae > Streptophyta > Zygnematophyceae > Desmidiales > Closteriaceae > Closterium > Closterium sp. Yama58-4. The sequence continues at coordinate 403,917 of CANIUD010000258.1, forward strand.
AGGATCTCAAGCCGCGTTTTCATCAGTCAAGGCTGCATGGTGCCAATGGCGAGGTGAGATTGACTTGTGTTGACTGAAAGTGATTCAAGCTGACGAGTTGACCAGAGTTGACTTGAGGGTGCGAAGTCTTTCGTGTGTCTGGATGTAGGTTTTACGAGTTGATCTGGAGTGAGTTTCATTTTGTCTGGAATGTTGATGCTTCCAGTTGCACTATTAGTTGGCTTGGGCCTTACCCAAACATACACACAAGTAAGTACCATACACTATCCCCCCCACCCCCACACACACTCACATGCTCACAGGACGCGGAGGAGGACTATGATGAGAGTGCGAGCACATGGAATCTGCGCAAGTGCAGTGCAGCAGGGCTGGACATTCTCTCTCACGTCTTCGGAGACGCGCTGCTGCCCGTCCTCATGCCTCTCATCCAGGTACGCTCCCAACCCTAGTAGCCCCTCTAGCCCTTCTAGCCCCTCTGGCCACTCTAGTCCCCTAGCCTCCCTTTAGCCCCTCTAACCCCTGTAGTCCCTCTAGTGCAGTGCAGCAGGGCTGGACATTCTCTCTCACGTCTTCGGAGACGCGCTGCTGCCCATCCTCATGCCGCTCATCCAGGTATGTTGCTCTCTCCATGCAACCCTTCTAGTCCTCTAAGGCCTCTAAGCCATGGGGCCGTGGCGGAGGGCTGCATTGACGGGCTGCTGCTGCCCGCGCTGCCACAGATGATCGCCCACCTGCCTTTTGAGCCGACTCAATAGTCACGGGCTGCTGCTGCTGCCCGCGCTGCTGCAGATGATCGTCCCTCCTTCCCTCCCTCTCTCCTTCTCTCCCGGCTTTTTTCTCCCACCAGACGAACCTTGCAGATCCCCATCTCCCCGCTTCCCTTGCATCCCTCTCCCCATCTCCACGCCCTCCCTCCTGGCAGACGAACCTTGCAGATCGCAGCGAGGGCAAGTGGAAGGAGCGGGAGGCGTCAGTCCTAGCCGTGGGCGCTGTAGCAGAAGGATGCATTGACGGGCTGCTGCCCGCGCTGCCACAGATGATCGCCCACCTGCTGCCCCTCCTGGAGGACCCGCTCCTTCCCCTCCTTCCCTCCCTTATCCCCTCCTTCCCTTTCCCCTTCCCGCTTCCCTTGCATCCCTCTCCCCATCTCCACGCCCTCCCTCCTGGCAGACGAACCTTGCGGATCGCAGCGAGGGCAAGTGGAAGGAGCGGGAGGCGTCAGTCCTAGCCGTGGGCGCTGTAGCAGAAGGCTGCATTGACGGGCTGCTGCCCGCGCTGCCGCAGATGATCGCCCACCTGCTGCCCCTCCTGGAGGACCCGCACCCGCTGGTTCGGAGCATCACGTGTTGGACGCTGTCGCGCTACTCAAAGTGGATCGCCCGTGCGGTGGACAAGCCCGAGGGGCAGCAGCAGTTTGACGCCGTTCTGACTGGGTTTTTGGCGAGGATTCTGGATAACAACAAGAGGGTGCAGGAGGCCGCTTGCTCTGCATTCGCCACTTTGGAAGAGGTGAGAAAAGGGGTGGTTAGAGCACAGGCTAGACTGAGACCCTCTCGTAAGGAGCATCAGCTGTTGTACCCTATCGCTCGGTTGCGACTCCAAGTGTATCGCCCGCACCGTGGATAAGCCCGAGGGGCAGCAACTCCCCCCCCCCCCCCCCCCCCTCTTCTCCCCCCTTCTCCACTCTCTCACTTGAGCGGAGACAGTGGACGAGATGCCTGATTCTTGATTTGACTCGTCTCAAACCCCTCCCTCCCCTCCCACCCCTACTTCCCCCCAACTCCACCTCCCCTCGCTGCTGCCTCTCCCTCCCCCTTCGTTCCCCCACTCCCCTCTAACCTGAGAGCAGGAGGCGGTGGACGAGTTGCCTGATCGCCTGGAGCCCATTCTGCAGCACCACACAATCTCATTTCCTCTCTCCCGCTCTGACCCTTCACCCCTTTCCCATTCTCCTCACCTGAGCAGGAGGCGGTGGACGAGTTGCCTGATCGCCTGGAGCCCATTCTGCAGCACCTCGCCTTCGCGTTCAGCAAGTACCAGGTGATTGCATCAGAGGTTCAGGGGTAGCATCAGGTGGGTGCAACAAATGCTGAGGAGTTTCCAATGAACCGCACCTTTGTCTCTGGAGGCTTATGACTCCTAGGTTAAAACGTATGAACTGCACGTTGGAACCTAGTATGGGAACCTCTGTTTGGGACCGTATTGTATGGAACCATGATTTCTGGGAGTGTATTATATAGTACCGTCTCTTACTCCTCTCTTATCCCTCTCTTACCCCTCTCTTATCCCTCTCTTACCCCTCTCTTATCCCTCTCTTACCCGTCTCTTCCCCCTCTCTTATCCCTCTCTTACCCCTCTCTTCCCCCTCTCCCTGCTGGCAGCGGCGCAACCTGCGCATTCTGTACGATGCAGTGGGAACTTTGGCGGACTGTGTGGGGGGAACACTGCAAGATGTGAGTGGCTTTATGGGGAGGACGTTTTTGAGGCGCCTCAAAAACGACCTCAATGAACACTGCAAGATGTGAGTGGCTTTATGGGGAGGATGAGGCCGCATGGGGGGGGAGGGGGGCGCTGTAAGGTGTGTGTGATTGAAGTTGTGGGGTGGGGTGTGAGGAGGCATCTATCTCCCCACTGCTCAAGTGCTGCAAGCCTGCCTATACCCCACTCTTACCCTCCCCACTCTGCTGACTCTTCACCCTCCCACACCTCTATACTCCCCTCCCCTCTCCTTGCCCTCACACCCCACCAGCCGCGTTACATCGCAGTGCTGATGCCGCCTCTCACAACCAAGTGGCAGCAGATCTCCGATTTTGATCGCGACATCTTCCTTCTCCTCGAGTGCTTCACCTTTCTCTATACCCGCCCACCCTGGCCCCCCTTCCCTTCACACCAGCCGCGTTACATCGCAGTGCTGATGCCGCCTCTCACAGCCAAGTGGCAGCAGATATCCGACTTCGATCGCGACATCTTCCCTCTGCTCGAGTGCTTCACCTCTGTCGCTCAGGCCCTGGGCCCCGCCTTTGCTCCCTATGCCGAGACGGTGCTGGCTCGCTGCTGCCACATTATTCGAGTGCAGCTCGTGGCACAGGTGTGTAATGCTCTGTAGAGGGGTGACATTTGGTGACAGGGAGTTTTGTAGGGTGGGGAGAGTGAGTGACCTGGACACATGCGGCTCAGGCCCTGGGCCCTGCCTTTGCTCCGTATGCAGAGACGGTTCTGACGCGCTGCTGCCACATCATCAGAGTGCAGCTCGTGGCAAAGGTATGCAGTGCGGTTGAGAAAGGTGCAGTGCGGTTGAGAAAGGTGATGCGGTTGAGATGGGAATTGTGGGTTGTGGAGGGGTGTGTGACCCTCAGGCTCCCGCCTTTTCTCCGTATGCTAATGGATGGTGAATTTTAGCTCCTATTTCCCTTCCTCCCTCCATTACTTTACCCCCCTCTCCCCCCTTCCACTACCTCTTCTCCCCCATCGCAGAAGGACCCAGCAGCAGCAGGGGCGCCATACGACAAGGAGTTTATAGTGTGCGCTCTGGATCTCAGCTCAGGAGTCGTAGAGGGCCTTGGGCCGACAGTTGAACCCCTGGTGAGTGACTGACGTTCTTGAGGCGCCTCAATATTATACCTCTTATTGCTGTGTGATAGGAGTTTATAGTATGCGCTCTGGATCTCAGCTCTGGAGTCATAGAGGTCTTGGACTGCGGTTGAACCACTGGTGAGTCATCTGCATTCTTGAGGCGCTTAAAGAGTAGATTTGATCTCAGCTCTGGATCTCAGCTCTGGAAGATTTGAAAAGGAGTTTATAGTGTGCGCTCTGGATCTCAGCTCAGGAGTCGTAGAAGCCCCTGTGCCGACGGTTGAGCCACTTGTGAGTGTTTTGCTATAAGTTTGTTGGATGTAATGTAATGTAACCTGTAATGTAAGTAATGTTGGGTTTAGGCAGAATTACTGTTGCTTCATAAGGGGACGGCGCGTTGTCGTGCTTCACCCTCTTGTCTTGATTCTTTGCTTCATCTCCCTCTGTGCCTGCTTGATGATCCCTTTGCTCTCGTACTTTCCACCACCAGATCGCCAAGAGCGGCTTGACGGACCTGCTGCTGCAGTGCTGTGCTGTGGACGCCAATGACATCAAGCAGAGCTCTCTTGCTCTACTGGGTGACCTCACCAAGGTGCGTTTCTCTCTGCCAGACTCTCGCTAAAGGTACCAGGCAATGCAGTGCTGTTTCAGTGCTGTGCGGTGGACGCCAACGACGTGCAGCAGAGCTCACTGGTGTTACTGGGTGACCTGACGGAGGTATGCTTCGCTTTGCTGTTCATCTTGAATCCCTCTCTGTGTGCGTGCGTGGAACATCTTGTGGGCTGGTTGCACTTGCAAGGACGTCCTTTCCCCCCTGAATCTCCTCCTCTGACTGAACTCACCCCCCTCTGCTGACTCCCACCCCTGCTCCCACCAGTCGTGTGTGCAGCAGGTGCGGCCGCGCCTCAACGACTTCCTTCGTGTGCGTGGTGGGACAGGCAATTTATGTGCTGGCACGAGTGCAGGCTCAACCTCCAGCGCCCTCTCCCCCATCTTCTCCCAATCTTTTTCCCCCGCTTGATCCCGCCAGTCGTGTGTTTTGAGACGTCTCAAAACACTCAACCTCCAGCGCCCTCTCCCCCATCTTCTCCCAATCTTTTTCCCCCGCTTGATCCCGCCAGTCGTGTGTTTTGAGACGTCTCAAAACACTCAACCTCCAGCGCCCTCTCCCCCATCTTCTCCCAATCTTTTTCCCCCGCTTGATCCCGCCAGTCGTGTGTTCTGAGACGTCTCAAAACAGACTCAACCTCCAGCGCCCTCTCCCCCATCTTCTCCCAATCTTTTTCCCCCGCTTGATCCCGCCAGTCGTGTGTTTTGAGACGTCTCAAAACACTCAACCTCCAGCGCCCTCTCCCCCATCTTCTCCCAATCTTTTTCCCCCGCTTGATCCCGCCAGTCGTGTGTTCTGAGACGTCTCAAAACAGACTCAACCTCCAGCGCCCTCTCCCCCATCTTCTCCCAATCTTTTTCCCCCGCTTGATCCCGCCAGTCGTGTGTTTTGAGACGTCTCAAAACACTCAACCTCCAGCGCCCTCTCCCCCATCTTCTCCCAATCTTTTTCCCCCGCTTGATCCCGCCAGTCGTGTGTTTTGAGACGTCTCAAAACACTCAACCTCCAGCGCCCTCTCCCCCATCTTCTCCCAATCTTTTTCCCCCGCTTGATCCCGCCAGTCGTGTGTGCAGCAGGTGCGGCCGCGTCTCAACGACTTCCTCTCCGTGTGCGTGAGCCAGCTGAACGGCCCCGAGTCCTTTGTCCACGAGAAGATTTCAGTCGCCAACAACGCTTGCTGGGCGCTGGGGGAACTGGCTGTGAAGGTGTGTTGCTTGCCCTGGTGGTCGTGATTGTGGTCACACAGAGAATCTCAGAGGTTGGTAGGTGTAGGGGAGGGGAGGGGGTAAGCGAGCTAAACGGCCCTGAGTCCTTCGTCCATGAGAAGATATCAGTCGCCAACAACGCCTGCTGGGCTCTGGGCGAGCTGGCTGTGAAGGTCAGTGATGCACTGGTAGTGGTGGTGGTTGTCACACGGAGCAGGGGTTGAGTAGGAGGAGTGAGCCAGCTGAACGGCCCCGAGACCTTTGTCCACGAGCACATTTCAGTGGCCAACAATGCGTGTTGGGCTCTGGGCTCTGGGCGAGCTGGCTGTGAAGGTATGCTGCTGCCGTGGTGGTGGTGGTGTGGTGGTTGCCACACGGAGGTTCTCAGAGGCTGGTGGGGGGGTGGGGAAAGGGGGGGGAGTGGTGGGGAAGAGGCCGGCTGAATGGCCCCGTCCTTCGTGCGCGAGCGCATTTCAGTCACCAGCAACGCGTGCTGGGCTCTGGGGGAGCTGGCTGTGAAGGTCAGTTCCCGGCAGGATTTGAACAAAACGGGGATTGGTTGGGGGAGGTGGGTGGTTGATCCAAATGACCCTGTTGACCCCCTTGACCCCGTTCGATCGACCCATCCCAACAACATTTAAAGTAATCAGTCTGGTTTCTCTGTGATCCTGCTGACCCCCAACAGGTGCGCGAGGAGATATCGCCAGCGGTGGTACCGGTGTTGAACAACATTGTCCCTGTCCTGACATCTGCACAGAACCCGCGGGTGAGTGCTGTGCTGCTCTGAACATGTTGACTTTTCTGACTGCATTGACTTGCTTGGCCTCTTCGCATGGGAGTGCCCTGACGTGCTGGCTCCCCAGGCCTCTCACCTCTCCCGCGTGCATTGAGGTCGTTTTTGAGGCGCCTCAAAAACGACCTCACTGACGCGCTGGCTCCCCAGGCCTTTCACTTCTCCTGCGTTTCCCCTTCCGCCGGGCCTTCCCCTCCCCCCTGGCCTTTCATTCACCCCTCTCCTTGCCTTCTCCAGGCTTTGCACTCCACAACATGCCTCCCTCTCACCCTGCTATAACTACCCACTCTCCTGCCTTCCTCTACCCCCCTCCTCTCCCTCCAGGGTACCAATCTAGCGCTTGTGGAGAACTGTGCCATCACGCTCGGCCGCTTTGCATGGGTGTGCCCTGACGTGCTGGCCCCCCAGGCCTCCCACTTCCTGGTTCCATTCCTCACCACGCTCAAAGGGTGAGCCTTGAACAGAGCTGTAGGGCCCTCTCGCTTTGCATGGGTGGGTGTGCCCTGACGTGCTGGCCCCCCATGCCTCTCACTTCTTGGTTCCATTCCTCACCACGCTCAAGGGGTGAGTCCCACACGTGCTGCCCTGCTGTGCTGCCCTGCCGTGCTGCTGTGCTGGTGTGCTGCGTGGGTGCGCCCTGACGTGCTGGCGCCCCAAGCCTCTCACTTCCTCGTGCCCTTCCTCACCACGCTCAAAGGGTGAGTCCCAAGCGTGCTGCCTTGCCGTGGTGCTGTGCTGTGTGGGTGCGCCCTGGCGTGCTAGCACCTCATGAGGCTCAAGCCTCTCACTTCCTCGTGCCCTTTCTCACCACGCTCAAAGGGTGAGTTGTGAGGCGCCCACGCACACAACCTCCTCCTCCTTTCATTGCTCACCTCCTCCTCTTTCATACCTGGCAGTTTGATTTTCTCGTTGTCACTCCCCTCGCCTCCTCTTTTTCCCCTAATTACTCGCGCCGCCCCCCCACCCCCGCACCTTCAGTACGCACTTCCTGTCTCTTCCTCCCCTCCTTCATTACTTGCTCTCCCTCTTCCGTTTCTTTTTCCACCTGCTTTCTGTTATGTCCCCATTTCATCCCATTCGCTGACCGCGCATCAAATATCTCCTCCCTGCTCCCACCCGTACCTTTCCCTACCCCCCCCTCCCCTACCTCTTCCCCCCCCCCCCTTCCGCTCCTCTTCTTCTCAGGATTCGTGACGATGTGGAGAAAGAGGAGGCGTTTAAAGGGCTCTGCGCTGTGGTGAGTTCGTTGCGCCACTCTTGTGAATTCCCGAAAGTGACACTTTTGTCTTCCCTCCCCCTCCCCTTCCCCCAGTATTCGTGACGATGTGGAGAAAGAGGAGGCGTTTAAAGGGCTCTGCGCTGTGGTGAGTTGCCCTCTTGCTTTGTTTCCTGTCAGATTTTCTCCTTTTTGAGAATTCTCAAAAAACATACTTTCCATCTTTGCAGGTGTCCCATTCTCTTCCTCTTGCTCCTGTCTCTCCTCCATGCCTCCTATGTCTCAATGACCCCATGTCTCTTTATATGCATGCACTAGCAGTGCCTCAACCCCATGGCTGCCCCTCCCCCACACCCTTTTACCCCTCCCCCTACCTTCTCCACACCCTCCCAACACCCCCTCCCCCTCCCCCCTTATCCTCACACACCAACTGCGCCTCAAACCCATGGCAGCACACCCACTTCTGCTCCCTTTTCCATGCCTTCCCTCTAACCCCCGCCTCTCCTCTCTCTCCCCTCATCTCCCCCGCGTTCCCCCCACCCACCAGCTGCGTCTCAACCCCATGGCAGCATCCGCCGCCATCCACCCACTGCTGCTTCTTCCCCCCTTCATTGTTTCCATCGTTCCCCCTACCGTCCTCACCCCCACCCCCATTCCATTATCCCCTCACACCAGCTGCGTCTCAACCCCATGGCAGCATCCACTGCTATCCACCCACTGCTGCCACACTCCCCTCATCCCCGGCTCAAATCCACAACCCCCCCATTCTCTCCTCTCATCCCTCCTTGTCCCGCTCCCTGTACCCACTCACCAGCTGCGTCTCAACCCCATGGCAGCATCCTCCGCCATCCACCCGCTGCTGCTGCTTCTCCCTTACCTTGCCCATGCCTTCCCGTTGCCTCCCCTTCCCCCCGTCTCTCCCCATCCCCCCCTTTATCCCCTTGTCTCCCAGCCGCGTCTCAACCCCATGGCAGCGTCCTCCGCCATCCACCCACTGCTGCTTCTTCCCCACTTCATTGTTTCCATCGTTCCCCCTACCGTCCCCACCCCCACCCCCATCCCCTCATCCCCTTGTCTCCCAGCTGCGCATCAACCCCATGGCAGCGTCCTCCGCCATCCACCCACTGCTGCTTCTTCCCCACTTCATTGTTTCCATCGTTCCCCCTACCGTCCCCACCCCCACCCCCATCCCCTCATCCCCTTGTCTCCCAGCTGCGCATCAACCCCATGGCAGCGTCCTCCGCCATCCACCCACTGCTGCTTCTTCCCCACTTCATTGTTTCCATCGTTCCCCCTACCGTCCCCACCCCCAACCCCATCCCCTCATCCCCTTGTCTCCCAGCTGCGCATCAACCCCATGGCAGTGTCCTCCGCCATCCACCCACTGCTGCTTCTTCCCCACTTCATTGTTTCCATCGTTCCCCCTACCGTCCCCAACCCCACCCCCATCCCCTTATCCCCTTGGTCTCCCAGCTGCGTCTCAACCCCATGGCAGCGTCCTCCGCCATCCACCCACTGCTGCTCGCCATTGGCAGCTGGAGGGTAGGTCAATGATCAATGATGGTCAGCTACCTAGCTACACATCTGATGGATGGCAGTGGTTGCTGCACTGAATGATGCCTCACAACCAAGAACTAGCTGCTCTTTCTCTTCGCCCTCTGTCTCTCCCGCCCGCCCTCACGTGCCCTCCTTTTGCACGCATGAACATGCGCACATGTGCACAGGCGCGCACACGCACACTCACACGCATGCACACACACTTGCATGCGCACATAGGCACTCCCAGATTAACCTACAGGCACACCAACTCACGTGCAATCCACTCACCCCTTTCGAATCCATCCCCTTTATTGGCATCCTCAGGAGATCCACAGTGCAGAGCTGAAGGCTGAGATTCACCAGCTGCTGCAGGGCTTCAAGCAGGTGGGCCCATGCGAGTGGATTGATCTCCTTGACGTACAGTGCTGAGCTGGACCCTTTAAGCAGCACGTTATTAATACAGAGCTGAGCTGAAGGGTCCAGCTGCTGCTGGGCTTTAAGGGGTTGTGTGCTGGTGTGTGGAGCCTGCTGCAAGTCTGTGGCGCTATTTCAGTGGTCATCTGAGCATGTCTATGTGGTGCTATTCCAGCTTTTTCTTACATGTGGTAACCAGAGGTTTCTGTTACTCCCTTTTTCTCTTGTCCACCACAGATGCTAGTGGAGGCAAGCACGTGGGATCAACTCCCGCAGTCCACTGAATCAACTCAAATTAACATTTTTCTTCGGTGTTCCCTCTTCACTCGTCCCATGCACGTGTGTTATGCACCTACAAACCCACAGATGCTAGTGGAGGGAGGCACATGGGATCAAATCTTGCAGTCCACTGAGCCGACTTGATACGTACTCGTCCCATGCATGTATTCTGCACCTTCCCACGTACAGATGCTAGTGGAGGCAGGCACATAGGATCAAATCCTGCAGTCCACTGAGTCAACTTTGATACCAAACCCTCTTCTCTCATCCCATGCACGTGTGCCCTGCACAACCTACCCACAGATGCTAGTGGAGGCAGGCACGTGGGATCAAATCCTGCAGTCCACCGACAAACAGCTGCTGCAGAAGCTCAGTGCAACGTACGGGATCTAGCTGTGCTGATGTGGCAGCTGACGTGGCAGCTGATGTGGAAGCTGACGTGGCAGCTGGTGTTTGGCACGTTTTGTGGTCAGACAGGATCAGATTACAGGGGAGATTATCAGTGAGCAGCTGTGAAGCTGCCAGGAAGCTGCATCCGTGAAGCTTCCAAGTAGCAACATATTTCAGCAGGCCTTATTACACAGCAAAAGGGGGCCTCTTATGTAAGAAGGTTACGAAGCGCCCGAGAAGATTAGGGTGTTAGATCAGCAGCAGGTAGCAGCCTTCTGCTAAGCAGGGAGGTGAGCAGCAGATGCACGAGCAGCAGCAGCAGAAGCAGCAGCACTTAACAAGATCTGATCCTGATTAGATTTTATGCGGCTACCCCCCGACTCATTTCGTCGCCAGCCTTCCCCGCCACGCGCCTCGCTACACCACCATCTCGCATCATCCCTCCTCCAATAGTGCTCTCCAACCAAGACCCACACCACCCATTTGTACCCATCCATACCCATTCCCATTGACCACCCATACGGGGGCATGCTGACATCATGCTGACATCATAAAGGAGCACTCTCTGACCAATCAGGGAGCAGCAGGAGGAAGCATGGTGGGCAGCGCATTGCTGCTGCCATTGCGTTCCGCCGACCAATCATATCGCGCCTGCATCATCTGCCGCATAGGATGCCACGTCAGATGCTGCGCGTGCCACATCATCGCCATGGTGTACGATGAGATGATACTTCGTTGGGTTAATCTTCAAGAACATTGAGGGTGTGGGTTACACACCCATTTCAGGAGATTGGTTTATGTAAGTTTTCTGTGGTGGGGTGGTGCCTACCTAACGACTGGAGATAGTAGTCTAGAAGAAAGCTTCGCTACTTCGTTTAGATAAGGTTGCTTTTTCTATATCAGCTTGCAGGCTAATGTGTTTGATTGGCCAAGTGGGTGTGTTATGCAGCATTTTTTTTTTTTTTTTTTTTTTTTTTCCTGGATGTGTGCCAGAGCTAGCTGTTGATTTATGTGTTCCAGCATGGTATATGCTCTGTAATGTGTTCCAGCAGACGCAAAAACAGAGCTTGTAGCGCATGCGGCAAGGATTCGTGATTCATGTGACGCGCCAATGTTAGTGGCCGGCCCCTGTGTTTGTCACGAGCACTATGAATTCTCCCAATGTGGACTGCAAACATTTGACAAATCTCCAGGATTTTTGCTTCAGTTAGGTTCCTCCGCATATCTGCAATCATGCTTTTGTGAACTGGTAATTTGTTAGAATAGCTTAGCATCACATGCTATGCAACTATCGAACTGGAAATGCAAACACAAACACTGCAAAATAATGTAGCCTGGTTTTGGTGACTGCGTGCGTGAGCTGCTAATCCTTTGACTTGGCAGGAAGCGAGGTTGGCTTGACTATGGGTACGGCATCATCGTCCTTGCTTGCGGGCTTCTTTCCCCCCTTGTACTTCTGCATGTGACGGGGCGGGAACGAGGGCATAAGGGAATGCACAGAGTGGGTTTTGCGACGCTTCAAAAGTCGCCTCCTTGTGCTCATATTTGCATGTGTAACGTTTGTGATTCAATAATTCAAGTGAATCAGAAGACCCGTTAGCAAATTACTTAGCACACCTCATACCGATTGGAAGGTGTACCGGTATTTGTCGTGTATCCGCATTTGTATTTGTAGGTATATACTACGTCACCCGAAACCCCCCAAAGTAAATTTGATGCACTCACCTGTTTGCTGAAGAAGAAGCAGACGTATTTGTATTTGCACAAAATAATTGTATTCATTATTGCATTTCAATGAACCCAACAACCCGAAAGTAGTCAGAGAGCACGCACCTGCTTGCCGAAGGAGAAGGGGACGTATTTGTACTTGATCATGTGGCGGATCTGGCGCTTCATGGTGAGCACGAAGAGCGTGAACCAATACATGAGCAGGATGGGCCAGAACACCGGCACGTCAAAGATGGGGAAGAATGTCATCGTGAAGGCCACGAGAAATGCCTTGGTCATTGCGTACCTGTGGGAAGTTGGGAACGATTGGAGGGACGGAGGGGATAAGAAAGGAGGAGAAGATGGATGAGGAGAGGATGTGCCAGAACACCGGCATGTCAAAGATCGTGAAGGCGACGAGGGGGGGACGGGAAAGGAGGAGAAGATGGATGAGGAGAGGATGTGCCAGAACACCGGCATGTCAAAGATCGTGAAGGCGACGAGGGGGGCACGGGAAAGGAGGAGAAGATGGATGAGGAGAGGATGTGCCAGAACACCGGCATGTCAAAGATCGTGAAGGCGACGAGGGGGGGACGGGAAAGGAGGAGAATACATATGAGGATACAAGGGAACACCGATACAAGATGGGAAAGAAGGTCATCGTGAAGGCGACGAGGAACGCCTTGGTCATTGCGTACCTGGGGGGGGCAGGAATGGAAGGGCAGAAAGGGATGGTGGGTTTGGGTGGTGTGGATGGGAGACGAGGAGAATAAGGATGAGGAAATGGGGGGAAATTGGCACGTCGAATATGGGGAAGGTCATCGTGAAGGCGACGAGGAACGCCTTAGTCATTGCGTACCTGGGAAGGGGGAGGGTGGGGAGGGGGGGACGGGAAAGGAGGAGAATACATCTGAGGATACAAGGGAACACTGGTACATCAAAGATAGGGAAGAAAGCCATTGCGAACGTGACAAGAAACGCCTTGGTCATCGCGTACCTGGGAAGGAGGGGGGGAAAGAGTTGGGATGGGAGGAAAGGTGGGAACACGAGCAAGTCAAAGAGGGGAAGAAAGCCATTGTGAATGCGACAAGAAACGCCTTGATCATCGTGTACCTGGAAAAGAGGTGGTGGGAGAGGGGGTGTGAATGGTAGTGTAGGAGAATAAAGAGAGGGGAGTGTGGGTGGGGGGAGAGAAATGGGGAATTTGAGTGTGGATGGAAGATGAGTGTGGATGGAAGATGAGTGTGGATGGAAGATGAGTGTGGATGGAAGATGAGTGTGGATGGAAGATGAGTGTGGATGGAAGATGAGTGTGGATGGAAGATGAGTGTGGATGGGGGCATGTGGATGGGAGGAGGGGAATGGGAACAAAGAGAGGGGTGAACATTGGTCAATGTGAATGCGATGGTTTATGCGTTGGACATGGCCTGAGGGGGTTGGGGGGGGGGGGGGGGGAGGGGGAAAGAGAAGAAGGCGAGGGGAGAGGGGGGGAAGAGGGGAGGGAAGGGAGTGGGGGAATGGGGGGAGGAGGTGCGGGGAGAGGTGGGGGTTGGAGGAGATGTGGAGAGTGTGAGTGTGGATGTGAGTGGAGGAGAATAAGGATGAGGTGAACAGGGATGATTGTTCAACGCGAAAAAAGGTCAGTGTGATTGCACGAGACAGGGAAGAAATAGGTGTGGGGGTGTTGGGGTGGGGGGAGGGAAGAGGAGGGAGGCAGAAGTGGGAAACGCACAATGAGAGCCAGCGACCGAAGGAAAGGAACGGGAGGTGGAGGGAGGAAGTAAGGGGTGGGAGATACAATGCGGGAGGGTGATAAAACAGAGGAAACGACAGAGAAGCATAAAAGGCCAAGCATAATCATCACGAGGAAACCTAGAAGCAGCAGCAACAGCAGCAGCAGCAGCAGCAGCAGCAGCAGCAGCAGCAGCAGCAGGAGGCAACCCTAAACTAGACCCCAACCCAATTCTCTCAACTCACCAGAACTTGAACTCTGGTAGCCGTCGGATGAAGGGCTTGAACTCATCGTTGCCCTTGGATGGCAGCACGGGCCCTTCCGCCTCGGGATCCACTTGAGGGGACAGGAACCCGATGAGCAGATTCAGCATGTAGATGCCCAGTCCGTACGTGATTATGTAATATCCGTGTAGGAAGAACACGCGTATGGTGTAGATGAGTGCAATAACGAGTGTAGCGATCCATCTGTACCCATAGTGCGGGGTCGACTTATCGAGAAAGTACTGTATTCGGAAAGGGGAAATACGTGAGCACGGGGAGCGCGGGAAGGGATGGACGGATGATGGCGCAGTGAGACAAGTGTCAATTATGTCAGAAAGGGACAAGATTCATTCCAACTTTCAGCCACGAGGGATCAAATGCGGCGTAGCTTCAGAAGGTGTAAAAGCACAATGCGAGAAAACGAAAGCGGTGTTGACCGCCAACATCGCCAGTTCATTTAAGCGACGGAATGCCGCTAGCGAGCACGAGCTTAAAAAAGAAAATTTATTGCATCGACGCGCCTGGAAACCGTTACGTTGCGCGTAGCATCGCGTGTCCACATCCATGGATTCATGGCGAGCACGCGCCTGAATCCGTTAAATTCTGGCGCGCACGCACCTGAAACCGTTATGTTGTGGCGAGCACGCACCTGAAACCGTCAAGTTGTGGCGAGCACGCACCTGAAACCGTTGAGCCAAAACGGCTCCGTTTCCTCCAGCCAACATCGAGGATCCCGCTGAAACTGACCGTCAAAATGCGGATCCAACGGTCACGAACTGCTAACAAATCCGATGGCACACCAGCAGCAGTAGCAGCAGCAAAAGACTAAACCACAGAAACTCCTCCTTCCCTCGAAGCAGCACGACCTAATGGGGAAGAAGTGCCGCGAGTTGGGTCGCCAAGCGAGGAGCGATAAGCTTGGGCCTGATCTGATAATAACGAGTTGCTAACGATCACGCGGGATCAGCGATGGTACAAACGCCGAATTCGCGTTATCGACGACGCGGGATCAGCAAACCAAAATCAACAACGTGAAGGTTAGGCTAAGAGACCGGGATGAGGATCTGTTACTGAAGTCTCTCCCTCTTGACCTGCTGCTGTTGATGAATCGGGCCCCACAGGCTGCTAGCTGAAGTCTAGGAAAAGGTTCCCAACTTCTGAGCAACCCAGCAGCAACACTCTGTCCAGCAAGCAAGAAACTATTTTCGGGGTGACTAGGAGGAAGAATGGGTTGAATTGGTTCGGGTGGCTGGAATTCATCTGAGCGGCAGCTGACGTGACAAGAGGCAATCCCCGAGCAGCCTCGAGAGTTGTGTTTGGCGGGAAAGTCAGAAGAGGCCGACCTAGAAAATTCACTAAGATTATAAACAATACGTTTTTTGTGATCTGTAAACATCGGTTCTGTGGTGCAGTGGTTAGCACTCTGGACTTTGAATCCAGCAACCTGGGTTCGAATCCCGGCAGAACCTTTTCTCATCTTTATATTGTGTTTGCTGCTCAAGTTTTTGGCAATCTTGTGTTCCTAAAGAGCCTACACATAGTGTAGTACGTACCAAGGAGCCAATCATCAGTGGCAAGAGAGTGCCCAGAACTTTCTTACATTCTTAAGCAGGAGCACGCCTAGAAGTTCCTACACCACAACCTATAACGTACGGTAGTTGCATCTGCACATACAGTATGCTTCTTTCTCCTGTTTGTATTTCTAAAAGGGACCCTATAACTGAAGAAACGGCTCTAGGTTAATCTCCACAGCAGAGCAAGGATCAGGGATGTCAAAACGTGCAAGCACCTGAAACCAACAGGGTTGACATAGAAATACGTGAATGAAGAGATGGGATGGGAGGGAGGATGTGATAGGCACTCCAGAAAGGGGGAGGGAGAGGGATAGCGGGCCGCGAAAAGGAGAATGGGACAGCAAGCTTAGAAAGAGGAAGGGAGTGGGAAAGCGAGTTGAGAGCCGGAAGGAGAATGTGATAGCAGGCCGAGACAAGGGAGGACACTGGGATTGTGCACCGAGGCAAAAAAAAAATGTGAGTCCTACAATCAGAACAGATGAAGCGAAAAAACATGAGAACACACCTCTGGGTGAACGACACCAAAAGTGCCAATGGATTTTCCTTTGAAGAGAATATCTGCCTGACGTCCCCCAAAGAACTGGGGAGACTGGAGGACGAACAGCAGAGTGGGCGGAAAACAGTATGGAATGGGGCACAGTGAAAGCAAATGAAGGTCCCTCTTATGGAGGTCGGATAAGTGGTGACTGGACTGGATGACAGACAGCAGAGGTTCGGGAGACAGGAGGAAGTGGGACCACCATAAGAACACATGAAGGATCTTTCCTGATCATAGATGGCACTATGGAAGGCAGAAAAGCGCCTCATGGCACTCTGTGCGGACTGGATGTCGAACAGCAGAGATGAAGGGAATGAGTGAGTGGAAACACAGGAAGACTGTTTTTGAGTCGACTCTAGAGCCGGATGATAGATTGCAGTATGGAGGCCACATGAGTGCCTCATGGCACTCACGAACTGAGTGGACTGGAGGACGAACAGCAAAGATGAAGGGAATGAGTGAGTGGAAACACAGGAAGACTGTTTTTGAGTCGACTCTAGAGCCGGATGATAGATTGCAGTATGGAGGCCACATGAGTGCCTCATGGCACTCACGAACTGAGTGGACTGGAGGACGAACAGCAAAGATGAAGGGAATGAGTGAGTGGAAACACAGGAAGACTGTTTTTGAGTCGACTCTAGAGCCGGATGATAGATTGCAGTATGGAGGCCACATGAGTGCCTCATGGCACTCACGAACTGAGTGGACTGGAGGACGAACAGCAGAGATGAAGGGAATGAGTGAGTGGGAACACAAGACAAGAAGACGTGTTTGTCGATGGCAGATAAACTTACAGCAACAATGAGTTTTCAGTCGACTCAAAAGTCACCTCGCACTTGTCGATGGCGGAAAATACTTCCAGCAACAATGGACTTACTAAAGACGTGTCAGAGAGCAGACTTACTTGCGAGGGAGCAATGAAATACTTGAGCGCAGCAGCAGTAGCTGTTGCATCCCCATGGTCAACCTGAGCGGTTGGGCCATCAGCATGCCACTGCCTCTCCCCTTCCCTCTAGATGACTTTAAGGACAAGAGCAATGTGTCAGAAAGCAGACTTACTTGTGAGGGAGCAATGAAATACTTGAGCGCAGCAGCAGCAGCAGCCGTTGCATCCCCCCCGTCAGCCTGAGCGGTCGGCCCATCAGCAAGTGCCATTGTTCCGTCCGCCGCTGCTTGGCCTCCAAACGCAACTCCCAGTGATTCCATAAGCCGGTCGACAAGACCATGAATGACCTGTGAGCGTAGGGAATGAGAGGAAGAGCGAAAAAAAGAAACCATTGAGCCATCCGCCCCTGCCTTCCCCCCAAACGCCACTCCCCAGCTCTTCCATAAGTCGGTCCACCAGACCATGAATGACCTGAGGGGACAGCGGAGAGGGGGAGAGAACAAGAGAGCAAGAGCCATCGAAACCGCCCGCCAATGCGTGGCCCCCAAACGCCACTCCCAACGGCTCTATAAGAAGGAGTTTTGAGACATCTGAATCAGCTTTCACAGGTACAGACCAGAGCCAAGCGCACCCGCTACACTCTCACCTCCAAGCCAGAGTGCAGGTTGCAGTAGAGAGCTATCAGCCTTCTCTCATTCCTCGCCCCCACGCCCTTGCTCTCGTCCAGCAAACACACGTCCGACACCTCAAAGAGCTTCAATGGTCAATGATCAGAGCCCAAGGCACCTGATACTCTCTCACCTCGAAGCCAGAGTGCAGGTTGCAGTAGAGCGCGATCAGCCTCCTCTCATTCCTCGCCCCCACGTCCTTGCTCTCGTCCAGAAGGCACACGTCCGACGCCTCAAAGAGCTTCACGGGGCGGGGCGAGTCCTTGTTGCTGGCGAGAGTCTTGAGCATTCCGGGGAGGAGAGACGAGCGCACCACCTGGTGGGGCGAGAGTGTGGGAGGAAGTGGATGAACAGGGTGATGAAGGACAGATATGAGACACCTCAACGAGCTATCAGCTTCCTTTCATTCCGCGCCCCCACGTCCTTGCTCTCGTCCAGCAGGCACACGTCCGACACCTCAAAGAGCTTCACAGGGCGAGGGGAGTCCTTTTTGCTGGCAAGGGTCTTGAGCATTCCGGGGAGGAAAGAGGAACGCACCACCTGGGAAGGAAGAGTGTGGGGTTGACAGAGGGATAAGCAGGGACCATGAGGCACAACCTCTGGCCTGACAGCGCGACGCGAGGCGAGTCCTTGTTGCTGGCCAGGGTCTTGAGCATTTCAGGGAGGAAAGAGTAACGCACCACCTGTAGAAAGGAAGAGGGTAGAATATTATCAGGAGGGACTAACTTACGACGGTCATCCACAAACACTCGCACACATGCACCCACCTCGAAATCAGCAGACCGTGGGTTCCCAATAACAACAGCCGTCTTGCCATTGTCCTTGAGGTTCACCATCTCAAAGTTCTCACTGCGGGCGATGAGCGCCCACGTGCCACGCATGAGCGCTCATGTGCCCCACACGCGCCACACACGCGCTCTCCCCACTTTCAAAAGCACCCACCTCAAAGTCTGCAGAGCGTGGGTTCCCAATGACAACGGCCGTCTTGCCATCGTCCATGAGGTTCACCATCTCAAAGTTCTCACTGCGGGCGATGAGCGCCCACGTGAGCACCTCTGTGAAGCCCGCCTGAGCCACCTCGCCCCTCAGCAGGTCGCACAGCTGGTTCAGCGGCTGCTGCTTGCCCTCACAGACTGTCTTGGGCTCCGTGCGAGCAATGTTGTTGTAGCCATGTGCAATGGCCACGTCCTAATGAAAGGGGGGGAGGACCAGGAGAGAGGTTGTTAGGAAAAGGGGGGGATTAGGACGGGAGGGATCACACTTGCTTCAATCAGTGATATGGTACTAGAAATATCATTACAGTCACCTTCATAACGTCACTGGATTACTGATATCATTGATATCACTGTATAATCACCTCCATGATGTCACAGGGATCACACTTGATTCAATCAGTAGCATCAGAGCTATCATTATAATCACCTCCATGATGTCACAGGGGTGCAGCACGTCGCTGCGAGTGGGAGGGACTGTCACGCTCACCACCTCCGCCCCGTCCTCCCCTCTCCGCCCCTCCACCACCTTGGATGGCAGCTGCATGCGCGTCAGCAGCCGGGCGATCTGAAAGGGATTAAGGGGAAAAGAAGGGAAACAAGGGAAAGGGGCATGTCGCTGCGAGTGGGGGGCATTCCACTTGTCCATCTGAGGGGTTACCGCTAGCAGCAGGCAGCAACACTGCCACTGCCAACCGCTCCCAACCGCACTCATGATCAGCGTTCCTGTCTCGCCTCCTCAGCTTGAAGGTCAACAACAATTGACTTGTTGATGCACCCCTCTGACGTCTCCACATCCCTCTCCTCCGTCTGAGGGTACACTGCCACCTTCCCCCCATGTGTGTGTGCAAACCCAAACACCCACAATCAACCACAATCAACCACAATCAACCACATTCAACCACATTCAACCTGGAATCTCACCTCTTCTGCTTTAAGGTCAACGCCAATGGACTTGTTGATGTACCCCACCGATGTCTCCACATCCCTCTCCTCCATCTGCGGGTACACGGCCACCTGCCCCTCCGCAGATACCACCTCCACCGGTTCCACCTCGAACCTGCAATGGAAATCCGCAGTGAGATGAAATCCGCAGTAAGACAACAACAGATAAGGCTTCTTGAAATCGCCTCTCCTCCACAGATGCCACCTCCTCATCCACTGATTCCAGGTCGAACCTGCCATGATCCACAGGGGAGCGGTGCAGGAAACGCAATGTACTCTACCAATTTTCCTGCAGCATTTCCTAACATCTTCCCATCTTTCCCCATCAATCTCCCTGCAGTATTCCGTACAGCATCTACATTCCCACTCACTTGTTATCGCAGAACTCGGAGAACATGGTAACCACGGTGTTGAGCACGATCATAGCTTTGGTGTAATCAGTGGCCTGCCTTGTGTACAGTACCCTGCAGCTTTCCCGATCAATTTCCCTGTCCCTTAGAGAGCATGCACAGCTCACACACTCACTCATTTGTTATCAAAGAACTTGGAGAACATGGTAACCAGGTTGAGGTCAGTGGCGGTGCCTTGTGTACAGTACCCAACACTACAGCATTTCCTATCATTTTGCCTACAGCTTTCCCGACAGCATCCACAGCCCACACACTCACTTGTTATCGCAGAACTCTGAGAACATGGTAACAACGGTGTTGAGCACGATCTTGGCCTTGGTGAGATCAATGGCCCTTCTAATGCACTGCACTGTACAATACAGATTTCGGTAGAGCCTCCCCTACTACTCCACTCACTTGTTGTCACAGAACTCTGAGAACATGGTGACAATGGTGTTGAGCACGATCTTGGCCTTGGTGAGGTCAGTGGCGGTGCATTCGATGAACACGTTGCGCGTTGTCAGCTTGATGGCTGAATGTGAGCCGTTGATCACCGGCGGGAGCGACAGCACGGTCCTGAGAGGACGGGGAAAGAGAGGAAGATAAAGGGAAGGGAGTGGGAGGGAGTCGCAGTGTAACAATGAGTGGGTCAACAGCTTGATGGCTGAATGTGAGCCGTTGATCACCGGAGGAATTGTGAAAGTGGGTGAACGTCAGACATTGATAACTGGAGCTGGACATACTTAGTATCATACATGAAGGGCAAGCTTGCGCTGTAAGGATATACGCACACCTGTTGGCATCATAGATGACTGGGAAGACAGGTGAGTCGCTGATGATGTGGAGGAACTTCTTTAGCTTGTTGTCAGACTGGCAATAACGAGGATAGGGTTTGCAGCAGAGGGCATTAGCTAGCGTGTTATTATTTGAGGGGGAAGAAGCAGGGAGGCATGATCTGGAAGAACGGCTTGAGCTTTGTTGTGGGAATCTAATGAAGAGCATGTAATTTCCAGGGGGGAAGGGGATGTCCTGGCTAGCCTTATAACGAGTATAGCGGTGTACGGTTCGTAATCTATGCTGTAAGTTACCTTGTAGAATTCCATGAGCTCAGCAGCGTTGAACTCCTTGGTCTGATGTCAGAGGGACAAGGAAAAATAAAAACAATCAAAAAAGAGGTCAGGAGATGGTAACCAAAACAGGAGATGGCCAAGTATGGAGGAGAAACTAGAGTGGTGGGGTGAGGTGAGTGGAGAGATGGCTGGAAAAGGGTTCGGGAGGGTCTGGGTGGGTACCTGCTTGAGGGGCACAAACTTGATCTCCGTGGGTGGTAGGGCCTGCAGAGGGAGGCAAGAAAAAAACAAGGAAGAATAAAGACGGAGTGAGGAGGACAGAAGAAACGAGAGAAACACACGAAAGACGGAATGAGGCGACAGAAGGCAGAAACGAGTGTGATTTCCATGCCAGCCCAGCATACTCTGTGATTTCCCTACCTCATAAGTGAAAGGCGGTGTGAGCGTGTCTAGGTCGTGAGTCCCAATCGCCGTGCGGCGACTCTAGGCCATACATACCTGCCTAGCCTAACCCGCACCATACCTGCCTGCCTTGACCCACATCTGCCTTAATCCACCCACCTCATAAGTGAAGGGTGGTGTGAGCGTGTCTAGGTCGTGAGTCCCAATCGCCACGAGCGTGCGGCGACTCTAGGCCATACATACCTGCCTGGCCTAACCCGCACCATACCTGCCTGCCTTGACCCACATCTGCCTTAATCCACCCACCTCATAAGTGAAGGGTGGTGTGAGCGTGTCTAGGTCGTGAGTCCCAATCGCCACGAGCGTGCGGCGACTCTAGGCCATACATACCTGCCTGGCCTAACCCGCACCATACCTGCCTGCCTTGACCCACATCTGCCTTAATCCACCCACCTCATAAGTGAAGGGTGGTGTGAGCGTGTCTAGGTCGTGAGTCCCAATCGCCACGAGCGTGCGGCGACTCTAGGCCATACATACCTGCCTGGCCTAACCCGCACCATACCTGCCTGCCTTGACCCACATCTGCCTTAATCCACCCACCTCATAAGTGAAGGGTGGTGTGAGCGTGTCTAGGTCGTGAGTCCCAATCGCCACGAGCGTGCGGCGACTCTAGGCCATACATACCTGCCTGGCCTAACCCGCACCATACCTGCCTGCCTTGACCCACATCTGCCTTAATCCACCCACCTCATAAGTGAAGGGTGGTGTGAGCGTGTCTAGGTCGTGAGTCCCAATCGCCACGAGCGTGCGGCGACTCTAGGCCATACATACCTGCCTGGCCTAACCCGCACCATACCTGCCTGCCTTGACCCACATCTGCCTTAATCCACCCACCTCATAAGTGAAGGGTGGTGTGAGCGTGTCTAGGTCGTGAGTCCCAATCGCCACGAGCGTGCGGCGACTCTAGGCCATACATACCTGCCTGGCCTAACCCGCACCATACCTGCCTGCCTTGACCCACATCTGCCTTAATCCACCCACCTCATAAGTGAAGGGTGGTGTGAGCGTGTCTAGGTCGTGAGTCCCAATCGCCACGAGCGTGCGGCGACTCTAGGCCATACATACCTGCCTGGCCTAACCCGCACCATACCTGCCTGCCTTGACCCACATCTGCCTTAATCCACCCACCTCATAAGTGAAGGGTGGTGTGAGCGTGTCTAGGTCGTGAGTCCCAATCGCCACGAGCGTGCGGCGACTCTAGGCCATACATACCTGCCTGGCCTAACCCGCACCATACCTGCCTGCCTTGACCCACATCTGCCTTAATCCACCCACCTCATAAGTGAAGGGTGGTGTGAGCGTGTCTAGGTCGTGAGTCCCAATCGCCACGAGCGTGCGGCGACTCTAGGCCATACATACCTGCCTGGCCTAACCCGCACCATACCTGCCTGCCTTGACCCACATCTGCCTTAATCCACCCACCTCATAAGTGAAGGGTGGTGTGAGCGTGTCTAGGTCGTGAGTCCCAATCGCCACGAGCGTGCGGCGACTCTAGGCCATACATACCTGCCTGGCCTAACCCGCACCATACCTGCCTGCCTTGACCCACATCTGCCTTAATCCACCCACCTCATAAGTGAAGGGTGGTGTGAGCGTGTCTAGGTCGTGAGTCCCAATCGCCACGAGCGTGCGGCGACTCTAGGCCATACATACCTGCCTGGCCTAACCCGCACCATACCTGCCTGCCTTGACCCACATCTGCCTTAATCCACCCACCTCATAAGTGAAGGGTGGTGTGAGCGTGTCTAGGTCGTGAGTCCCAATCGCCACGAGCGTGCGGCGACTCTAGGCCATACATACCTGCCTGGCCTAACCCGCACCATACCTGCCTGCCTTGACCCACATCTGCCTTAATCCACCCACCTCATAAGTGAAGGGTGGTGTGAGCGTGTCTAGGTCGTGAGTCCCAATCGCCACGAGCGTGCGGCGACTCTAGGCCATACATACCTGCCTGGCCTAACCCGCACCATACCTGCCTGCCTTGACCCACATCTGCCTTAATCCACCCACCTCATAAGTGAAGGGTGGTGTGAGCGTGTCTAGGTCGTGTGTCCCAATCGCCACGAGCGTGCGGCGACTGTGCGATCAGGGGAGAGGGGAAGACGAGTGTGGCGTGTGGAGGGGAGGGATTATGGGATGGAGCGGGTTGAAATGAAATCGTATGCGCCGTGTATGGATTGGGCATGGAGTGGGTATGGTGGGGTGTGTGGGGAGGCGTGGAGGAGGGATAGCATAGCAGGAGGGCTCTCATTGACACAGGTTCTTGTGCAGCCTGTCTTGCAGGTCGACGAAGCTGTAGTGATACGACAAGGGACGGTGATACTGGGAAACATTACTGGCAAAGGAAGGCATCTCACCGGCACAGGTTCTGGTGCAGCCTGTCTTGCAGGTCGATGAAGCTGTTGTAGCGGTGCTGATCGAACGTGATGTTTCTCAGCACTGCTCCCACCACGAAGGGACGGATCAGGGCCGTCTGCATCGGCTCGCAGATGTGGGGGAAGGGTGATGTGAAGGGGAGGGGAGGGGAGGGGAGGGGAGGGGAGGGGAGGGGAGGGGGAAGAACGGGCGGCAAGGGACCAGGTATGAATGAGCAAGGGGGGGACCGGAGCAAGAATGAGCAGTTGTTGTGAGGGATGCTGCTAAACGGCCCAAACATCTACCTGGGTGCTGAGTCGCTTCGCTTCACAGCTCAGTTGAAGAGAGACGGCGGGGGTTCACCTGGGTGCTAACTCAGTTGCTCACAGCAGCCCTCAACCACCCATCTCATCTCACTCACCTCGGGCTTGAAGGTCATGGGATGGGAACGGGGCTGGCGGCAGCAGACTGGGCGAGCTTGAACTGGGGCATGGGCTCCAACTCCAATCCAAGGAAGATGCGCAGCGAGTGAGCCAGCCAGCCCCTCCAGGCACAGCTGGTCTTAATGTAACGGCTGCTCTGAGAGGGATTAAGAAATTTTCTTTTCATGTGCAAGCACTGCAGACGAGCCCACATACCTCTGGTTTCATGGTCATACGAGCCCAGAACCTCCGGGGCCATTGCTCCCAGCTCACCTCAGGCTTGACGGTCATGCGAATGGGGTTGGCAGCAGGAGCGAGCTTGAACTGGGGCACAGGCTCCAAGCCAAGGAAGATTCGCAGCGAGCGGGCCAGCCCCTCCAGGCACAGCAGGTCGTAGCGGTTGGCGGGCACCTCGATCTTGTAGATCACTTCCTCGTCCTCCGAGGTTCCCTCATCCGTCAGATGCTTCTCCTTGCGAATGATTGCCTTTTCTGTTGTCTGGATGTGAGGAAAGGAGAGGAGAGGGTTGAGAGGGAAGTAGCGGTTGGCAGGCAACTCGATCTTGTAGATCACCTCCTCGTCCTCTGACGGACCCTCGTCCGCCAGATGCTTCTCCTTGCGAATGATTGCCTTCTCCGTGGTCTGTAAGATTGGGGAATGGGAGGGGGTTCAGGGGTTGAGAGGGAAGTAGCAGGTCGTAGCGGTTGGCAGGCACCTCGATCTTGTAGATCACCTCCTCGTCCTCTGACGGACCCTCGTCCGCCAGATGCTTCTCCTTGCGAATTATTGCCTTCTCCGTGGTCTGGGGGCGGGAAAAGGAGGGCACGGCGGCAGGAGGTCAAGGGAAAGAGGAGGGGGTCGAGGGAGGGAACAGGGGAGGCCAGGAGGGTACCAACCCACTACTCTCCACCACTTTAAAGTGACTTGCTTACCGCCATCACATCATCACAAACTGGCTGAAACTCTACTCTCTCTACAGTCACACTCACCACGTCATCAAGCTCAATGCCAAACTCGAAGCAGAGCTCATCAAATTCCTCCTCCGCTGAAAGATCATACGGACAGACAGACGCATGGAAATGAGAAAAAAGAGAACAGTGGTCGGGCAATGTGGGGGAGAGAGAGAGAGACCAGAGACAAAGGAATGTGGGGAAGAACAGAGATAAGGGAAGGGAGTGTTTGACAAAATCTTCAACCACCTGGTTCAGGATTCATCACCACCTGACGGAACCACAGCCGCCTGAAAGAATCAGTAACCACCTGACAGGTTCAGTAACCACCTGACAGAATCAGAGACAAGTCTGTGACGCACTAGAAAATACTAGTATTGGACCGAATCCAGCAAACGAAATTTGTCGCTTACACCGAATCCAGCAAACTAAGTCTGTATGCTGGACCAAATCCCGCAAACGGAATCTGTTCGCTGGACGGAATTCAGCGGATAGGGCCAATGGATAAACCCCTGTGACGGCCGGCTGTCAAAACAAGTCTGAATCACCAAAACGTTAAAATAGGTTCCTCTGCTAAGCTTCAACTTTTCGCCATCGAGCTATCAAGGAAACCTATGAAAACTCATGGAGGAAGAGAGATCCGAGGGAGGAGGGAAAATAATGATGCTGAAACGAAAATCCTGGACGGCCGTACGTGTCCGTGTTCCCAATATAGGGTTCTTCGCTTGTTTCAGACGATTCCGAACGACAACTCGCGATGGGATGCGTACGGATTCCGCTAATACACACTTCAGCACGTTATAAGCACAAGGAAAGGAGACCGTGTAAGGACCACACAAGTTACCTGACTCACGAGGCTAAGTGATCCACACTGATACGTTACCACGAAGCCGTCGTAAACTGTTAATCACCTCACATTGGTAGTTTAACGACTCACTGTAAGTTTTCCCGAGCGCGGCGAAGAGCCGATCGCGACCCACGCTAACAGTCGGCATTCTCTCGGTGAAAGACGACAGATAAGATCAGCGCGGGATTTCGAGGCTTTTCGGGCTGACACGAGACGGTGCGCGGGTAAAAACAAAGAGAAATGTTTCTGGCGAGCAGCGCAAGATGCGGCGCGTCGCGGAACCACCGCAACCCTACGAGGTCAATGAGTTGGAGATTAAAAGCCTCGCTTAGGAGGCGGAAGAAAGAGCTGGTCGTCGAAGGCTTTGGGTAGTATCAAGGCACGAGACAATATCAGCAGTACATTATGGGAAAATATGCCGTACGTAACCATCATGGGACTCGATAACAAGAATGGTAAAATTGTAACGCGTACGGTCACTGTATCGGGATTTCTGGGGGGTTTGGTAAGTGGGATCACGGATTCAGTCACTAACAATAGGTAAAAAATCACGCGAATGGTCACACATGTAACTCCCGCCAAAATTTCTTGAAACTCTAAAATTTTCTTGCTCGCGCGCAATTAATCAGCTAACTTCGTAAAATACTAAAACCCAATTGGAATTGGATGCAGTTTGGGGACGGATCAACCCTAAACACCTGGCGAATTGTGTTTAGGGTTGATTCATCCGAAAATACATCCAGGTTCCTTTTGGGTTCTTTTTTGGCGGGAGTTTCATCTGTGACCATTCGCGTTATTTTTTCCCTGTTGATAGTGACTGATTCCGTGAAACGCTTTATCAAACATGTGAAAACACCCTTTGCAGTGACCGTACCCGCTATTTTTTTATCAAACATATTATCGAGACCCTTTTTTATTACGAGTGGCATATTTTCCCGTACATTATTCATGTATTTACCAGGAAAAAACTGCACTTCATCAGCCACATTACGGAAACAATATTTTTGGCAATACATAGCGGGTAATATACTAGCATAATAACATAGGTCTATATGTGCACAACTCTGCACGGAATCAACCAGGAGCCAGCAATACACCTACCAATATTGCACCGCACATCCCAAATATAGGATCAATTCGCCCGTGCCTAAAGCACGAACAGTGCGCAGACTTTCGCACCCATCCCTAGTCCAATCCAACCATATTCCACCCTGTTTTACCACGTTCAACCCTTGCGCATCCGAGTGCGCCGTATAGCACTCTAGCATCCGCTTTTTCCTCCAAAGACCTTGATACACCCAATTCCTCTTGCTCCATCATTATCTCTGCATCTGTCCTCCAATCCCATTCATCCCCTCCCCCAATTCCCGCATCCGCTCTTCTGTCTCCCCCTCACCATGCTCCCAGTTACCCACTCCCCCCCTCTCACCACCACCAGCACCATCACCAGCGGCAGCACCAGCAGCAACAGTAGCACCCTCTCTTTCCCTAACCCCAAGCCCCACCCCTTGCCCAGCCACCCCTGCTGCTTCTAACAATCCTCCAGCAGCTCCACCAGCATCTGTTTCCCTCAACCCCTCTGCTCTTCCCACGCTCTCTGACCTTCTCTCACCTCCAGTTTCCTGCTCTGTGCCTGACCCTGCGGCCAAACCTGCAGCACAACCTTCTCCAATAGCTCTGTCCCTTCCCACACCCCCTGCTTCCCCCCCACCACTCCCACCGCCGCTGCTGCTGCCGCCCTTAATACTACCACTGCTGCCATCACTGCTGCTAGTGCTGCCAGTGAGCCGGGGAGGAGCCTCAGCAGGGCGAGCGGGCACAGGGGAGAGAGACGAACGCAGCGGGAGGCGCAGGGGAGGAGTGAGAGGGCGGGCCGAACAACCTCTCCTCACCCCTGCTGCCCTCCCGGCTTCCCCACCACTCCCCCCCGCCCCATCAGCCCCTACAGAAGCGCTGCTTCTCAGGAACGATCCCATGGGTGACCTCAAAGGGGACCTGCTGCTGTGGTTGGTGCAGCTGTTGTTGGTGACGGCGCTGGTAGTGGTGTTGGTGGTGCTTGGTCCGGCAAGTTCAGCCCCGGCAGTGGAAGACGAGCCTCTCAAGGGTGACCGCATAGGAGACCCCATGGGGGATCGCAAAGGGGACCTGCTGCTGCTGCTGGAACGATGCGCACGTGCAGCACCAGCAGTGCCAGCAGGACCAGCAGTGCCAGCAGCAGCAGCACTGGAACTAGCAGCAGCAGCAGCTGAAACGCTACCTGAGGGAGTGACATACGTCCAACCATTGCCGGCCCTGCTCGAGCCAGCAATGCTGCTGCTCCCACCCCCACCACCACCTCGACCGAACCCCCCAGCACCACCACCAGCAACAGCGGCAGCGGCAGCTGCAGCAGCAGCAGTGCGAGCACTGCTGCTACCAGTGACAGCAGCACTGGCACCGCCAGTGTTGTTGTCGCGAGTCCTGCTTGACCCGACATTATAGGGGCAATTTCGGTTGCTACACACCGCACCTGGACTTCCCGAACCTGCCAGCTCAGCAAGATCTGAGCCCTCAATACCCGTACCTACAGCCGTTCCCGGACCTGCAGTTCCCATACCTGAACCTCCTTCCATTCCCGAACCTCCACGAGGTGAGGAAGGGGAGGGCTGCCCCAAAAACCTCCTCAGCGTGCCTGTGACGAATGAGGCGAATCTTTGCGCCCCTCTCGGCCCTGCTCCTGCTCCTGCTCTACCTCCTGCAGCTGCCGCAGCTGCTGCTAAGCACGTGTCAGCATCAACAGCGGCAGCAGTACCAGCACCAGCAGCAGCAGTACCACCTCCACGTCTAGCGTCCCCTGCTGACGCCAATCGAAGCAGACCAGCCCCCCGCAAGGGAGACACATTCCTCACACCACCACTACCATCACCATCACCACCACCACCACCACCACCACCATCGCCCA
Source organism: Closterium sp. Yama58-4 (assembly GCA_947470075.1). Classification (NCBI taxonomy): domain Eukaryota; kingdom Viridiplantae; phylum Streptophyta; class Zygnematophyceae; order Desmidiales; family Closteriaceae; genus Closterium; species Closterium sp. Yama58-4. Next base: position 432,677 of record CANIUD010000258.1, read on the forward strand.
CCTCCCGATTCCCAGGGGCACCAAGGGCAGCAGCACCGTTCCCACCTGCTCCTCCTCCCAGCCCTCTCCCTTGCACACGGTTCTGGGTCTGATAATGATGGTGGTTGTGATTCTCATTATGGTGATGGTCCTGATGCTGCTGCTGGTGCTGATGTTCCAGCCCCCTTCCTTCTCCTCCTCCTGCTCCTGCTGCTCCTGCTGCACCAGCTGCTCCTGCTGCCCCCCATCCTCCCCCACCCATCCCCAACAGGCCTATTCTCTCTCCAAGATTCCGAAGCTGGAACCCATCACCCAGCAACCCACCCAAACCACCACCCCCACCACCACCTGCGCCTCCACCAACACCGCCTCCATCTGCACCATCACCATCACCACCAGCACCACCAGCACCACCACCCCCCACAACCCCTCCCTCTCCCCGTCCTCCACCCTCCCTCCTTCCCCCACCGCCCTCCCTCCCTTCCCCTCTCTCCCCTCCTCTCCCCACCCCACCCCGACTCCTCTCCTGCGTAATCACCAGCGTAGGCCTCTGCTCCTGCAACACACTCAGCGAATGCGCCGAAACCGCCGGACACCGCCTCACCTTCAGCCTCTGCAGGCTCGGGCACCCGTTCGCGAGCGCGTAAATCCCGAGGTCGGTAACCTTGTTACAGGCTTTCACGCAGAGGCGGCGCAGGTTGGAGCAGGAGTAGGCGAGGGTGGCAAGCTCAGGGTCGCCCATGTTGTGGCCTGAGCAGAGCGTGAGGCGCTCTAAGGAAGGGCAGTTGGAAGCTAGCAGTTGAAGAGAGGAGACGGTGCAGGCATGGGATACCAGCAGCAACTCCTGAGTGGGGAGAACGGGGTGGGGGGAGGGAAGATACAAGGGACTCGAGGAGAGCGTAAGGAGAGGGCAAAAACGCAGTTGGAGGCGAGGAGCTGGAGAGAGGAGACAGTGCATGCATGCGATACCAGCAGCAACTCCTGTGGGTAGGAGAGAAGGCAGACAGGGAGAAAAGAGGGAAGGAGGGGGGTGGGGTGGGGAAGGGAAGAACAAGGAGAGTGGAGGGAAGAGGAGGGAAAGGTGAGACACAGATGCAGGCGCAGGTTGGAGCAGGAGGGGTGTCTCTCAAAGACAGCCTCTTCAGGCTGCTACAGCAGGCTGCTACAGCAGGCTGCTACAGCAAGCTGCTACAGCGGGCTGCTACAGCAGGCTGCTACAGCAGGCTGCTACAGCCAACATTCCTAGTGGAACCGCCATCACTCCACCAACCCACCTGTAGTTGCCAGCAGTGCCTGGCGATCGCTGACAGCCCTGGGTCTCCCAGGTGCCCTGGCGCCCACCCCTCCACATGCAGCCTCTTCAGCCCCTCTAGCTCGCACCTCCACTGTTGCTACAGTTCATTGCTACAGCCTTTTTCTGCAGCCGCCACACCTAGCCACCATTACCCACCTGTAGCTGCCGGCAGTGTCTGGCGATCGCAGACAGCCCCGGGTCTCCCAGATGCCCCGGCGCCCACCCCTCCACATGCAGCCTCTTTAGCCCGCTACAGCCGGCCGCTACAGCCGCCATGCCTGCATCTGTGCACTCTGGAGTGCGCACCACCACCAGCGCCTCTAGCTTGGGGCATTTCCCGATGCACTGCAGCCCCTTGTCCGTTATCTGCACCCTCTCCACGTATATCTGTGGGGGGCGCAGGGAAGGGGACAGGCGGACAAGGGGTGAGAGTTGCTACAGCCGGCTGCTACAGCTGCCATGCCGGCGTCGGTGCACTATGGCGTTCGCACCACCACCAGCGCCTCTATTTAACTAAGGGAAAGGATTGAGGGGGTAGACTTTCACTCGGAAGATCGCGTGCACTTGCGAGCAACTTTAGATCTCTCCACATAGAAACCGCAAAGCATGTGGATAATTCTTGGGCACCTCGAAATCTGCCTGGACAAAGAAAGGACCACTAGGAAACCTGATACCATCTGATTCACCTGAAAATTCACCTGAGGCTCACCTGAGACAGCTCCGGAGTGAGCTTTTCTCCCAGAGAGCTTCCGAGCACCTGGTCCCAGTGCCCCGCATTCCGTGCCAAAATTAGGGTTTCTAGCCTTGACGTGGCCTGCAGCAGCAGAACAGCAACGCGACAGAAGGAAAGAAAGGAGAGTGCGTGAAATTGGCCACTTAGCAGCACACCAGTTGATCCCAGTGCCCTATGCTCCGTTACAGGATCAGGGCTCGATGTGGGGAGGAGGAGGAGGAGGAGGAGGAGGAGGAGGAGGAGGAGGAGGAGGAGGAGGAGGAGGAGGAGGAGGAGGAGGAGGAGCAGCAGCAGCAGCAGCAGCAGCAGCAGCAACGCTCACCTGCAGCAGCGGCACCCAGATGTGCGACTGGCGCTGGTCCTTAAGGCAGAGGCGCTTCAGAGAGAGGTTGGCCGGGGGTGAGAGCGAGTCCGACACGTGTGGGATCTGCGTGACGCGGTCTTTAGGCAATGAGGGATGGAGGCTGGAAGAAGGGGGAATGGGGGAAGGGGGTGGAGGCAATGTGAGCATCCATACGAGAACAGGTGCCTCAGAGAGAGGTTGGGCGGAGGAGAGAGCGAGTCCGCCACATGCGAGATGGGCGTGACGCAGTCTTTAGGCAATAAGGGGTGGAGGCTGGAAGAAGGGGGAATGGGGGAAAGGGGTGGAGGCAATGTGAGCATCCATACGAGCACAGGTGCTTCAGAGAGAGGTTGGGCGGAGGAGAGAGCGAGTCTGACACATGCGGGATGGGGGTGACGCGGTCTTTAGGCAATGAGGGGTGGAGGCTGGGGGATGGGGAGAGAGGGGAGGTTGGAGGGGGGGGGGAGAGGGGAATGAGATGGGGGAATGTTCAAGGTGAGCGAGATGCTGGCCAGGGGTGAGAGCGAGTCAGACACATGCGAGTCTGTTTTTGGAGAATTCTAAAAAAAACAGATATGCTGGCTGGGAGTGAGAGCGAGTCCGACACATGTGGGATGGGCGTGACGCGGGATGGGTGTGATGGGGTGGAGGCTGGGGGAGGGGGAGGGGGGAAGGGAAGGAAGGGAAGGAAGAGGAGGAAGGGAAGGGGGCGGACGTGCAGTAATGCACAATTGAGCATACATAGGTGCAGAGGATCACACGAGAACCTCCAAAGTCGAGTCCCTAGAGGATTTTGACTCCACCACACATCCCCACAGTGCATACCTTCGTTTCACGGTCAAGTCCTCAAGATGGACGCAGCCGTTCAGCAGAGCACTGACTGAGCCCCTTCAGCCCAAATCGGAAGTTTCCAACCTCACACGCAAAGCTGACTGACCCAGTGCCCTAGAGAATCCTCCCAGTCTTCTACCCATCCGCACAGTGCATACCTTCTCTTCACGGTTAAGTCCTCAAGATGGATGCAGCCGTTCAGCAGGGCGTTGAGCCCCCTCAGCTCCCACACGAGAAGCTGACTCAAAAATCAAGACCTTAAGAGGATTTTGAATCATCCATCTCAGCGATTCGTGAATGCATACCTTCTCTTCACGGTTAAGTCCTCAAGATGGATGCAGCCGTTCAGCAGGGCGTTGAGCCCCCTCAGCCCGAACCCACAGCTCCCACACGAGAACTTCCGAAGCTCCGGACAGGCCCGGGCGAACCTCTCCATGCCATCGTCCGTGATCTGAAGGTGTTGAGAGGAACAGAGAGGGGTCCAAAGGAGGCTGAGAGGGGTGCAAACCGGTGGTACAAGTTCAGTGGCGCACTAATACGGTAAACAGGACTGACAAATCTCTCCACGCGAAGGCACCAAGCCAATCTCTCCCTACAGTCGCCTCAACCTTTCCCCACGTTCCCCATACGAACCTGTCGGCCGTTTTTAAGTGAAAGTTTTCTCGGATAAACGCACTGCCGGGCGATGGTATCCAACGACGCGTCATCAATGCTCAGCACAGTGCGCTCGCATTTCAGCACCAGCTTCTGCCTTGCTCTTCAAACATAATCCTACATTCCATCCCACAGCCTCTCCCCATACGCACCTGTCGGCAATTTTTTAGCTTTAGCTTTCTCAGGTAAAGGCACTGCCTGGCGATGGTATCCAGGGACGCGTCCCACCCTTTCAATTCTGAGCACGTTGCGCTCGAATTTCAGCACCAGCTTTCACCCTCGCCCTCCCACATGCTCCCACTCTTCTCCGCTCTCTCTCCCCACACTCTCTCCCATCCCTCTCACCTGTCGGCAGTTCTTAAGCTTCAGCTTTCTCAGATAAACGCACTGCCGGGCGATCGTGTCCAACGACGCGTCGTCGATACTCATAACATTACGCTCGCATTTCAGCACCAGCTTCTGCACGCCCGTGAACCGCGTGAACAGGCTCGCGAGGTCCGGCGCCGCTTCCAGCGTCGCGCGCAGCGACATGCTTGGCCTCGTTTCAGCGTCTAGCCTGTGAATTGAAACGTGAGGAGCGAGGAAAGGGGGAGGGCAGGAGCATCTGAGCATTTGAACACGAAATTCTGCACGCCCCTGAACCGCGTGGACAGGCTCGCCAGGTCTGGCGCGGGCAGACAGGCTCTGTACGCCCAAGGCTCGCCAGGTCTGGCGCGGCCTGTAGCGTCGCGCGCAGCGACATGCCTGGCCGCGTTTCCGCGTCCAACCTGACGAGTGAAAAGCAAGGAACGAGGGAACGAGGGGAGCCATCTGAGCATTTGAGCACGAAATCCTGCACGCCCCTGAACCTAATGAACAGACTCGCGAGGTCTGGCGCGGCCTCAAGCGTTGCTCGCAGCGACATGCTAGGTCGCGTATCGGCGGGCTGCCTGCAAGGACACGTATGGAACGCGAGACGAGGGAACAAACGCGGGAGGTTGGGCGCTTAAGCAGCTTGTGAAAGAAACGGACGGAAAGAGAGGGAAGGAAAGGAAAAGCAGGTCGCGAGAACTTCATCGTTCTTAACATTCTTAACGTACACGATATAGCATCCCGCTAGACAAGGCATCAGAAAAGCAAAACTATATTATAACGTACGCCATGAATACGGAAGAAAAGGTTCCGACAATATTAACCTCAGGGTATGCCGCTTGAGCTTCTGAATCAACGAGAGAGTACTTGACTCGAGTGAATGATTGCCACGCACATGGCTCGCGTGCGTATTTGAAGGCATCATAAGCCGCCAACGCACAAGGAACAGCAACGGCGAGAGGGACGCACACGGAAACCAAGTCCTCGCCAAGCGTGAGAATGCGAAGAGCCTGAGATACTTCTGAGCATCTCCAACCCTTTAAAGGACGCTATGGAACCAAAAAACATGATTCCCTTGCGTGAACACGTGAACGAAGCAAGAGCGACAATAACGGGCAAGAAGGGTTGGATTTACTTACATGAACCACCGCCTGCACACCAGGGAGCATCTGGCAAGATCCGACGTTCCGAGCTTCCGGAACACGTGCACGAGGCAATCGTCGGGAAGGTTCGCGGTGAGATCCTCCGCCGTCGTCGCGAGCTGCGGGCGACTGTGCAGGCGCTGCTGCGTCACCTCGTCGTCGCTCATCGATCCGTCCATTTCGCCGGACGAATTCGACCTCGCGTCGTCATCGTCCGCCGAGAAAACGTGCGACGCGGTTGACGTCGACATGACTGAAACCGTCAACGATGACGGAACTATACGGAATGGTCGATAAGAAGAACGGAGCGCCGGAGGCTAGGTTAACGTAGTACACGACAATAAAATAGGATGACGCGAGCGGAAGAGCATACTAACTAGGTACGCTCCGGTCGGACCTCCATAAATGAGGTAGCAGCGAAGCCTAGCAACACAAAGCAAAACCAGCTGAAAACATCCGAAAGAAGGTAACACGCTATTCCACAAAGCGGGTTAGACCAAAACAGGAATAGCTATCAATCCTTGGGGCCAACGGACGGCAGAAACGTTATCAGCAGAGTCGAAAGCAGCAGTGTCATACTGTACCAAAACCTAACAAGACGGGAGCTACCAGTATGCTGCACATGCAATGCAATGCAAGACCAAACCGAGGCAGGGACGATGGTGGGTGGATGGGTGGAGGCATGCAACGCTGGAGGGTTGGAGGTTGGTTGGTTAGGAGTGGAGCGGGGTGGAGAGGTTGGGTGGAGTGGGAGAGAAAGGGAGGGAGGGATGGATGGGAGGAGGGGAGGAACAAGAAGCAGGGGCACATCGTTCGTAGGGCACGAGGTGGGTGGGAGGAAATGCCGCGCGCATGGCGGGACTTCCGCTCCGCGGATGCTGAGAGGGATTGCCGAGCTAGCAAGGGAACGGCGGAAGGGGGGTCCAGGGGAGGGTGTCTGCGCTCGTGTCGCGGTCACGCGGAACTTCCACTCCATGTCGAAATTGAATGCGAGGCCGCGCCGAAAGGGTAGGTCTGCTCTGCGAGGGAGTGACACTGGCAGTCCCGCGATAACTTTTGAACCTGCGGGTAACAGAGTGACAGGCAGAGGGAGTGGAAGTGAAGACACAGGTCTTCTGAATCTGCCTGGCGAAGAATGCATTCGTCTTCCTAGTCATTTATTTCGGCATGTTCGCACGTATACTAGTGTCAAATTGTCTAGCAGAAACTGTGGCTTTTGTTCCTCCAAACAGATGCCATATCGGGGACAATTTCTATGTCGAATGCACCACAGGAATCTGTTGGCAGCACTCGAGCATCACACGTCACTTGGGCCATTCGACACGCTGGCTTGCACCCCTCTACAGTATCCTTCCAGTAACTGCACCTGATGCCATGTGAAAATGAAAAAAGGAAAATATGTCAATGGTAACTTACATGGGGAACTATAACGCGTACGGTAACGATTTCAACGCGTTTGGTAACTCGCTTAACGCGTTTGGTAAGTCGCTTAACACGTTTGGTAACTCGCTTAAAGGACACATCCAGAATTACCGAGTCGGCCCCAAAACTGTCACCACTTTCACGTGATTGGTCGAAAGTTTTGCGTGTGTTTTTGACGCGATTGGTTCTCGATTTTTCCACCGAACCTCCTTCTGGGGTTTTCCGAACCTACAAATTTTTCGTTGACTTCGTTGTGTAATTCGGGGTGTGGCCTTTAACGCATTTGGCAACTCTACACTAGCAGCCCATCACGCGAATGGTAACTACATGAAATTCCCGCCGAAATTGAGCCTGATTCTGGTTTTTCCCGCTCGCGTCAGAATAAATTGACGAATCGTGAAGTAGAAACGTTTGACACACTCTCCGAGATTCTGACACAATTTCCGAAATTCTGACAAACTTTCCGAAATCCTGACACACTTTCCGATTTTCCAAATATTTGCAAAAGCGTAAGCGTTGTGAAAACAGCTGTTCAAACATTAATAATGTTTTGGCGCTTTTTCCGCCAACGTTTTGTACTTTATTCTATCGTGCAGCCGGGGCAAACAAATCTATATCCCTTTCAGATGGCAAATAAATTTGAGAGCAACAACCATAAATTTGAGAGCGACAACCCTAAACTTCTTGAAACCGGGCGTTTATGGATATTAAAAAAAATGAAAGATGAAATTTTAAAAAGGTTTACTTTTCCCACATTCAAAAATTATCCAACGTTGCAGTATTTTTTTAAGGTGAAATTCCCAATGTCATTTCGGGAATTTTTTTTATCCTTTTGCAAGTCCGCAATCATGCTATCAAAATATGATTTTGTCCATTCTTTTACGAGTTACCTATATATATATAATGGCTCTAAAACTTTTTGGTCCATGTTATTAAAACAAACGGGGTCCTTTAAATTCGCGGCGGGACTTGTTCATAGAAGATATTAATGTCAGAATGAAGAATGGATGATGCATTGATGTTGGTTGGGGTACATATAGCTAACCCTAAGTTTTGTACCCCCTAAGACAAACCTCACTATAGGCTACAACATTTGACACACCCCCATAGCCTAAGTGAGGGGTGTCTAGCAGAACCAAACGAGTACGGTCACAAGACCAGTCCAAGAAACGAAGCTCAGGGTGGATCACAACGTCACCACACAGTCTGAGCACAAACAACAGTGGCCACAAGGCCAGTCCAAGAAGTAACAGAGGTATATAGAAAGCAAAGTAAACAGTACACTCAAGTCTAAGCAACACGAGAACCAGTGTCAACAAGGCCTAACTGCACACAGCACCTCTGGTGGTCACAAGGCGGAAGCGCCTTGGTGAAGATGTCTGCAGTGTTGGCCTCGGACTCCACAAACTCAAAGCGAGCCTGTCCACGCCTCTGCAACTCTCGCAGAAGAAAGTACCTGACGTGAATGTGCTTCACTCTGCTCTCCAGTCGTGGCTCTCGACAAAGGAGAATAGACGCCTTGTTGTCAGTGAACAAGGTCGGTGCAGAGCTCGGCCGCTCACCAAGGTCGGTGAGCAAGAAGGTCAACCAACGCAGCTCCTGTGCCGCCATGGCACCAGCGTAGATCTCAGCCTCAGCTGTAGAGGTCGAGACCGAAGAGGAGCGCGTGGACCGCCAGGAAACAGCTCCAGAACCTAGGCTGAAACAGTACCCCTGAGTAGACCTGTGAGTCTCAGCGTCGTCAGCGTAAGAGGAGTCACAGTGACCAGTAAGTACGACAGACTGCTGCCCTCCAAGAACTAGCCCCACGCCTGACGTCGTCGCTAGGTACTTCGCCACCCTCACAGCTGCTGTCCAGTGAACAGGACGGTGTCTCCCTGGCGCAACAAAGCGCGCAAGAACGCTGAGAGGGAAGGCGAGGTCCGGGCGAGTACAAGTCATCAGGTACATGAGGCAACCCACAAGCTCTGCGTAGGGACCACTAGGCTCGAACGGCTCGTCAGGAAAGGGTCCAGTGAGTCTGTGGTCAACAGCAAGAGGTGTGCGCTGTACTGTGGAGTGCTGAAGCCCGAACCGCTGAAGGACCTGCTGCACCATGTGCGACTGTGAAAGTGTAATGGTGCGAGCAGCTCTGTCCCTGGTGATCTGCAGGCCAAGGTAGTGGCGCAGCTCACCAAGATCAGTGCAGGTGTGTCTCTTCTGCAGTTCGGACTTCACGTGTGCCAAAGCAACCCTGTCAGGGGTGGCGAAAACAAGGTCGTCAACGTAGACCAGAACAAAGAAAGGTGTGGGGCCACGACGAACGAACAGCGACGGGTCAGCAGAAGACGGCTGGAACCCAAGGTCAGACAGGGTAGAACGCAGGGTGTCGTGCCACTCACGAGGAGCCTGACGAAGACCGTAAACCGGTCGCCTCAGCCTCCACTGGGTCCCAGGAGGGAAAGAGCCAGTGAAGGCAGAGGGACGACGCAACCAGACCTCCTCGTGAAGACTGCCCTGAAGGAAAGCAGTAGAGAAGTCGAGAGAGTGTAACTCGTAGTCTCTCTGTGCTGCTACGTGTAGTAACACCCGAAGAGTGGTCATCTTCGGGGTGGGCGCGAAGGTCTGAAAGAAGTCAACTCCCTCGCGCTGACTGAAACCTCTAGCCACGTAGCGCGCCTTGAAGACCGGAGGAGATCCCGGTGGCCGCTTCACCCTGTAGATCCACATGCCGTCGACTACGTTCGCCCCCGGAGGGGGAACCTCATCGACGTAGGTGCCTGTGGATCTGTAGGAGGCCATCTCTGCGTCCATGGCAGCTCTCCACTGAGAGGCCCAAGGCCCTGACACTGCCTCAGCGTAAGTGCGAGGAGTCGGAATGTCAAGGGCGTCGGGGTCACCCTCAGGGGCGAGGAGCATGGCACAGAGATGAGGGGAAGCGGCCGCCAGGAACTCTAGCTCAAACTGCCTGTCCTCTAGGGCGTCACAGCCAAGGGCAGACACACCCCCGACGGCCAGAGGACTGGAAGGAGGAGCAGCCACAAGAGCGGTGGCGAAGTCAAGGCGGCGGGTAGAGGCAAAGTCAGTGACTGCGGCAGTAAGAGCGGACACAGAGGACACAGAGGCACGAGGGTGAGTAACAAGCGAGGCGAGAACACGAGAGAGAAGAGGACGGTACGTGCGGTAGTAGTCAGTGACAGGAGTAGGGAGCGACGCAGTGAGAGCCGACTCAGGAGGAGACGGAAGCACAGACGGAGACGGACGAGGTGGACTAGAACGAAGTAAGGCAGTACGAAGGTCAGTGAAGGGAACAGGAGACGAGGGACGAGCACGAGGGGAGCGACGAGAGGCCCAAGTCTGAGAAGGAGGAGGGGACAACGAAGACTGAGAACGAGGGAAAACAGCGGGAGAGGGGTCAGGAGGAGGAAGCGGAGGACCAGAGACGGGAGGAGAGGGGGAGGAGGAAGGAGAGGGAGAGGGGAGACCAAGGGTCCGAAGACCCGAGACAGGAGGAGGAGACGGCAACTGCTGCTGCTGCGGCTGCTGCGGCTGCTGCGGCTGCTGCTGCTCCAGCGGCTGCTGCCCCTGCTGCTGTCGCTCCTGCTCCTCGAGCCGCTGCAACTCTCTCTCCTCTCTCTCCAACTCCAGCTGCTCCTCACGAGCACGGCGAACACGAGCCTGGAACCTGGTCGGGTAGGGGTGGGGGGAAGGAGTAGTGTCCGGGGCAGCGGCAGCCCCAGAGTCGACCTCCGAAGCACCAAGCACACCACCCCCAGAGGCAGCACCAACACCAGCTCCAGACCCAGGCTCTCCAGAAACCGAAGGAACACCCTCACCCCCAGACGCAGCACCCCCAGACTCCGCACCAGCACCCCCAGACTCCGCACGACCAGTACCAGCCCCCGGAAGAGAAGAGTCCTCTGCAACCCGCGGCTCAGCTCCAACTCCAGCACCCCCAGAACCAGAGACCTGTACAGGGACAGTCGCAGGACCAACCTCCCGAGAGGGAGCACCTACAGGAGGCGGTGAGGAAGACTGTGGGGAGGGAGGCTGTACAGGGGGGGCTACCGAAGGGGGAGGGCTAGCCTGAGACACACCAGACGGGGCTGGACCAGGGGGGGGAGGCTGTACCGGGGGAGCAGGCGGGGGAGCGGCTGTCAGGAAGAGGGGGGGAGGAGGAACTGGGAGACCTCGACTGGGGTACCTGACGTAGTAGGGGGTGGACTCCTCGAAACGGACGTCACGGGAGTCAAAGAACCGGTGAGAGGGGAGTCAGGGGTGGCACGCAGCCTACCCTCGACGCAAGGACCGCACGGTGGTGCAAGGGACGGCGGCAGCGACGGCAAGACACGCGGGAGACCTAAGACCAGACGCTGACTAGACATAGCACGCAGACGTGGAAGAGAAGGGTGTCCCATCCGGTGGTGCCACAGAACGGTGGGGTGGGCAAGCGACCGACAGGAGCAAGACGCAGCGACTGGACTGGACGCGACAACCTGAGGGGACGGAACCACCTGGTGAGACGCAGGGAGGAGACTAGGGGGAGGGACAGGAACTGGGAGGAGTGGCTGCTGCGACGGCGGCCGCTGTGGCTGCGGCTGCGGCTGCTGCCGCTGCTGCTGCTGCGGCTGCTGCTGCTGCTGCTGCTGCGGCTGCTGCTGCAGTCGCTGCTGAGCGCGCGGGCCAGTGTGAAGAGTGTAGAGACCGGAGCCCGGCTCAGCAGCAAAAGTGGCGAGGGGCTGGTAAGAGTCCCCGTCAACACACACCGCAGTCTCTCCAGAAGGCTCAAACCACACACCCACGTGCTGACTCACGAGGGGTCGCACGCCCACCAAGTTCCGGGAGAACGAGGGGACGTGAAACCCAGTGAGAGACCCAGAAGGAGCAGCCGGACACGGCAAGGTGGTAGTGTGACGCGCGGTGACTGGTCCCGAAGTGGGATCAGCCAGCGCCACAGAAACAGGCGCAGGAAGAGGCGTAAGTGTCGTGCTGTCACGAAAGAAGCAGTGAGAGGCTCCAGAGTCCAGCGTGAACGACAGCGAACCGTCCTCTGAGGTAGCCGCTGGACTAGAGTCTACACAAGAACCTACACTAGCAACAGGCAACTGAGCAAGGCTAGCACCTAAGCTAACAACACCAGAGTAAGCAGAGTCAGAAACACTAGAGTCAACAACAGCATACATAGCATGGGGAGTACCAATCAGATCAACTAACTGCTCAGCAGACATGCCCCACAGAGCGGAGCCGTAGCGCTGAACAAGAGGCAGCCAGTCAGGGGCAGGAGCACCAACCCCGTAGACCAAACGAACCGTGTCAGTGAGCTGAGCAAAGCACTGACCAGGGGGGTGAAACCGGCCACAAGGGTGGCCACGACGAGGGCCTGTCAGAACCTGGTAGGTGCAGGGAGTGTAAGCAGCACCACGCTGGGTCTGACGCAGCCCCGACCCTGGAGCCAGCTGCTGCCGCTGCTGCTGCTGAGGCTGCTGGGAGGAGAGGGGCTGCTGGTGCTGCAGAAGCTGCTGCTGACGCTGAGCCTGGTACCACGCCGCTGCTCCACCAACCGGGGCAGGAAGTACAGGAGGCGACTGACGAACTCGGGCGTCGCCACCACTAGCAGGCGCAGTGGAGTCACCAGTCACTGCACGAGGCGCCTCTCCAGGCCCTGAACCTCCACCGCCGCCAGGCGCAACGCCACCTCCACTACCTCCGCCTCCACCTCCACTACCACCACCAGAACCGCCTTTCTTGCCACTCCTACCGCGGGACCGCGACGCAGTCGTAACAGCAGCTGCAGTCGCGTCAGTAGCGGCAGTGGCAAGTGAGGCAGTAAAGGTGGGTAACTGCGGGACTGTGCACCCGTGGAAGAGTGGGGGGGGCACAGCACCAGAGGCAGCGGCTACCGAGCGAAGGTTGCTCTCGACGTCCTTGAGTGTAGACTCAAGGACATCGACGGTGAGCTCACTAGGGTGCTTCAGCAGAAGCGCGTCGCGAACGGAGGCAAGGCGGTCAGGGAGGCTAGTGGCGATGAAATAGATAGTAATCGCCATAGGGGGAGGAAGCAGTGCAAGCTGTGCCTCAGTGCAAGCAGCGCGGTAACTAGCGTCGAGCGAGCGGAGGTGAGCGATCAAGTCAGCAGAGCGCTCAAACGAGGCGAGATCAGGAAACAGGAACGGGAGGAAAAGACGGCCAAGAGAGACAGTAGCGGGAGTAGAGTAGCGGGCCTTAATCGCAGTGAGGTACGCAGCAGCGGTGCGAACCTGAGTGAAGTGGACCTCCTCTGACTCAGGGAGGAGGCTGCTGAGTGCGATGCAGGCCGCAGCGTCACGCGACGTCCAAGCCGTCCTGTCAGCGCGCTGACGGGCAAAGCGAGCCGTAGCAGCATCGTCAGGGGCAGGACCTAAAGCGGCAGGCTCGGGGGGCTCGGGGAGGTCACCAGTAGCGTGCGACCAGAGGGTCTCGCCCCCCTGGACTTGACTCTCTAACAGACGGCGAGCGCGAAGAAGCCAGACGGAAAAGTCAAGAGGTCTACCGTCAGCGTCGAAACGAAGAACTCGCGGAGTCGCCATAGCGAGAACTAACGCGAACGAGCAGGCGAGTAACAGCAGGAGGTAAGAGGCAAATTAGGGTTCAGGTGGGGGGGGGGGGGGCAAATTAGGGTTCCGTCGCAGCGGAAGAACGGGCTAGGGCGACGGGCCAGGGCGTAGGGTCGACGGGACGGGGGAAAGGGCGGGCGCGATGCGACGGGGCAGGGCGACGCGACGGGGCAGGGCGACGCGACGGAGCAGAGGCGACGGGACGGGGAAGGGCGACGCGACGGGGCAGGGCGACGCGACGGGGCAGGGCGACGGGACGGGGAAGGGCGACGCGACGGGGCAGGGCGACGCGACGGGGCAGGGCGACGGGACGGGGCAGGGCGACGTGACGGGGGGAAAGGGCGCGACGCGACGGGGGGAAAGGGCGCGACGCGACGGGGGGAAAGAGCGCGACGCGACGGGGGGAAAAGGGCGCGACTCGACTGGGGGGAAAGGGCGCGACGCGACGGGGGGAAAGGGACGCGACGAGGGGGAAAGGGCGGGCAGGACGCGACGCTAGGAGTGGCGCTAGGCGCGGCACTACGCGCGGTAACAACGGAACCGGGACGAATGAGAGCTAGGATCAGGCTCGGGAGGCTCGAACGGAGAACGGAGGAACGGGATCCCACAGGATCCTAACCTAACTGATACCATGTCAGAATGAAGAATGGATGATGCATTGATGTTGGTTGGGGTACATATAGCTAACCCTAAGTTTTGTACCCCCTAAGACAAACCTCACTATAGGCTACAACATTTGACAATTAATGTGCGTAAAAGTTCTCAAACTCGATAATTTTTTTTTTTTGTTTCGGTGGGAATTTCATGTAGTTACCATTCGCGTGATGGGCTGCTAGTGTAGAGTTACCAAATGCGTTAAGCGAGTTACCAAACGTGTCAAGTGACTTACCAAACGCGTTAAGCGAGTTACCAAACGCGTTGAAATCGTTATCGTACGCGTTATTGTTCCCCATGTAAGTTACCATTGACATACTTGCCCAAATGAAAACGGTTGTGTTTGTAATACATCTCACAATACATAGCCTTGTAAGATTGAATAGTATTCTAATTCTAAGCCAGTCAAAAGCCTGCAAAATCACTTGGAACGCTTCAGAAACTCAATCTCCTTGGCGATGCGCCCGAACCAGCCACCTGAGTCGCTCCCTTGACTGCTCTTTTTTTGCACCATCGCTTCAAGGTCACGATAACCTGGCCGATTCTCCACAGTCCCAATCATCTCATATGTTGGGAAAGAGCTATCCGATCCACTATCACTGTCACCAGACATGTAGACCTGATGAACAAAGAGTGCAAAATGATATGTCAGAACACATGGCAGTTTGTACCTGAAAAGGGAAAAGAAATCCAACCATACAAGATTGATAATTGTTGTGTACCTGCCAATCGCCCGGGAAGCACTTGACGATAGTGACGTCGTAGGAGCGAATGCGGTTGCGCTTCAGACTGTAGGCAGTAAGGAAGGTGTCTAGAAACTCTTCTGCCTGCTTGCGCTTGCTTCCAAATCCAAAATCTGAGACCACCTGCAAACAGGAATTTGCAAATTCACGGACAGCAGAATCAGCAGGGAAGGAGCTCAATTGGCAGGTCTACCATCACTCTCATACACAAGTGTGGGCAAATTCACAGAATATATTAACCTTGCAATGAGATAAAGGAATTTGTGTCTGTGTGCATTCCGAATGCTTGCACAAAAGGACAGGCCAACCCACCTGGCCTGGCTGCCACTGAGGATTCATAAGCAGCAGCGTGCGTCCAGGCTCACTATTGGCCAGCTCCATCACAGCTGGCAGGCGCTCGGCTGTTGGGAAGAGCACAAGTGCAACCTTCGGGTTACGGGTTGGGTTGAAGAGACACAAATGACCCACGAAATGGATGGAGTGGAAGGGATTTGAGGGGGGGGGGGGGGGGAGAAAGGGACTGTGGTGGTGGGGGGAGAGGTTGGAGGATCTGGGATGCAAAATGTAAAACCGGGTGAGGATAAGGGGATGAGCACATACTAGGGCTGCAATGAGAATGGGTCCAGCAGCATGCGAACAAGTTAACCCTCAGGCACTTCACAGTGAACCGTACCCCCCCACACTTCAGAAACCAGTTTTTTTTTTTTTTTTTTTTTTTTTTTTTTTTTTTTTGAGGCGCCTCAAAAGCCAGCTTCCTTGTTCTGAGGCGCCAGGAAACACCTACCGTCTTGCTCTCCCATGCCTCCGCTGCTTCATCCTCGTCTATGACAGAAAATACCACACCACATCACACCACCACACTCATCACACCACCACACTGTACCACACCACATCACACCACCACACTGTACCACACCACATCACACCACCACACTGTACCACACCACATCACACCACCACACTGTACCACACCACATCACACCACCACACTGTACCACACCACATCACACCACCACACTGTACCACACCACATCACACCACCACACTGTACCACACCACATCACACCACCACACTGTACCACACCACATCACACCACCACACTGTACCACACCACATCACACCACCACACTGTACCACACCACATCACACCACCACACTACCACACCACATCACACCACCACACTGTACCACACCACATCACACCACCACACTGTACCACACCACATCACACCACCACACTGTACCACACCACATCACACCACCACACTGTACCACACCACATCACACCACCACACTGTACCACACCACATCACACCACCACACTGCACCACACCACATCACACCACCACACTGCACCACACCACACCACCGCACTCGAAGCACTTACCGTTTTGCTCTCCCACGCCACCACTGCCTCATCCTCATCTATCACCCGCCGCGTGTACAACTCCCCACCGTCCACCAGCCCTGTCAGCAGCGATTCCACCAGAGGAATGGCCGCCTGCAGCTGCTGCTGAATGCCTCCCTGTGAGTTTATCAGGGGGAGTTCAGGCAAAGGCACTTTCGCATTAACAAGGGGAATGGCCCCCTAAAGCTGCTGCTGAATGCCTCCCTGTAAGATCATTAGGGGGGATTCAGGGAAAAGCCTTTATATCAAGAACGGAGATGTGAAGCGAGAAGGCTTGGAATTGTAAGGCTAGGATTTGATTGTGACTCATGGGCCAGTCTGTAGGGGGTTATAGGAGCAAACGAGCAGCAAGAGCAGGTCCATCATCTACAGGTTGATTCTTTCATAAAAATCACAAAAACACCCTGCACAAGTCTTTGAATTCTCAAGACCAATCAGAAATCTGACGGTGATTTACTGGCCAGTCGTCCAGGAGTGAAGGGCCGATGAGCGGCAAGAGCAGGTCCAGCATCAAGCGTTGATGGCCTGCTTCCATCGCCCTCCTCACTGCTCCTCGAGCCTGAAAGCCAAGATTGAAAAGATAAGCAAGTCGCAGGTGATTTATACCATTCACTACACCATTCATTACACCATTCATTTTTCAATGGTGCTAACGAGCAGCACAACTGCGTTGGCAACAGATAAAACTGTTGGTACAGAGATAATTGCGACCCGACTAGGATACTTGCAGTGAATCTGAGGAACCTGCTGACCCTCTCAGCAACAGGTACTGCACCCCATTCAAGGAAAGAACTACACAGAAGTTTACGCACCTGCTGAACGCTCTCATCAACGGAATCGGGAACGGAGACTCGTCGCGATGGACGAGGCACCTGAAAGGGTACACGTCAAGATCGAGGCAAAGCATTCAGACGGTTCGAACGACGCTTGATCGGTAACTACCGGTAACATACTTATAAGATAAACGGCATTGCTGCTGTTGCTAACCATGCGTACGAATCTCTTGCCTGTGGTGACTCGTCTTCGGCTGACGCAGCTGAGCCATCGAAGGAGGCAGCTCGGCAGGCGTGCAATTCTAGCCGAGCGTTTGACCTCCTCGTAACTTGCCTTTTCTCGTGAACCTTGCCGACAAATGCTGAAGTTCCGAAACTAGCAGCGAGGCGGGAAACGGATGCTCGTGATGCTGCTTGTCTTGAATTGCGGCATCGCAAAGCGTGCTGCGGTGCGGGATGGAGAGCTCGATTACCGCAGTGGAGCAGGGAATCCATCTTGCAAGCAATAGGAGATAGTGAATTGTGTTAGAACCGCAGCAGATTGGACAGAAATGTCAAGGTAGGCCGCGAATTTCATTGAAGTATACTGAGGGGGGAGAAGGGCCCAGTCACACACGCGCTAGATTCGTGAACCAGCAGTCAACCCATCTAAACCGTACATAAACCGACACAGCCCATTTGACAAGGAAGCCAGTTTGTTGGAAATGCCGAGCCACGTGGAGGCCTCACAGCACGCTAGACGGCTGTGACGAATATGTCAACGATACCTGTAGTCCGTTTATACGAGCGTCAATATTACAACAGTGTACTCAAGGATATTCCAACGGTATTTACGCATCGTTGTGTATCGAGTACAGAGCTGCCCAGTCTGAGCTGGCACAAGCATGCGTGGCACACTCAAAGAACCACTTATCGGCCTCATCCACATCGGATCAACTTACTATCGGACCTGGCATTTCCTGCCTATGATTTGGCAAGAAATTAGCACGTGCGAAAAAACAACCCCCCGGACCTTCGCGTCAGGCTCGTCAAGGCCCAAAGCTAAGTCAGACCTCCCCAGCTTACCGAACCAGGACCCCCACAAGCTCCCCTTGGCCTTGAGTACTCCATGCATGCTAGCTTTTCACATAGCTTCAATTTTCTCTGCTCCGTTGAAGCTCAGGACGCGTCACAAGTAGAACATCGATCCTGCCTAGAATCGGTGTTTAGGTGGTTACACATTTTCGTTTATTTTCGCTAACGTACAGTTTTCCCTTCTAAGTCAGGCGATCGATGTGCCCCTGTCACACATCGATCGTGCAATTTCGTCCACATCGGGCAATTTTGCCCCATGTTTTTACGATCGTGTCACTTGAAACTTCAAAGCAGTCGTGACACACCGATATGGCGATCGGTTTGACAGGTTCGGTGAACAACCCTGACCTCCCTCGATATTTTACTTGTGACGCGTCCTTACATTCAGCTCCCAGGAATTTGTCTGCCAGATCCCTGGTTTCGTGCAGACGAAGGCCAACACACATCACAAACAGGCAAAAGTGCCTGTGAAGCTGATCTTGGCAGGCTGTTGTTTCTTGGCTCTCCTGGAATTCTACTGGAGATACCAGTTCCGCGAGTTCCTCGTCTCCTGACGCTTAGCCTTGAACAATGGCTTCACTTCTCCGTGTTCTTGGCAGCCGAGCGGGAGTTTCGCTGAGGGTTCGATCAGCTGCTCCTTACAGATCGTTTACAAACACCACTAACCCAGCGGAGTCGTCAGAGGAGGAGCAGCTGCCTTTCGAGCAAGCGACAATCGCAGACCTTCTGAGGGCTCGAGGAGCCGGCAATGACGGCTCGTGGCTGTGGTGCACAACGGACGACACCGTGTTCGATGCAGTGAAATCGGTGAGGGTTCTCCTGCTTCGTCGTTTTCTTACCGTTCTGACGTGTTTTCGGTGGAAATCGCTAGCTCTACGCTATTGTTTCAATGATGCCATGGTGGTTATGGTCGGTGCGCCACGACGTCGGTGCGCCACATCGTCGGTGCGCTACAACGTCGGTGCGCCACTGATGGCTTTTTGTGGTTGTGGTTGCAGATGACAAGCCACAACGTCGGTGCGCTTTTGGTGATGAGGCCAGACACGAGCGGGACGATTGCGGGAATTGTTACTGAAAGAGGTGCGCACGCGCGGCGTGTTTACGTACCTCTCTGGCTACTAGCTCATTGTTCTGACATGGACTCATCTTTCTGGATTTACTTCACAGATTACCTCAGAAAAATCATCGTACAGGGTCGGTCCTCCAAGACCACGAAAGTTGGCGACATCATGACTGACGAGGTACGTGAACTGAAGCGTGAAAATGAGTGGTATATTACCAGAAATCCTAGAAAGAAATGACGTAACCTTCCGTTTGTCATGACATTGCAGAATAAGCTCATCACTCTCACGCCTGAGACAAGGCTGCTCAAGGCTATGGAGATCATGTCAGGTCAGTAAACCATGTTCCCTGTGCAAGTGCAAGAAACAGCTAACGAACGTATCTGATGCCTCAAGTTGAAAAAACATCAGTTTGCTGACATGAACGTTTTTGTTCTGCCTCTTCTGTTGTACAGACAAAAGAATTCGGCACATTCCCGTGGTCGAGGGACAGAAGATGAAGGGAATGCTGAGCATTGGTGACGTGGTTGCTGCTGTTGTGGAGGAGCATCGGGAGGAGGTGAAGCGGTTGAGTGAATATATCAAAGGTTCCTACTAAATCAGAGACTTGAAAGGCCCCCGTTCATCACCCTGCTTTATAGCTTCTTCAATGCAGAGCAGACCTCTTGAGCAGGCATTGGATTAGCTGGATTAGTGGACAAAAAGTCCCTTGTTAGCGAGATATATTGCTGGTGTGTCGTCAGTGCAAGATTGATGTACATAGCGCGAGTTGTGTTCGGATGATACTGGTATATTATTCCGAACGCTGGTACAACTGCCTGCAGCTATTGCTTATCTTGGCCTTTGGTTTGTATTGAGCGAGACTCTTCAGCATTTTACTTGACCTTCCATTTGACCATAACAAAGCTTCAGCTAATCAGCACTTCAGTTATCTACAATCACTGTAAACACAGAACCTAAAAGTAAATAACTGCATCTGCTCAGCATCTAGCTGGACTGGAGAAACTGGCTTTGTCATCAACCCAGGCCAGCATGCTTACACTGCTTTTGGAATCGGCTTATTGTCTTCCTAAGCAGCACTGGGTTGTTGGTAACAACGACGTCAACAGGCAACCCTAGGACTCTCCTCATTCCTGCCCTGTCATCCACTGTCCATACGTGCACCTCCTTGCCTCCCCTGCAGGAAGTGTAGTGCATGACAGTGAAAAATATTGAGAAATCGAACAAACCATTGGTTAATTCTGAAAAGACGCATCTACCTAAAGACAGATTCTGGAAGTCACTTCAATTCAAGACTATGTATCTTACCAGCAGCACACCCATTTGAAGCCAACAAACTTACTTATGGGCATCGTTGACGGTTTGTAGCGTAGCAAGGCTCTCTGCCAGTCCCACCACGTGTGATGACTCACGACGCAGTAACCCATTGACCACTCCAGTCTTGAAGTTCCTCCACACTATGTACCCAGTCTGCCTGTGCCACACACAAGGAAACACATGCATGCACATGGAGTGCAGAGACTATGGTAACTGCACAAGGTGCCTGTCAAGTTAACCCATTGGCCACTCCAGTCTTGAATTCCTCCACACTATGTACCCAGTCTGCCTGTGCCACATACAAACGAAGCACACGCATGCACATAGAGTGCAGATACTACGGTATGGTAACTGCACAAGGCGCCTGTCAAGACACCCCACTCACCACTCCAGTCTTGACATTTCACTTTCCCTGATTGCAGTTCATGTGAACGACCGAGAACTGCTAGCAGCAAAATGAGAAACGCACTAACATCCCAGATCAGCTCACCCTGATGGACGGCTGGATGCGCGACAAGTGGCGGATGAACTGATCCTCCTTGGACCACACAAGGCACTCGGCACACCCACCGACCCTTTCAAACTGCAATCAGTCTCAAAGAAACAACAAGTAGGAAAGGGGGAAGGTAATCAGCGAGAAGAAAAAAAGGAGTATTGAATTGCAGAGATTAAGTGAAGTCCAATGAATTTGGTATCTATCCTAAGTGGTTCTGTGCTAGCAAATGGAGTCTATCCAGCTTATTTACCACGTTCAAAAGCCGCTGTGCCATGTGCCTGTTCTCAGCGATCGCTGATGTGGCAATCTTGACGTCCACAGCGATGTGCTTCACTCTACCAATGAGAGCCTGCCACGTCATCCAGCATTTTCAGTGAATAGAAATAAACAAACAAGGAAAGAAGGGGTGGACAAGAATGTATTTACTCTTGAAGCGTTTCTGGAACCTTGACAATGACAGCAGATGGGAGGAGTGGAACGGGAAGAGGGAACGGGAGAAGGGGGGTCCGTGAGGAGGAGTGGGGGAAAAGGGAGGGGGAAGAGAGGGTGGGTGGGGGAGGGGGGAATGAGTCAAATGCTTAAAGAATTCGTACCTGTAGTGCCTGCTGCAGCGGAGAGGAGAGGTAGCAGAACACACAGGCAATAAGTTGAGGAAAGGAAACCGTACCTGTCCTGTAGTGCCTGCTGCAGCGTGAGAACAGGAACTTGCTGCGTATCAGGGTTGCGAGGAGATGTCGCGGGCCACAGAGGTGAAAGGTCGAGCTGGCGTGTTTGAGAGTAGAGCAAGTCAAATGCTCAAAGGAGTATGTACCTGTAGCGCCTGCTGCACTTTTGAGGCGCCTCAAAAGATGCTCAAAGGTCGAGCTGGCGTGTTTGAGAGTAGAGCAAGTCAGATGCTCAAAGGAGTGTGTACCTGTAGTGCCTGCTGCAGCGTGAGAACAGGAATTTGCTCCATTGCAGGGTCGCGAGGGGATGTCGCGGGCCACAAAGGCGATAAGTCAAGCTGGCGTATTTGAGAGTAAACCAGGGAGGGGACCCGCGCCGATGGGTCGTTGAGAAGAGACTGAACATCCCTGCAGGAGCAAGGTGAGAAAATGGGGGGCGAATCACAGTGGGCCAGAGAGGTGAGAGGTCCAGCTGGCAAATCTGAGAGTACACAAGGGAGGGGACACAAGGGACCCGCGCTGATGGGCCATTGAGGAGTCGAACTGCATCTCTCCCCGTTGAAGCATGGGGGGGGGGATGGAGGCAGAGGGCCAAAGAGACGAGACCATGAACACATTACACCATCCCCACCGCATTGTACCGGCACACACACCCGTCTCACTAACCTATCATGCAGTGCCACCAGGTGTCCATCAGCCGTGAGTGATGCTTCCAACTCCACCGCTTCTGCCCCTCATCACACCATCTACACCGCACTATACCGGGAGATACCCCTCTGACCTGTCATGCAGTGCCACCAGGTGCCCATCAGCTGTGAGCGAAGCATCCACCTCCACGGCATCTGCCCCGCCGCCACCACATGCCCTCGAACTGGCACCCTTGAAACCATCCCCACCGCATTTTACCAGCACATACACCCCTCCCCTCTCACCTGTCATGCAGTGCCACCAGGTGCCGCCGCCACATACCTCGACCCACCTTTGCAGTGCTGCTCGTACCGCTTGATAAACCTTTGCACCCCCGCCCTCTCACCTATTGTGCAGTGCCACCAAATGCCCATCAGCAGTCAACGAGGCGTGGCGTCCACCTCCACGCCCTCATACCCACCATACCATCCGCACCGCATTGTACCGGCACATACCAATCTCACCTATCGTGCAGTGCCACCAAATGCCCATCAGCAGTCAATGAGGCGTCCACCTCCACTGCATCTGCCCCCGCCGCCACCGCCCTCTCAAACGCTGCCAGCTGGCAAACGGGCAGGCAGAAAATAAGAACGAGATAAGAACAAACAACCCCCCAAAAAAAAAAAAACACAAAAAGGGAGACAGCGAAAGGGAATAGAGGGGTTACCGAGTTGGGAGGGGCGGAGGAAGAATCGCCCCCCTGCGCGCACACAAGCGGTAGGGAGGGGAGGAGAATGGGCGAAGGACAGAGGGAAAGAGAGGGGGGAGAGGAAGGGGAAAGGGTAGGGGAAACGGCTTACCGAGTTGGGAGGGGCGGAGGAAGAATCGCCCCCATGCGCGCACACAAGCGGCGGCCTTTGAATCAATCTCTTGCAGATCTCGTACTTGCGAATCGAATCTGCAGATTCCTCATCCTCTCCGCCATTCGCGGCTCGTTTGCCTGCTGCTCCCGCTCCTTCCTCTACTCCTGCTGACGTGGCATCCGTGGATCCAACAGATAAGAAATCCCCGTCATCGTAATCGTCATCCGCGTCAGCATCTAATAAAGGCGTATTTAAATTACTGTCTCCTCCATTAGCGCTGCTACTGCTGCCGCTGCTGCCGGTGCTACCAGAACCCTTATTCTCCGCTTGCCCTGCCTTCCCTGCATTTACGTTCGTCTCAGTCACTTTTTCCGACAGCGCTAAACGGTTTCCGTCTTCCGTTACCGACCACTGCTGGAGCTGCAGCCTCCAGAGCAGAATCAGGGAGCCGCCGAGCGAAAGCACTAGGAGGAAGAAGAATGCGTTGAAGCGTGTCGCACGGCTTGCGCGATACGAACGACCGCTGGCGATTGGCGTGCGACGCTGCTGGCGAGGGAGCGACGAGGGCGACTGGAAAAGTCGGCGCATCGCTTACGCTGGTCGTATCCTAGGTTACGTGCGTTCAGTTCAACCAGACGCGCCTCGAAACGTCCAGCTTTATGAATGCGCACGATATTCGTGATAGATCTATGAATTCTTTGGCTTTGTTTTTCCATTGAGAAAATTATGTCGTGTACTTGTTCGTGATATATATTTACCCATCTTTATCATCTGTATCTTCTGCTAGAGTGACATCCCGTAAAAGCAACGGATATCACGTTACGATTCAGGAAATTCGTAACCAATCAGATTCTCCTCCTCGATACTGGCCTGATTTCAGTTTTTCGTTACAAGCCGCGTGTTTCCCAAGGCTGATCACCAGGAATCCCCTCAACGCACCACGGTTGTGTTTGACCCCCAGACGACCAATCGTCAGCTTTTCCCACGTGAGCCTGCGGGTGCCCATTCGCAAACCTCCAATCTGTAGCATTCGGCAGACCGTCAACCTGGGAATTTGCTCTTCCAAAAGTTCTGAACCGAAGTTCACCAGACCAAAGCTCGCAAACGGGAGTGGAACACCCGAGAAAGGAAGCCGTGTTTCTCACGGTTGTGCTCCTGTTCTTTCCACTAGCTTCTTCTCTTCACTGAAGCAACTCAACACAACACAACACCACCACCACACAATCGCTTCCACCCAGCACGTCACTCCTTGGCTTCTTTATCCAGCACCACTACATCTCTCTCACTCTGCTTCTTCCGTCCCTTCTTTCTGCCAGGAACAAACCCATGGATATGTCATTCCCTATCTTATATCGCCTCTCGGTTGCTCCCCACATTCCAGCATGAGTTGCTTGCTTACACTCGCAGTCTCGGTAATAACTTAAAGTCGTTTGTCCACTAGTTTCCAAGCGTGAGTTGCTTGATGCTAACAACGTTGTCACGGTCTCTGTCTCGATTATGAAGTATATTTTTCGTCACGTGTCATTCTCTTAGAATCAGGGTACCAGAGTTTCTTCTTCACATTTACAGCCACGTGTCATTTCTGAAGAAGCTATGGATGATGAATCTAGAAGCATCAGTTCCAATGAGAGCTTCGGGTCAGGAAGCCACGTCAGCAGTAAAAAGGGAGGCATCGTTATCAAGAATCGTTTCAAGGGAAAGGTAGGCAATATGTAAAAAAAGAAAAGGGTAACTGATTATAATATTTACCCTAATGAGATCGTTGAGTGAGTTACAAGAGCGAGAATATTGAGATAGAAGCACGAAATCAGTGAGGTAACAGGCCTGTAGCAAATATTTTCCCGTCTGAACACTACTTTGCTCGCACTGTTGGACCGGTTCCTTTCTTTATATCGCCATTCGCTGTTATTGCCTCTTCAAAATCAGTTATAAGAACATCCCGCATTGAAAATCTCTTATTCTTACTACTCTGTTGATGTATTCCGACATATAATGTTTTTCCTTAATGGCCCAAATTTTTGTCTTCGTGTCTTTCTTACACCGCTCTCAGGCATCCGCCGCCAGCGTGGCCATCCCCTCCTTCGGCGACTGGCAGAACAAACCCTCCGTCACTCCCGCTACCGCTCCTGGAAAGGGCCGCGCAGGCGCGCCAAACGGGAAGGTTTATGACGGGGATGAGGATGGCGGTTACACTGAAGTATTCAAAAAAAGGGCCGACGGGCGAGCAGCAGCCGGATCTGCCATGTCTCCTCAGTCCACCCTGGGGTATCAAGCGTCAGGGGCTAACCAACAGTCGTCTGGAGGTGACTCGGGAAGGGGACGGGTACAGTATGCGCAGGGGATGCAGTACGGTGAGAGGCCTCTGCAGTCCGGTGAGAGGCCTCAGCAGTACGGTGAGAGGCCTCAGCAGTATGGTGTGCGAGCGCAACAGTCAGGGATCAGCCGGCAGTCGTCAGGAGCGAGCCAGCAGCAGTCAGGGATCAGTCGTCAGTTGTCTCGTGATAGCCTGCTGTCGTCAGGGTCGAATCGGCAAGTGTACGGAATTGACCAGCAGCCATCAGGACTCAGCCAGCAGCCGTCAGGATTCAACCAGCAGCTATCAGGATTCAACCAGCAGCCGTCAGGATTCAACCAGCAGCCGTCAGGATTCAACCAGCAGCCATCAGGACTCAACCAGCAGCCGTCAGGACTCAACCAGCAGCCATCAGGACTCAACCAGCAGCCGTCAGGACTCAACCAGCTGCCATCAGGACTCAACCAGCAGCCGTCAGGATTCAACCAGCAGCCGTCAGGATTCAACCAGCAGCCGTCAGGACTCAGCCAGCAGAAGCAACAGCAGCAACAGCAGCAGCACCAGCAGCAGCAGCAGCTGGCCTATCATCATCAGCAGCAGATGCAGTTGACTTACGAACAGCAGCAATGGCAACACCAGCAACAGCAGCAAGTGACTTATCAGCAGCAACAGCAGCAACTGATTTACCAGCAGCAACAGCAACTGGCTTATCAGCAGCAACAGCAGCAACAACAGCAGCAGCAGCAGCAGCAGCGGAGGCCACCACCACCACCACATTCAGCAGCAACAGCAGCAACAAATCATGCACGATCAAATTGGGCGAGGTTTGCGAGGGAGCATCGGAGGGACTCTCACACCCATCTATAGTGGCAGCAGCGGCACCACTCAAAAGCAGCAGCAGCAATCACACTGCAATCACATCGGGCGAGAGGTGGGTATGGGAGGGAGCATCGCACCCATTTATAGTGGCAGCAGCACCACTCAGCAGCAGAAAATGTCGCAGCAGCAGCAGCAGCAGCAGCATCAGCCACACTCAATGCATGGTCAAATGGGGCGAGACATGGGTATGGGAGGGAGCATAGGAGGGGCCCTGGTACCCATCTACAGTGACAGCAGCACCACTGACGATGATGCACCTGCTGTCTCGGGAAGCAGCGTTGGGGACAACTTTATCAATGACTCGGTTATTGATAAGACTGTTACCAGTTACACAGTTACCAATGACACTGTTACCGGTTCCAATGTTACCGATAATACGGTTACCATTCACAATGTTCCCAGCAACACGGTTGCAGACTTGGTGAGTTCAGCCGGAGAAGCAGAAGGAACGGATGCAAAGGTTGTGCCATCAACAGCAGCAACATCACCCCTACCAGCACCACCCTTAGCAGCATCAGCAACATCAGCAGCAGCGCCAGCAGCGGGAGGGATGCCGACGATGCAGGAGCTGCAGCTGCTGCAGATGCAACTGCTGGAACAGCTGCAGCGCGTACAGCTAGTGTTGGGCAGCCAAAGCGGTCTCCCTCTTTGTGAGTCGACTCAAGAACAGCTGCAGCGCGTTCAGCTGGTCCCGGGGAGCCAAAGCGCTCTCCCCTTTACTGTCCCGCCCCTTTCTTCTTCTGTTGCTGCTCCCATAGCTGCATCCCTTGCTGCTGTCGCTGCTCCGGTTGGTGCTGCTGTTCCCGTAACTGCTGCTACGCCAATACCTGCTACCCCTACCTCACTGCCTGCGGCCCCCGCCCCCTTACCTGTTACCCCTGCCCCTTTACCCGCTGCTTCTGGCCCCATGCCTGCTAACCCTGCACCCCTAACCGCTATCTCTGCCCCTGCTATCATGCCTGCAGCTGCATCTAGTGCTGCTGCTAGTTTTGTGGCGCCTCAAACTGCGTCTACTGCTGCTGCTAGGGAAGAAGCTGGGTGGATAAACGAACAGGAAGCTAAGGGAATGGGGAAGGAAGGCGAGGAGAAAGGGTGGGTGAACAAGGAAACAACTGAACAACAGGAGGCTGAGGGGGGGGTTGGGAAGGAAGGCGAAGAGGGAATGTGCATGAACAAGGAAGAATTCGAAAAGCAGGAGGTTAAGGAGGGGAGGGGGAAGGAAGGGGAGGAGATTGGGTGGATGAAAGGGGAGGAAGCTGAGGAGGGTGAGAAAGAGGGGGAAAGTAAGAAGGATGAAGCCAAGGAGGCGGAGGAGGAGGGAGAGGAAGATGAAGAGGAGGAAGATGAGGAGCAGTGGAAAGCACAGGTGCTCAGGATGGCCGCAGCGATGAGTGTTGGAGAGGGAGGGGGAGGGGGGGGAGAGGGAGGAGAAGCACCAGCAGCACCGGCAGCACTGGCACTTGAGAATTCAACTGACGCAGCAGTGGGGCCTGGTCCCGGGTTCTATGGGGCACCTGATGAGGCACCTGACGCAGCAGTGGGACCTGGTCTCGGGTTCTATGGGGCACTTGAGAAAAAGCCTGGTGCAGGTTCTTCAGGCAATGATTTATCTCTCTGCCGTTTTTCATCAGCCGCAGCTGCAGCAGCAGATGCAATGGAGGAGGGGGCAGCAGCGGCTCTAGAGGCAGCACTAGCTGAAGCTGAAGTAGCAGCAGGAGCATTTTCTTACACAGGTGTGGATTCAGGTGCAAGTGCAGGTGTAAATTCAGGTGTTGCAGAGGCAGGATCTAATGGTGCATACCATGGGGCACGGGAAAGCTACTTGTTACGAGTGGCAGCAGCCGAATTAGCAGGTGGGGTAGAGGAAGCACCTGAGTCGCTCACAGCTGCTCTTGCGAATGCTGAAGTTGCAGCAGGGGCTGATGCTGCTGATGCTGGTGCTGCTGTTGCTTCTGGCAGCAACAATGGCTTGGCACATGCGAAGCCTAATAAACTCGGCAAATTACCCTTTATGAAATCAGTTTCGGTACCAAAAGGTTTTGGGGCCTTGTACCCTTTGGGGCCGAAATCCCCATTCCGAAGTCTGGCAAGGGCAGGTTCGGGAAACGTGGCAGGTGGTTTGGAAGGCATAGCTGGAGCTGGAGCTGCCAACCCGAACCTGCACCCAGAGCAGGAGGATGGGGAGGAGTGGGGAGGCGCCACTGAGAAGTTTCAGAGGATGGGGCTGGCTCGGAAAGCAAAGCCCTCGTTTAAAGGTGGGAGGCCCGGGCGCATTGATGAGCAGAACAGTTCTTGTAACGAGGATGCTTATATGGAGAGTGGTTTTGGTGGTAGGCAAAGCTTCGAGTCTAGTGAAGGATCGTGGCGAGGAGGAAGAGGCGTAGGGAGAGGAGATGGGGAGGTGGAGAGGGGTGGTTTCAGGGGTGTTGGCGGAGGGGAGGAGGAGGAGGAGGAAGGTGAGGAGGGAGGAGGGGGGTTTACAGAAGTGTTTCAGCAGAAAATGTTGGCTCGGAAGGTGAAACCCTCCTTTGGGGGTGGGAGGCAGCAAGGGATTTTTGAGAGGAACAGTGCGTGTGATGAGAGTGCTTATAACGAGAGTCTTCACAACATGAGTGACCGGTATGCTGACCAGGAGAGTGCTTATAATGGGAGTGCTTATAATGAGGGTGCTTATTCTGTTGCTGGCAGTGAGCGGGAGGAACGAGGGATGGGCTTACCATCAGGGTCTGGGGCGTGTGGCGGATTGCCTGCTGCTGATAATGGGTTCTGTGAGGTTTCAAGCGGTTCGGGCAGTTCTGGTGCAATATCAAGCGGTGCAGAGGATTCCGGTCGTGCTTTAAGGGGTGCTGCTCCTTCCCCTGCTTCTGGCTTAGGCCCTCCTCACCTTGCCTTAGGCCCTTCTATTCCTGTTGCCAGCTTTCCTGGTGCCCCTGCTTTGGGGGGTGTTCCTGCTTTGGGGGGTGTTCCTGCTTTGGGGGGTGCCCCTGCTTTGGGGGGTGCCCCTGCTTTGGGGGGCGCCCCTGCTTTGGGGGGCGCCCCTGCTTTGGGGGTGCCCCTGCTTTGGGGGGTTCAAATTTGTTGGGGGGTGGCCCTCTTTTGGGAAGTTCGCCTCTGATGGGGGGTGCTCCTTCCTTTCCGGCTTTCGGCCCTGGTGCTGGTTTTGGTGGGGGGAATGGTTTTGGTGCTGGAGCTGGTTTTGGTGCTGGAGCTGGTTTTGGTGCTGGAGCTGGTTTTGGTGCTGGTGCTGGTTTTGGTGCTGGAGCTGGTTTTGGTGCTGGTGCTGGTTTTGGTGCTGGTGCTGGTTTTGGTGCTGGTGGTGGCTTAGCCAGGGGTGCTGCCTCTCACACACCCGGATCAAACGCTTTCGCCTCTGCAGCTCTGAACATCGCTGCAGCAGCAGCAGGTCGACCCCCCCCGAAACACACTCCTCACCTTGCCACCCTCCCGCCTGCCTCTGCTGCCGATGCTGCTGCTGATGCTTCCGCGGCTGCGGCTGCTGCCGCTGCTTTCGCTGGTGCAAAACCCGGTCGGAGGGATGGTGTGGCAAATGGTGGCGGGTACGGTGGAAATGGTGTTGGGTACGGTGGAAATGGTGGTGGGTACGGTGGAAATGGTTGGGTGCACGAGGGAGTGGCAGCAGCAACAGCAGGAGGGGCAGGAGCAGGAGGAGCAGCAGGAGGGGCAGCAGTGCCTGCAGCAGGGCATGGTCAAGAAAAAAAGGTAAGATATCATGTTGGATAAATACCTCTATGGCACCACTAGGGTGTTTTCCTAACTTGTTCTGCTGCCTGCTCGCTATGGTTTTTGAGAATTCTCGAAATCCACTTGCAACAAGGTAGGTCAGCAGGCTGACAGCGCCAGTAGGGTGTTTCCAATTAACTAGGACTATGCATGCTCCCTCTGGCAACATTGGGGGTGTTGAATTGGTATCTCTGGCTCTTCCTGCCCGCATCTGTGTATATGTTGGTGTCATGCCCTTACTCTCATTCCCTATCCTCGGCTCAGGGAGCTCTGGTAGGAATGCAATTTTTTAGGCGCCTAAAAAATTGAGACGATTTTTTAGGCGCCTCGAAATTTGAATACGGTAGATGGAGCATGTAGCTTTGGTAGGAGGAAACGACTGGTTCATCTGCCTTTGAAGCTGTTTTTTCCCGTCACATGCATTCTTGCCGTATCTCTTCTCCTGCACTCGTTCTTATCTTTTTTTAAAGTGATGCGCTTGTGCGTGCCTTACCGGTTTATCTCGGTGTCCTTTTGTGTGCTCTGCTCTCAACCCCTTGTGTGCCTACTGCATTTGACCCTTTCTCGTGCCCCTACGATTGCAGAATGTTTCGGGATTTATCAACAAGCTTTGGAAAAGGTAAAACCTGCCACCTATTTGCATCAGTGTCTGCACTTGTAGTGATAGGGCACTTAGATTCCCTGAATTTAGGTTTTCTGGGTATAGAGAATAGCCTTGTTCAGCTGAACACCTTCACTGCACTGGGATGGTTTTAGTGTACTATTGTATTGTCCCGCTTGGATTTTCCCCTAATATAGACTCATGCAATTCGCTAAAGTGACATACGGGTGATGCATCATGCTACAGCTGAGAACTTTCATGACCAATCAAATTTGCTTCCTCCATGTTGGTCCCGAGTCTACCTGTCATTGGGATGACGTGTTTCCCAAGGCTGATATTGAACAAAGTAAGATTTTCGTACCGTGCGACCAACCGTCAGCTTTTCCTACGATTGCCTGGTAGCCAATCGCCAACTGCCAATGTGTAGCTTTGATCTCCTTTCGCCAGACCTACCGCCAAAGCAGTTTGCGCACTTTGCAGTTTTGAACCGAACTCCACCGACTAAAGTTTGCAAAAGGGATTGAAGCACCTGAACACGGAACAAGGAACCGAACTCCACCGACTAAAGTTACGCGTGCTTCTCACGGCTTCGCTTCGCTCTCGTTCGTTTCCAGCTTTCGTTTGTGATCCAGTCCAATTATCCAACAGCGGGCTGGAGTGAGTGGGTCACTTTCATTCCTTCCTGGTTGGTGGTGATTGGTTTTCACCGCTTCAGACCATTGCGCACCCGACTGGACCTTAGAAAGTCAGCTGTAAACCAACAGAAATGACCCGCCTAATCCGCAACGCTATTGCTCTGCTTCTGCCCTCACAGCTTCTCCCAACCTGCATTACCCAGCGCTTCTGCTACTTCCGCCTGTCCTCTCCCTCTCTGGAACAATGTACTGTAGTGGTTACATCCTTCCTTATTGTAGCTCATTTTTCTTCTTCCCCCATTCGAGGATGCGCTGCTTGATTCCACTAGCAGTCTCGTCGATAACTTCATCCCTTTCGTCCACTGATTTCCACGCGTGACCTGCTTGTTACAGCAACGTGGCCACAGTCTCGTTCTCATTTGTTCCAATCTTCGACAAAACACATTCTTTGAAGAGCTTTTTCTTTTACATCTACAGCCGCGTGTGATACCCTAAAGAAAGCCATGGACGATGATGCTAAAAGCATCGGTTCCAGTGAAAGCTCTGGGTCAGTCAACCATGCCAGCAGTAAAAAGGGAGGCATCGTTATCAAGAATCGCCTCAAAGGAAAGGTAAGTTTTTTTGGTTAAAAAAAATCATAGTAACAGCGACAGCTGTGAGTAATAAGAGCGAGAATAACGTGACGAAAGAACGACGATGAGATAGAAGAGCGCCGATAACGAGATAGAAAGAGCGACAATATTGAGATAGAAAGAGCGACACTAACGCAATAGAAGAGCGACAATAACGCAATAGAAAAGCGACAGTATCGAGATGAATGATGGACGATAGTGAGTTAGTGGAGCGACAATAATGATGGAAGAGCGACGGTAATGAGATACAAGAACGAGGGTAATGAAATAGAGCGACAATAATGAGACTGAAGAGCGACGAGCATGATACTGAAAAGCGCAACTCCGAGATAGAAGAGCGACAATAATGAGATTGGACGAGCAACAAGTATGAGACTGAGGAGCGACAATAATGAGACTGAAGGGCGAAAACACTGAGGTGGTCGACCAACAACGGAACCACAGTTTTGCTATCCTTGATCAACCTGGTCCAATTTGTATATCGTCTTTCGTAAGTGTTTTTTATTTCATGACCTCCCTGTGCTGTTTTTGCCGTTGTTGCAAGTATCACTTAATGCTCTTATTTTCTTGGTTTCCGACCCAATTTTTTTTCCTTGTGGCTCGATTTTATGTCTTTGTGTCTCATTTCCACGAATCCATCTTGCGTCAGACAAAGTTGATTTTGAAACCCATCTGAAATCTCTCGGTATTGTTGTGCCTCCTCCCTTATTCCTTCTCCTTCCCTCACCCCTCCTTCCCCTTCCCTTTTTCTGCCTCTCGTTCCTTCCAACTTTCCTCCCCACTCCCCCCTTCCCCTCCCCCCTTCCGCTTTCCCCCTCCGCCGCTGCCAGACATCCGCGCCTAGCGTGGCCCTCCCCTCCTTCGGCTACTGGAAAACCGAACCCTCCGCCACTCCCGCTGCCGCTCCTGGAAATAGCAGCGCAGGCGCTCCAAACGGGGCTGTTCATATCGGGGATGAGGACGGCGTGTGCACTAAAGTATTTAAAGGTTGGGCCGACGTGCGAGCTGCACGCTATGGGACTGCCTTAAGGGGTGAGTCCAGTCTGGGTCGTCAAGGGTCAGGGGTTAGCCAGCAGTCTTCTGGAGGTGACTCGGGAAGGGGACGGGTACAGTATGCGCAGGGCATGCAGAGTGGTGAGAGCCCTCTGCAGTACGGTGAGAGCCCTCTGCAGTACGGTGAGAGCCCGCTGCAGTACGGTGAGAGCCCGCTGCAGCACGGTGAGAGGCCCCAGCAATATGGTGAGAGGCCCCAGCAATATGGTGACAGGCCTCTGCAGTACGGTATGCGAGCGCAGTCGTCAGGGATCAGCCGGCAGTCGTCAGGCGATAGTCTGCTGTCGTCGGGTTTGAACCAGCAGGCGTTCGGAATTGACCAGAGGCCGTCCCGAATCAGCCCGCAGTCACCAGGTCTCGATCATCAGCCGTCAGTAATCAGCCGGCAGTCGTCAGGGATCAGCCGGCAGTCGTCAGGTGATAGCATGCTGTCGTCAGGGTCGAACCAACAGGCGTTCGGAATTGACCAGAGACCCTCACGAATCAGCCCGCAGTCGCCAGGTCCCGGTCATCAGAAGTTGGTATTCAGCCGGCAGTCGTCAGGCGAGAGCCTGCAGTCGTTAGGGTCGAACCAGCAAGCCTTTGAAATTGACCAGAGGCCGTCCCGAATCAGCCCGCAACCGTCAGCACCCAGCCAGCAGCCATCAGGACTCAGCCAGCAGCAGTCAGGACTCAGCCAGCAGCCGTCAGGAGCAAGCCTGCAGGCGTATGGGGTGGCACGTCCAATGTCCGGGGAGTCGATTGCGGGTTTGAATGTAAGGCTTCAGCAGGAGCATCAGCAGCTGCAACACCAGCGCAATCAGCAGCCACAGCCGCAACAACTGTTCTATCAGCAGCAACAGCCACAACAGCTGGCTTATCAGCAGCAACAGCCGCAACAACCGGTTTATCAACAGCAACAGCCACAACAGCTGGTTTATCAGCAGCAACAACCTCTCGTCAAATTGGCTTATCAGCAGCAACAGCCACAACAACTGGATTATCAACAGCAACAGCCACAACAGCTGGCTTATCAGCAGCAACAGCCACAACAACTGGTTTATCAACAGCAACAGCCACAACAGCTGGCTTATCAGCAGCAACAACCGCAACAATTGGCTTATCAGCAGCAACAGCCGCGACAACTGGCTTATCAGCAGCGACAGCCTCAGCAACTAGCGTATCAGCAGCAACAGCAGCAACAAATTCAGCAGCAGCTGCACCAGCAGCATCAACCGCAACAAATGATGTACAATCAGATGGGGCAAGAAATGGAACTGGGAGGGAGCATTGGAGTGCCTCTAGCACCCACCTTCAGTGACAGCAGCAACAGCAATCAGCCGCAACAACATAAGCTGGCGCATCAGCAGCACCAGTACAATCAGCAGCAGCTGGCGCATCAGCAGCAGCAGCACAATCAGCAACAGCCGCAACCAATGCACGGTCAAGTTGTGCGAGAAATGGGTATGGGAGGTAGTTTTGACAGGGCTCTAGCACCCACCTTCAGCAGCAGCATGAGCAATCAGCAGCAACAAATGGATTATCAGCAACGAATCCAGCATCAGCAACAAATGGGGGACAATCAATTGGGGGGAGAAATGGGTGTCGTAGGGAGCATTGGAGAGGCTCTAGCACCCACCTTCAGCAGAAGCATGAGCACCACGGACGATGATGATGGTGGACCAATGGCAGCAGCAGCGGTGCCAGCAGCAACGCCAACAGCAGTGGCAACTACACCGGGAGCGCCACTGTTAGCACCAGCGGCAGTAGCAGAGCTTGAGCTGCTACAGCTGCAACTGCTGGAACAGCTGCAGCTCGTGCAGCTGGTCCTGGGCAGCCAAAACGCGCTCCCTCTTGCCCTTACACCAGTGGCTGCTGCCGCTGCTACCCCTGCTGCCGCTGCTACCCCTGCTGCCGCTGCTACCCCTGCTGCCGCTTTTTCTGCCGCTGCTGATGCATCAGTAGCAGCACAATCAGCAGCAACAAATGCTGCTTCAAGTTCAGCACGGCCTCCTGCTGCTGCTTCTCCTACTGCTCCTGTTGTTGCCGCTGCTCCTTCACCTTCTTCCCCTGCCCATCCACCTGCTTCTCCTTCCAATCCACCTGCTTCCCCTGCCCATCCACCTGCTTCCCCTGCCCATCAACCTGCTTCCCCTGCCCATCAACATGCTTCCCCTGCCCATCAACCTGCTTCTCCTTCCCATCAACCTGCTTCCCCTTCCCATCAACCTGCTTCCCCTTCCCATCAACCTGCTTCCCCTTCCCATGCACCTCCTTCTCCTTCCCATCAACCTGCTTCCCATGCCTGGCAACCTGCTTCCCCTTCCCATCTACCTGCCTCCCCTTCCCATCAACCTGCTTCCCCTTCCCATCCACCTGCTTCCCCTGCCTGTCAACCTGCTTCCCCTGCCCTTCAACCTTCTTCCCCTGCCCATCCACCTGCTTTTCCTGCCCATCTACCTGCTTCCCCTGCCCATCAACCTGCTTTTCCTGCCCGTCAACCTTCTTCCCCTGCCCATCAACCAACTTCCCCTGCCCATCAACTTCCTTCCCCTGCCCATCTGCCTGCTTCCCCTGCCCATCTATCTGCTTCCCCTGGCCAAAAACCTGCTTCCCATACCCATCAACCTCCATCCCATCTCCGTCTGCCTGCTTTTCCTGCCCGTCAACCTTCTTCCCCTTCCCATCTGCCTGCTTCCCTTTCCTATCAACCTGCTTCCCCTGCCCGTCCACCTGTTTCCCCTGCCCGTCCACCTCTTTCCCCTGCCCATCCACCTGCTTTCCCCACCCGTCAACCTGCTCCCCCTGCCCATCAACCTGCTTCCCCTGCCCGTCAACCTGCTTCCCCTGCCCGTCAACCTTCTTCCCCTGCCCATCTACCTGCTTCCCCTGCCCGTCAATCTGCTTCCCCTGCCCGTCCACCTGCTTCTCCTGGAAATGCTACCCTTGCTACTCTATCTGCTAGCGCTAGCCAAGAGTCTTCTGGAGGTGAATCAGGAAGGGGATGGGAACATCAGTGGCAGAGGATGCAGTACGGTGAGAAGGCTCTGCAGTACGGTGAGAGGGCTCTGCAGTACGGTGAGGAGGAGGAGGAAGACGAGGTGCCACCGTTGGAGCAGTGGAAAGCCCATGTGCTCAGGATGATTCCAACGTTGAGTGAAGGAGAGGTAGAGGGAGGCGGAGAGGGAGAGGAGGAAATGGGGCATCTGGGATCAGCAGCACCAGCAGGCGTGGAAGCAGCAGTGGGAGAAGAAGCATTTCCATATTCAGGTGGATCTTCAGGTGCATATTCAGGTGTTGGTGGTTTCAGGCATTTTGACTCAGGTGAAAGTGAAAGTGACTCGCTGGGAGCAGCAGCAGGAATCGGAGCAGCAGGTATCGGAGCAGCAGGTATCGGAGCAGCAGGTATCGGAGCAGCAGGTTGGACGAAGGAGGAGCCGCTTGAATCTCTCACAGCAGCTCTAGCTGCTGTTGATGTAGCTGCTGCTGCTTCTCCTCCAGGAGGTGGGATGTTGGAGGATGAAGAGGTATCCCTCACGGAAGCTCTAGCTGCAGCTGCTGCTCGTGCTGGTGCTGTTACTGGCGCTGGCGTTGGTGCTGGTGCTGGTGCTACTGCTGCTTCTGCAGCTTCTGGTGGCAATGCTTTAGCGCATGCCACGCCTAGGAACCGGGGGGCAGTTGCTCTCCTGAGATCCGTTTTCGTTCGCCAAGCTCCTTGAGACGTAGGGATGGGAGAAGGAGGACGAGGGGGTGGGGATGCGGAGGGAGGGGAGGAGGAGGACGAGGGGGTGGGGTGGCAGAGGGAGGGGAGAAGGAGGACGAGGGGGTGGGGAGGCGGAGGGAGGGGAGGAGGACGAGGAGGAAGATGAGGAGGGAAGGGATATCACAGCTCATTATTATAGGAAATCGATGGATTGGAGGAAACAAGGGATGGGGTGATCTGGCGGATCTGGGGCGAATGAGAGATCGCCTGCTGCTGCTGTTGAATCCAGTGAGGTTCCAAGCGGTTTGGGTGGTTCTGGTGTGGTATCAGGTGGTGCAGAGGAGACTGACCATGCTTTAGGGGTTGCGGCTCCTGCCCCTGCTTCTGCCCTCAGCCCTCCTCACCTTGCCTCAGGCCCTTACATTCTTGTTGTGCTCCTGCTTTGGCGGGTGCTCCTGCTTTTGGCGGGTGCTCCTGCTTTGGGCGGCACTCTGTTGCAGGGCTCTCCTCTGTCAGGGGGTGCTCCTCTGCTAGAGGGTGCTCCTCTGTTAGATAGCGTTCACAGCCTTGTGGCCCCGGCAAGAGCTCAAAGAGCGCAGATACTTCGGTCCAGCATGGCAGTTTTGCAACTGACCACACCCATTCCATGTGCCATGCAAATGTGGATACACTGATAGACGAATTTGAACGGGTTATTAAACCCAATCAGGTGCATGTAACCCCAGCGTGTTCAAGATCGTGCTGAACTCGATTTTGTGTGGCAACCCCAAACATGTGCTCCACAAAATCTATTCATTGTTGGAAACAATAAGTCGCTAGAGCGCAGCGGAAGCTCTAGGAAGATAACGACGCCCTTGCGGCGGGGCAATTGGTCACTCAGAGGTAGCTCTCCTGGCTTGTAACTTGGTGCCAAAGCGGCGGCCGAGGGTAGGCCGGACACAAGCTTGGGAATTGTGTAATAAGAGACATGCAATACATTCAGTTATATAGGAAACACACGAGGCAGGCAATTACCAAGGCGCAACTGCTGTAACGATTCAGTTGCCCTGTTACAGTCGCGCTGGCGCGACTGTTCAGCGCGCGACTGTTCAGCTTCGGCAAGGGCGCGGTATTCAGGCGCGCCCTGCAGGACGGTTTCACGTACTGTAGATGCTGCCTCCTGCTGTCGATTCGACTCTTGATCTGCCACGCGGGTCGCAACCGCTGTGCTCGGTTGCGCCCCGTTGACTCGCCACCAGGTTCAAACTCCTCGCTATGGCGAGCCCCTTTAAGCACACTTCGAACAGTGCACTTATAATAAAAGCATACAAACATATTCTCAACATACATAAGTGGCAGCTCCAAACACATGCTCTGTGCATTGTTGTTGGGATAACTTCGGTTGTCGCCCCAATCCTGTGAGCGCCATCTTAGGGGGTGCTTCTCTGTTAGGGGGTGCTCCTCTGTTAGGACTTGTGGTAATAGGGTATACTTACATTCCCTGTATTTATGGTTTCTAGGCGTTATTAGAGCATAACCTTGTTCAGCTGAACACCTTTACTGGGATGATTTGAGTGTAGATAGTATTGTGCCCGCTTGGTTTTCCCCTTATAAATATTTATACAAATCGCTCAAATGACGTATAGTCATGTATGATGCTACAGCTAAGAACTTTCGTGACCAATCAGATTTGCTGTTGATTGCGCGTCTCCCTCTCATTGCAATCACGCGTTTCCCAAGGCTGACCTTGAACAAACTGAGATTCCCTTTCCGTGCGACCAATCGTCAGCTTTCCCAGGGGTGCGTGCCAGCCAGCCAACCGCCAAGCGCCAATGTTTAGCATTGTATCTCCTCCTGTCGCCTCGCCTCGCCAGCCCTATCGCCGAAGCAGATTTCGCTCTTCGCAGTTTTGAACCGAACTCCACCGACATAAATACTGCAAAGGGGGTTGGGACACTTCAACGGGGAATGCGTGTTTGTCACGGCATCGCTACCGTTCCTTTTCAGCTTTCGTTTTAGTGATGCACTCCATTCAATTATCCATGTCGGTGGAGTTCGGTTCAAAAGAAAGTCAGCTGGTTATTGATTCAATCCCTCTGGTTATTGTTTTTCACCGCTTCAGACAAGTGTGCACCAGACTGGACCTTAGAAAGTCAGCTGTATTGTTTGCTCTCGCTTCTCCCAATTCCCATTATCCAGTCCTCCTGCTACTTCTGTCTGTCCTCTCCCTTTTTCCTCAGTTTTCTCTCTTCCCCCATTCGAGGATGCACTAATTGCTTCCGATAGCAGTCTCGTCGATAACTTCATCCCTTTCGTCCACTCATTTCCACGAGTGAGCTGCTTGTTAACGTCAACCTGGCCGCAGTCTCGTTCTCTTTTGTTCCAATCTTCGACAACACACGTCCTTCACATTGCAGTCGCGTGTGATTTCTGACAAAGCTATGGACGCTAAATCTAGAAGCAACGTTCCAATGAAAGCTCCCGGTCAGTCGGTCACGCCAGCAGTAAAAAGGGAGGCATCGTTATCAAAAATCTACTCAAAGGAAAGGTAGGCTTTCTTTGTTAGAAGAAATCATAATAACAGCAACATCTGTGAGTGATGACATACAAGAGCGATTATAAGCGATAAAAGAGGGACGATAATTAGATAGAAGAGCGACGACCATGAGGTACTAGAGCGACGATAATGAGACATAGGAGCGACAATAACGCGATAGAAGAACGTCATTAATGAGTTCGTGGAGCGACAATGATGAGACAGAAGAGCGACGATAATGAGATACAAGAGCGACGGGTAATGGGATAGAAGACGGTAATGAGATAGAGCGACAGTACGGTGATGACATACAAGAGTGACGGTAATGAGATAGAAGAGCGACAGTAATGAGATACAAGAGCGACGGTAATGAGACTGAAGAGCTGCGATAATGAGACTGAAGAGAGACGATCATGAAACTGAAAAGCAAAAACAGTTAGAAGAGTGACAATTATAAGATTGAAGCGACAATTATGAAGCTTAGGAGCGACAATGACGAGACTCGAGAGGGACAATAATGACACTGAACTGAAGAGCGAAAACACTGAGGTGGATGACCAACAACGAAGACTACATTTTTGCTCTAATTAATCAACCTGGTCCAAGTTTTATCTCGCCTTTTGTATCTGCTTCCTTTCATGACCCCCCTGTGCCGTTTTTGTCGGTTGCAACTATCCTTTTATCTAGTGGCGATTTTATGTTTTTGTGTCTCATTTCCAAAAATCCATCTTGCGTCGAACCAAGTTTGTTAAGAAACTCATCTGAAATCTCTCGGTATTGTTATTGTCCCTCCTCCCTTATTCTTTCTCCTTCCCCCACCCACCCCTCCTTCCCCTTCCCTTTTTCTGCCTCTCGTCCCTTCCAACTTTCCTCCCCGCCCTCCCCCCTTCCGCTTTCCCCCTCCGCCGCTGCCAGACGTCCGCGCCTAGCGTGGCCATCCCCTCCTTCGGCGACTGGCAAACCAAACCCTCCGTCACTCCCGCTCCCGCTCCTGGAAATAGAGGCGCAGGCGCGCCAAACGAGGCTGTTCATACCGAGGATGAGGTCAGCGTTTACACTAAAGTATTTAGAATGAAGGCCAAGGAGCGAGCTGCACGTTATGGGACTGCCTTAACGCCTGAGTCCAGTCTGGGTCGTCAAGGGTCAGGGGTTAGTCAGCAGTCGTCTGGAGGTGATTCGGGAAGGGGATGGGTACAGTATGCGCAGGGGATGCAGTACGGTGAGAGCCCTCTACAGTACGGTGAGAGGCCCCAGCAATATGGTCAGAGGCCTCTGCAGTACGGTGAGAGGCCTCAGCAGCACAGCGTGCGAGCGCAGCAGTCAGGGATCAGCCGGCAGGCGTCAGGTGATAGCCTGCTGTCGTCAGGGTCGAACCGGCAGACGTTCGAAATTGACCAGCAGCCGTCAGCACTCGGTCATCAGCCGTCAGTAATCAGCCGGCAGTCGTCAGGTGATAGCATCCTGTCGACGGGGTCGAACCAACAGGCGTTCGGAACTGACCAGAGGCCGTACCGAATCAGCCCGCAACCGTCAGCATTCAGCCAGCAGCCGTCAGGACTCAGCCAGCAGGCATCAGGAGCAAGCCTGCAGGCGTATGGGGTGGCACGTCCAATGTCAGGGGAGTATACTGCGGGTTTGAATGTAAGGCTTCAGCAAGAGCATCAGCAGCAGCAACAACATCGGCAGCAGCAGCAACAGCAGCAGCAGGCCTGTTATCAAGAGCAGCCACTGCTGCCGTATCAGCAGCAGCAACACCAGCGCAATATGCAGCAACTGCCGCAACAACTGGCTTATCAGCAGCAACAGCCGCAACAACTGGCTTATCAGCAGCAAAAGCAACAACTGATTTATCAGCAGCAACAGCTGCAACAGCTGCTTTTTCAGCAGCAACAGCTGCAACAACTGCCTTATCAGCAGCAACAGCAGCAGCAACTGGCTCATCAGCAGCAGCAGCCGCAACAACTGGCTTATCAGCAGCAACAGCCGCAACAGCTGGCTTATCAGCAGCAACAGCCGCAACAACTGCCTTACCAGCAGCAACAGCCGCAGCAACTAGATTATCAGCAGCAACAGCCGCAACAGCTGCCTTATCAGCAGCAACAGCCGCAACAACTAGATTATCAGCAGCAACTAGATTATCAGCAGCAACAGCCGCAACAGCTGCCTTATCAGCAGCAACAGCTGCAACAACTGGATTATCAGCAGCAACAGCCGCAGCAACTTCCCTATCGGCAGCAACAACTGGCTTATCAGCAGCAACAGCTGCAACAACGTCCTTATCAGCAGCAACAGCCGCAACAACCAGAATGCCAGCAGCAGCAGCAGCAACAATTGATGCACAATCAAATGGGGCGGGAAATGGAAAAGGGAGGGAGCATTGGAGGGGCACTTGCACCCACCCTCCTTGGCAGCAGCAGTAATCAGCAGCAACAGCTGGCGCATCAGCAGCAGCCACAATCAGTGGATGGTCAAATGCACGGATGGTCAACGCAACCAATGCACGGTCAAATTGGCCGAGAAATGGGTATGGGAGGGGGCATTGGAGGGGCATTAGCACCCACCTTAAGCAGCAGCATGAGCTCCTCTTACGATGATGACGCTGCTTCAGGCAGCAGTGCTGGGGACAACTTAATCAGTGACACATCTAATGATACGGTTGGAACCAGTTACTCAGTTACCCGTGACACTGTTACCAGTTACACATGCAGTATTGTTAGCAGTGATGCTGTTGTCACTCGTCACAATGTTCCCAGCAGCACGGTTGCACGCTTGGTAAGTCCGGCCTCTCTCCTACTTCCAGGCGCTCAGATGGGAAGTCCAGCTGAAGAAGCAGCAGGAACGGGTGCAACGGTTGTGCCATCAGCAGCAGCACCCGCAACACCTGCAGTAGCAGCAGCACCCCTAGCAAGACCAGGCATAGCAGATTTTCCCTTGGTAACACCATCCGAAGCAGCAGCACCGTTACCTGCCACAGCGCCAGCAGAACTGGCAGCACCAGCGCCAGCACCAGCATCAGTGGCAGCACCAGTGGCAGCATTACCAGCATCAGTGGCAGCAACGCCAGTAGCAATGGCACCAGCGACTCCAGTAGCAGTGGCAGTAGCACCGTTAGCAACAGTGGCAGCAGCAGGAGGAATGCAGGAGCTGCAGCAACTGCTGGAAAAGCTGCAGCACGTACAGGTCCACGCTCTTGCTGCTGCTGCACCCACTGCAGCAACATCAGCAGCAGCGGCAGCAGCAGGAGGGATGCCAACGGTGCTGCAACTGCTGCAGCGCGTTCAGCAGATCCTGGGAAGCCAAAACGCCCTCCCTCTTACCGTCCCTCTTCGTGAGTCGACTCAAGAGCAGCTGCAGCATGTGCAGCTTGTTGGGGGCAGCCAAAACGCCCTCCCTCTTGCCCTTACACCAACGGCTGCTGTCGCCGCTACCCCTGCTGCCGCTTTTGCTGCCACTGCTGATGCATCAGTAGCAGCACGCTCAGCAGCAACAAATGCTGGTTTTACAGCAGCACTGGCGCCTGCTGCTGCTGCTCCTATAGTTGCTGCTGCTCCTATAGTTGCTGCTGCTCCTTTACCTGCTTGCCCTGCTGATCCACCTAATTTTCCTGCCAATCCACCTGCTTCCCCTGCCCATCAACCTGCTTCCCCTGCCCATTTACCTGCTTCCCCTGCCTGTAATCTTGCTTCCCCTGCCCACCTACCTGCTTCCCCTACCCATCTACCTGCTTCCCCTTCCCATCTACCTCCTTCCTCTGCCCGACAACCTGCTTCCCGTACCCGTCGACCTCCTGCCCCTCTCCATCTACCTTCTTCCCCTGCCCGCCCACCTGCTTCCCCTGCCCATCTGCCTGCTTCCCCTGCCCATCCACCTGCTTCCCCTGCCCGCCCACCTGCTTCCCCTGCCCGCCCACCTGCTTCCCCTGCCCATCTACCTGCTTCCCCTGCCCATCTACCTGCTTCCCCTGCCCGTCAACCTC
Source organism: Closterium sp. Yama58-4 (assembly GCA_947470075.1). NCBI lineage: Eukaryota > Viridiplantae > Streptophyta > Zygnematophyceae > Desmidiales > Closteriaceae > Closterium > Closterium sp. Yama58-4. Next base: position 475,687 of record CANIUD010000258.1, read on the forward strand.
CTTCCCCTGCCCGTCAACCTGCTTCCCCTGCCCGTCAACCTGCGTCCCCTGCCCATCTACCTGCTTCGCATGGAGAGGAGGAAGAATACGAGGTGCCACCGTTGGAGCAGTGGAAAGCCCATGTGCTCAGGATGATTCCAACCTTGAGTGATGGAGAGGGAGAGGGAGGTAGAGAGGGAGAGGAGGAGATGGGATCACCAGCACCAGCAGCACCAGAAGCACTGGCAGTACCAGCAGCACCAGAAGCACTGGCAGCTCCAGCTTTTGTGCATTTCGAGGCACCTGAGAATGCACCTGAGGATGCACTTGACTATGCACCTGATGCACCGGTGGGGCCTGATCTAGGGTACTATAAGGCAGCGACCCCAGAGGCAGGTCTAGCATGCGTGGAAGCAGCTGTGGGAGAAGAAGCATTTCCATGTTCAGGTACATATTCAGGTGCATATTCAGGTGCACATTCAGGTAGATATTCAGGTGTTGGTGGTTCCGGGCATTCAGGTGAAAGTGAAAGTGACTCACTGGGAGCAGCAGCAGGTATAGCAGCAGCAGGTATAGGAGCAGCAGGTATAGGAGCAGCAGGTATAGGAGCAGCAGGTATAGGAGCAGCAGGTATAGAAGCAGCGGCTCGAAATACTGCTGCTTCTGGTCCAGGAGGTGGGATGGGGGAGGATGAAGAGGAGTCTCTCACGGAAGCTCTAGCTGCAGCTGCTGTTCGTGCTGGTGGTGCCACTTCCAGTAGCAATGCCTTGGCTGCTGCGAAGCTTAAGAAATTAGGACCGCTTGGCCTTCTGAAATTCGCTTGGTCTCCCACGAGGGGAAAGGGAGGGCGAGAGGGTGGGAAGGCGAAGGGAGGGGAGCAGGGCAGGAAGGAAGCCGAGAAAAGGAATATCACGGCTGATTATAATCAGAAATTGTTGGATCGGAAGAAAGAAGGGATGGGGTTACAGGCTGTGCGTGGGGCAGGTGAGAGATCACCTGCTGCTGCTATTGAAGGAGGGCGAGGGGGTGGGAAGGCGGAGGCAGGGCAGCAGGGGGGCAAGAAGGAAGATGAGGAACAGAATATCACGGCCAATTATAATCAGAAATTGTGGAAGAAAGAAGGGATGGAGTTACCATCCAAGCGTGGGGTGGGTGAGAGATCACCTGCTGCTGCTATTGAAGGAGGGCGACGGGGTGGGAAGGCGGAGGCAGGGCAGCAGGGGGGCAAGAAAGAAGATGACGAAAGGAATATCACGGCTGAGTATTGTCAGAAATTGTTGGATCGGAAGAAAGAAGGGATGAGGTTACCAGCTGTGCGTGGGGCGGGTGAGAGATCACCTGCTGCTGCTCCTGAAGGAGGGCGAGGGGGTGGGAATGCAGAGGCAGGGCAACAGGGGGACAAGAAAGAAGATGAGGAACAGAGTATCACGGCTAATTATAATCAGAAGTTGTTGGATCGGAAGAAAGAAGGGATGGGGTTACCAGCTGTGCGTGGGGCGGGTGAGAGATCACCTGCTGCTGCTATTGAAGGAGGGCGAGGGGGTGGGAAGGCAGAGGCAGGGCAGCAGGGGGACAAGAAGGAAGATGAGGAGAGGAGTACCACTGCTAATTATGATCAGAAATTGTTGGGTCGGAAGAAGGAAGGGATGGGGTTACCAGCCGTGCGTGGGGCGGGTGAGAGATCACCTGCTGCTGCTATTGGAGGGCGAGGGGGTGGGAAGGCAGAGGCAGGGCAGCAGGGGGACAAGAAGGAAGATGAGGAGAGAAGTATCACTGCTAATTATGATCAGAAATTGTTGGATCGGAAGAAGGAAGGGGATCCTGTTGCCGGCTTTCCCGGTGTTCCTGCTTTGGGCGGCACTCCTCTGTTGCAGGCTCTCCTCTCTTGAGGGGTGCTCCTATGTTAGGGGGTGCTCCTATGTTAGGGGGTGCTCCTATGTTAGGGGGTGCTCCTATGTTAGTGGGTGCTCTCTCCTCTCTGGCTTTTGGTCCAGGAGCTGGTTTTGGTGGGGGGAATGCTTTTGCTGCTGGTGCTGATTTTGGTGCTGGCGGTGGTTTTGGTGCTGGCGCTGGTCTTGGAGTGAACGGGGGCGGTAATGGTGTGAATGGTGGGGGTGATGGTGTGAATGGTGTGGGTGATGGTGTGAATGGTGTGGGTGATGGTGTGAATGGTGTGGGTTATGGTGTGAATGGTGTGGGTGATGGTGTGAATCGTGGGAGTCAGTTTGGGGAGGCGAAGGAAAGTGTAGCCGAAATTATCCTTAAAAGAGCTAACCTTAGAAAAGCAGGGACAGCAGCTGGAGCGTCAGCAGCAGGAGCAGGAGCAGCAAGAGGGGCAGTTGGGTTGTGAAGGGGGAAGCGAGTGTAGCTGATAAGATCCTTCGAGCAGCGAAGTGTGTTGAGAGAAAAGCAGGCGAGGCAGCAGCATCAGGAGCAGCACGAGCAGGCGCATCAACAGCAACAGCACCAGTCGCAGGAGCAGGAGGAGCAGGCTTATGCGGCTTATTCGTGATTTCCAGTGTAGTCGTTATGCGTCATGAAGGATTAAAGTTATCAGGTGCTGTCACACTTTGGCTGGTCATAGGTGTGTTGTCAGGAGCTTATAGGAAACCGCTGATGCAAACCAATGATTACCGTCATCGCCCGGATATAAGACATATATGTCTTATCTCGTACACGGGCAAAAATGCTTGGGTTATCTTGTATTTGGGACGGTTTAGGGTGTCGTATATAAGTCTTATAAATGGACAGAGAACCGTTTAGAAGATACCCCCTCGTTATACAATTGCCCCTAACCCCTACACTTGCCTAACCCGTACACAGAAATAGGTGTCTTGTAATAAGGCTAGCCTGTTTATAAGAGACACCCGTATAATAGACAACCCCTGTCTACTATTCAACACTGTCTTATATCCGGGCGATGACGGTACTTAAATATTTCATCTTATAGAACTGTCCCCTAAACTCGCCAACTCCTTTGACCTACATCCTTGGGGGTCAGGCTTACATTAAATGCATTGTGCCACATGATACACTATCACGCCTGTGCTGACGCGTAAATAAAAACTGATGCAAAATGCATGACATGCACGTATACAAAGTTTCTACGATAGTAAGAATCAGAAAGGATCTGATTCACTTCATATATCCATTGCTGCCCCGCCAGATCTGCACACAAAGATCTACACCCCAAACAAATACAACTCCCTGATTATAAACAACCTGCCGGTGTACACTACTCGCTCTACACTCGTGTATAATATCAGGGTTGAACTATCCCAACCCAGACCTCACCAGTACTGCTCGACTCAACCCCCATGGAACCTACTATCCTCCTAACCCCAAAAATCAGTACCAATTACCATACCAGTAACCTCACCAGCATAATTTCATCTCTGCTCCTCCACAGTTTCATCTCGCCCACTCAACGTTTCATCTCTCCTCCACAGTTTCACCTCAGCATGGACAGCCGCACACGCTTGGTTGGCGACCCATCATCCTCCCCACCCTCCACCTCCCTACCTCCTCCCCCTTTCCTCTCCACACTCCCACTCCCGTCCCTCCCTACCCCCACACCACCACTCCCAACCTCGTCCCCTCCCTCTTTGTTGTCCGGTCCCTCTGCTTGCCTCCTGGTCCGATGCAAGTGCTTTTCCGAGCTGGCTTTCTGAAGGGAGTTGGCCGGGATGATGTTCTGGGAGGGCGAGGGAGAGAGAGACGCACACCTCACCATCTCTAGGTCGCCACTGCCAGGCTCTTTCTCCTGCTGCTCTTGCTCCTGCTGTTGCTCCTGCTGCTGTTGCTCCTGCTTCGTATTTTCCTTTGGCGTTTCAGTCTCCTGCTCCTCTTTCCCCATGAGATTTTTCTCCTCCTCACCCACCCCAACCTCTTCATGCTTCTGCCCCTCTTTGTCACCCACGCTCCCTCCCTCCCCACCTCCCACGCTCCCAGCCCCTGCCAAGCCCCCCACCACCCCCCCACCCACCCCCTGCAGATTCCTCCTCCACGGGGAACTTCCAGGAACCTTCTCAGCCGGCCGGCGCCGCCAGGGCGACTTGGCTTGGGCACTGAAAGCCATGGGCGTCTTTGCATTAGCTCCAAAAGCAAGAGGCGATTTCGGTTCGGCACCAAAGGTGACTGTAGCGGCTGTAGCGGCTGCACTAGCAGGTGTCTTAGCAGCAGCTGTTACAGTAGTGGGGCATGTTGTAGCTGTAAACTCAGCCTTGGCAGGTGTTCTCGCAGGTGCCATTGCAGGTGTTTTAGCAGGCGTCGCAGCAGGTGTCTTAGCAGGTGTTGGCAACAGAAGGTTGGATCGCGCAGGGGTGAGGCCAGAGGCAGCCAGAAGGCGGTCCGTGTGTTGCTGCTGCTCCAGCTGAAACAGAAGGTCTGTCTTTTCTCTGTTAATGGAAGGGATGACGGACGAGAGAGAGGGCGAGAGAGAGGGTGAGAGTGAGGGGGACAGAGGGAAAGAGGGAGATACATTCAGTGGGGGCATGAAGCTAAGGGCAAATGAGGCAGCAAAAAGCTGGTCTGCATGCTGCGGCAGCAGCAGAGAGTCTATCCAAGGCATCATGAAGCTCCTCCTCTCTCTCACTCAACTTCCTCCTATACTTCAAGCCACACCCCATACCCCGGACCCATACCCCAGACCCATACCCCATATCCAGCAACGCACCTTTCTAGAGCAAACACTCTGTCCTTAGAAGCACCAAGGCCACACACCATCCCAGACCTACACCCCATAGAAGCAGAACCAGCAACGCACCTTTCAAGAGCAAACACTCTGTCCTGTAACACAGCTGCTGCTGCAGAATCCTCCTTAGAAGCACCGAGACCACCACCACCACCACCACCGCCAGCAGCGGCAGCAGCAGCAGAGAGCCTATCCAAGGCATCATGAAGCTCCTCCTCCCGTTCACTCAGCTTCCTCCTGTACTTCGACAAAGCCTCTTCAGCCCGCCCCTTCTGCGCCCTCTCACTCTCCCACTCCATCTCAGCAACCCGCAGCTTCGCCCGCAGCCCCTTCACCTCCTCCCTCAACCGCCCCAGCTCCCCTTCTCCCCCTCCTCCCCCCCCTCTCTCCCCCCCACTCCCCCCTCCCCCACCTCCTCTCCTCTCCTTCTCCCTCGCTGCCTCCACACCCTCTAGCTTCTCCCTCAGAGCCAGCACCTCATCCCTTAGCCGTTTCAGAGTCACCTCATTCTCATCGTTAAGGCTCACAGCATCAGCCAGAAGCCTGCTGTTGAGCTCGAGCTCCTCTCTCCGGGACTTGGCCTCACGCCTGGCTGCTGCTTCGAATTCCTTCCATCGCTCCACTGCCTTTTCCAGCTGCTTTGCTCGTAGCTCCCATATGCGCCCCTCCTCCCCTGCACTCCACGCCCCAGCAGCAGCACCACCAGCAGCTGCTGTGGCAACAGCACTAGCGGAGCCATTGCAAGCAGCACAGAGGGAAACAGCAGCGGCAGCAGCAGAGCTAGCAGCTGCAACAGCATCAGCGACAGCAGCATCAGACGTAGCAGCAGCTTGAGCAGCAGCAGCAAGAGCAGTAGCAGCCTCCTTTCTCTCCTCCTCCTTCCTCTCCAAATCTCCCTTCATCTCTACAAGCTGCCCCTCCAACTCCCACACTCGCCTCTCCGCCTCCCCTCGCTTCAGCTCAACCTCCCTCACTCTCTCCTCTTCTTCCTCACCCCTCCTATCCAGCACCTCCTTCAACCCACACACCTCCTCCTCCAACTCCCTCACTCGCCTCTCCGCCTCTCTCTGCTGCCCCTCCACCTCCCTCACTCTCTCCCTTCCCTCCTCCACCTCCTCCTTCAGCTCCTCCTCTCTCTTCCTCCTCTCCTCCACCTCCCTTCTTCCCTCTTCCACCTCTATCAGCAACCGCTGAACCGCCTCCCTTGCTTCCCTCAACTCCCTCACCGTCTCCTTCCCCTGCTCCCGCCCCTGCTTCTGATCCTGCTCCTGCTCCTGCTCCTGCTCCTGCTTCTGCCCCTGCTCATGTTCCTCCCTCTCCACCTTCTCCTCTTCCATTCCCCCCTCACCATCCCTCCCCATCGCCGCCATCTCCGCCTCCATTTGCTTCATCTGCTGCGCTTGTGGTGCCTCTACCTCATTCGCGCTCCCCACACTCCCCACCTGGCCCTGCACCTGCTCTCTTAAAGCCGCCATCTCTGCTTCCATGTGCTTGATCTGCTGCGCCCGCGCCCACCGCTTCTTGTTGGCCTCCTGCAGTGCTGCCGCCAGTCGCTCCAAGTCCCTCTCCTTCTCGTCCACTGCATGGTCCAGCACCGACAGCCGGTCCTGCAGCTCTGCCAACTCCTTCTCTCGCTCCACCAGTTTCTGTGGGGTTGGAAGGGGTGTGAAGGGGTGGGGAGGGGTGGGTGAACACAGGGCAGCAGCAGCAGTAAGAAGCAGAAGCAGACCTCGCTCCAGGTCCCTCTCCTCCTCGTCCACTGCATGATCCAGCATCGACAGCCGGTCTTGCAGCTCTGCCAACTCCTTTTCCCTCTCCACCAGTTTCTGTACGGTTGGAAGGGGTGTAGAGGGGAGGGAGCGTGGGTGGGGTGAGCACAGGGCAGAAGAGTAAGAGGTCGCTCCTGGTCCCTCTCCTTTTCGTCCACTGCATGATCCAGCACAGGTAGCTGGCCCTGAAAGAGGTCGCTACTGGTCTTGCTACCTTCGGTACCTTTCCCTAAACAATTCGCGTCAACTATGCTTCCATACCATCCTTCCCCCTCAATTAACTCACCCTCTTCACAGTCGACAGCTCCCCTGCCAGCTGCTGCACTGCCCAGTCAGAAGCTGATAAGTTCGTCTCGTTCATGCTCAGGGCCTCCTCCGCCTCCCTCAGCTGCTCCTTCAGCTCCTCCACCTGTCGTACACACATGAAGGGAAACGGGTGGTGGAAGCACGGGAACAACACCACTTAGAGATGACCCAACAAGCATCGTTCATACTCAGGGCCTCCTCCGCCTCTCTCAGCTGCTCCTTCAACTCCTCTACCTGTGGGGAGCTAATAGGGGGAGGCGAGATTGGCAAGAGAATTCGACTCAGCAGTTGGCTCACTCAACAGATTCGTCTCATGCATACCCAGCGCCTCCTCCTCCTCCCTAGCTGCTCCTTGAGCTCCTCCACCTGTTGTGCGGGAGAGGAGAAGGAAACTCGGGCATGTTAAAGCAAACCCATCGTATCCATGAGGCGGCTGACTTGATTTTGAAGGTAGGCAGGCTCTGCGTGGCCGCACATCATGTAGAAATCACTTTTGAGAATTCTCAAAAGTGATTTCAATACAGTAGGCAGGCTCAGTGTGGCCGCACATCATGCCAGATAAAACGTGGCATGCGGAGATTGAGCTGAGCACCAAACGCACAGGATGGGAAGGTGAGAACCAGATGAGATTGATCAACGAGCCCATTCACACACCACCACTCACCAGCTCAATCAAGTCGTTTGCCTCTTCTCCGTTCCCCTGCCTCTGCTGCTGTTGCCCCTGCCCCTGCCCCTGTCCCTGCTCCCTTAGCACATCAATCTCTCCTTGCAGCGCCCCTATCGCCCTTTGCAAGGTCTCTACTTCCCTCTGAAGCTCGTCCACCAACTCCCTTGCAGCGCTCGCCTTTCCCTCTGCCTCCTCCGCTGCCTCTCTCGCAGCACACACCTCCTCCTCCCATCGCCTCCTTTCCTCCTCCATCCTCCCCTTTTCCTCCTCCATCCGTCCCTTCTCCTGCTCCATCTTCCCCCTCTCCTCCTCCATCCTCTCCCTCTCCTCCTCCCACTGCCGCCTCTCCCCTTCCATAACTCGCTGCTCCTCCTCCCTCTCCTCCTCCCTCTCCTTCCTCTCCTCCTCTCTCTCCTTCCTCTCCCTCTCCCTCGCCTCCCGCTCCTCCTCCCCCCGTCTCCTCATCTCCTCAATTTCCACCTTCAGAGCTTCAATCCGCTCCTCCATATCCCTCTCAACCTTTCTCTTCTCATCCCGAATCCCTCCCATCGCAGCAACCACATCGTCCCTTGCCCCCTCCAGCAACCTCACCTGCACCTCCCTCTCCTCCGCCTCTTTCCTCAACCGCTCACACTCCCTCTGCACCGCCTCCCGCTCCTCCCGAATCACCCCCATAACCCTCTCAACCTCTCCCAACTCCTTCTTCCACTCCTCAGTCGCAACCACCGCTGCCTCCCTTACTTCCTGCAACTCTCGCTCCTTCTCCTCCCTCGCTTCTCTCTCTGCTGCAGCCTCCCTCACTTTTGTCGAAAGTTCCAGCCTAAGCCGCCCATACTCCCCTTCAACGGTCTCCAGCCTTCGCCTCACCTCACTCTCCCCCACCACCTGCCCTCTCACTCCCTCCAACTCCTCCCGAACCCTCTCCAACTCTTTTTCAAGCCTCTCAACCTCTCCCCTCAATCCCTCCACCTCCTGTTCTCTCTCCTCCTCTGCTCTCCTCTTCTCCTCTTCCACCTCACGCACTTTCCCCTCCGCCTCCCCTCTCCTCTTCACCTCCTCTTCCACCTTCTCCCGCATTTTCTCATTCTCCCTTTCCATCCCTTCCCGCTCCTCTCTACCGCTCTGCACCTCCTCCTCTTTCCTCCTAAGCGTCACCTCCACACACACCACTCGTTCCCTCTCCCTCTCCACCTCCTCCTCAAGACCCTTAACCTGCTCCTCTAACCTCTCAACCCGAGCCTTCATCTCCTGAGAAATCTCCTGAGAAATCCTCTGAGAAATCTCCTGCTTCTCTGCCTCTACCCGCCTCACGGCCTCCCTCTCCCTCTCCAACTCCTCCTGAAGCCCTTCAATCTGATGCTCAAGCTCCCTCACCTCCTCCTCCCGCTCCTCCATCCCTCTCTCTTTCGCTTCTAGCTCCTCCCTCACGCTCTCCACTTCCCTCTGCACCGCACTCAAATCCTGCCTTACTAACCCAGCTTCCTCCTCAGCCGCTTCTTTCCTCTCTACAGCCTCCGTCACTTGATCCTTAAGCCTCTCCACTTCCTCCTCCCTCTCCCTCTCTGCCCTCGTCCCCTCCTCCACCCTCCTCCGCATCTCCTCACACTCTCTCCTCGCCTCCTCCACTGCCTCCTCCGCCTCCCTCACTCGCTCCCTCACACTCTCCCTCACACTCACCAACTCCCCCTCAACCTCCCTATACCTCTCACTCAACCCCTGCACTTCCTGCTTAAGCCCTTCCCTGGATTTTTCAATAGCATCCACTAGAGCTTTACTCTCAGAACAAGCCTCCAAAGCCTCTTCTAGACGCCTCCGCATCTCCTCCCTCTCCTCCTCTGCTATCCTCAACCGTTCCTCAACTCCCTCATTTTCCTTCCCTCCATTCTCTCTCTCCACCTCTTCCAACTCCTCCATTCTCCGCACCAGCTCCTCCTTCTCACTCTCCCACGCCCGCATCCTCGTTTCAAGCTGCTCCACTGCAAGCCTACGCGCCTCTTCCGCCCCACCCGCCATTATCTCACTCTCTCTAGCAATCTCCCTCCATCTCGCACACTCCTCCTCCACCTCCTTCAATCTCTCCCCTAGGCCCATGTGTGCCTCTGCAGCATGGCTTAGCGCTTTGCTCTTCTGCTCTTGCTCCGATATACACTGCTCCGCTGCTGCCAACCGCCCCTTGAAGGACTGCCGAAACACCTGAAGATCCTCCTGGCTCAGCCGGGCCGTCAGGTGCTTCACCTGGACATCGTGGGTAAGAAGGAATAGAAGAAGTAAGCCAAGGCTTGCAGAAACACGTCGCGATTCTCGTGGCTCGATCAACCAACTAATGAGGTGTTTCACCTGTACAGTACCAGTAAAGCATGGAAATGGGTCGAACCTTGTCGATTTTCCTGACGCTTGCCGCGTTACCTGCGCCCCCAATCCCTCATTCACACCTCCCTCTAACCCCTTTCCCTCACGCCCGCCCATTCCCACACACCTGCTCTTTGAGCTCCTCGTTAAGAGCCTCTGCCACCTCCACCTGCTGCTTCTTCTCCAGCCTCTCCGCCAAACCCCCCAGCCCCGCCCACTGCCACCCACAATTACGCCCGCCCATTCACTTCCATCACTCACATTCGCTCATCCCCATTCCCGCGCACCTGTTCCTTGAGCTCCTCGTTAAGAGCCTCTGCCACTTCCACCTGCTGCTTCTTCTCCAGCAGCTGCCTCTCCGCCCGAGCCAGAGCCTCCCGCAGGTCCGGGCTTGCCGAGCCTGCCTCGCAGCTTTGAGCCAAAGCAGTCGCCTTGAGCCTACGCCGGAGCTTGCTATTCTCTGGAGGGAACAAATAAAAGGAGGAAAGTGAGACAGCCACAGAGGTTAGGAGACAGTCCAAAGCCTTCAACCCAGCCTGTTGCATTGTAAGGCGCTTCAAAAAACCGGAGGGGCTGATGGGTGCGAAGTGAAGTCATGAAGGTAAAAAAACTGTAAGATATCGACTTCTGAGAAACCTCCTTGCGCTACACCCCCTTGTGTCACAGCAGCGTCTGCTCGTCTGCTCGTCCACTCGTCCGCTCATCCATCTTCGTCCGCCTTCTTGAACGCATGCTCAACCTGCACTGCCTTCTCTCTCGCCATCCTTGACGGGAAACAAACTCGCAACTTTCGCTCAATGTCCTCGGTGGAAAGCAGCTTCAGAGGATTTTCAAGTAGGCTACAAACAGCGCTCGCTCACCTTCCTTCACGGAATGCAGCTTCTGGGAAGCCTCCTTGCACTCCAATCCCTTTTGGCTCAACAGCGTGGTGAGCTCATCCACCCGTTTGCCCTGGTCCTCCAGCCTGCCACACGCACAAGACAGGTGATTCGAAGAGGGACCCAGATGAAGCATGGTGACTTTTGAGTCGACTCAAAAGTCAGGTGATTCAAAGAGGGAGCCAGATGAAGCATGGTGACTTTTGAGTCGACTCAAAAGTCAGGTGATTCAAAGAGGGAACCAGATGAAGCATGGTGACTTTTGAGTCGACTCAAAAGTCAGATGATTCAAAGAGGGAACCAGATGAAGCATGGTGACTTCTGAGTCGACTCAAAAGTCAGGTGATTCAAAGAGGGAGCCAGATGAAGCATGGTGACTTTTGAGTCGACTCAAAAGTCAGGTGATTCCAAGAGGGAACCAGATGAAGCATGGTGACTTTTGAGTCGACTCAAAAGTCAGGTGATTCAAAGAGGGAGCCAGATGAAGCATTGATTCTCGTCAGTTGCTCGAGACACACAAGAGAGGGATCCACGTCAGTTGCTCGAGACATTGGCCTCAAGGCACGTCAAAGCTCAAAGCGAGAGTCATCATTCTTTTAGCTGGTCAACCTATCAGATTGCCTGCAACCATTTCTGAATGAAGACGCTGCTCTGAAACGACAGCAAGCCACTCACATGGCCTGCAGCCAGCTCAAACGCTAACAGCCCACTCACATCGCCTGCAGCCAGCTCAAACGCTAACAGCCCACTCACATCGCCTGCAGCCAGCTCAAACGCTAACAGCCCACTCACATCGCCTGCAGGCGGTTCTGCCCGTCCATGGCCGCCTGATTCTCCTCCCCCAGCCTTCACCCTCTGATCTGAGGTGACATCGGAAAGACAGCCACTTCAAAGGCAAAATACAGAGCCACTCACATCGCCTGCAGGCGGTTCTGCCCGTCCATGGCCGCCTGATACTCCTCCCCCAGCCGCCGCTGAATCTCCACGCTCTTCCGCTCCTCCTCCCGCACAGCCTGCACAGCCAACGCGCAATGTGCACTTGATTACAAAAACATAAACCTTCACTCTACTCCCGCCCGCAGCCTGCACAACCAACGCGCAATGCACACTCAGTTGAAGAAAGAACAATCGACGCGCAAGTTCCCCTCGCTTCACTTTTCACGCGGCTTCCACTGCACCATTTACCTGGCGCGTTACCCTTCTCCTACCTTCTCCATGCGGTAAGTTGCTTCCTGCAGCCCCTGCTCCTGCGCCAGCACCTGCTCTTCCAGCTCGCCCACTCTCCCTGTCCATCTCTCCTCTCTGCTCCCATGCATTTCACCAGCCTACTTTCTCCACACGCCCCCCTTCTCCTACCTTCTCCATGCGGTAAGTGGCTTCCTGCAGCTCCTGCTCCTGCGCCAGCACCTGCTCTTCCAGCTCGCACACTCTCTTTCAAACCTCATCTTCCATACGATACATGGGCCCTCACCTTTTCCATCCTGTAAGTGGCTTCCTGCAGCTCCTGCTCCTGCGTCAGCACCTGCTCTTCCAGCTCGCACACTCTCCCTCGCAGCACCTGAGACTCCCTCTCCGCCTTCTGCACCTTCTCCTGCAGCCGCACCCTCTCCCGCTCCATCGACGCTTTCTCCTGGGAATGGGGGCAGACAAGGAACACACATAATTGAAAAAGGAGCAGACGAGCACGTGCAACTCCCTCTCCGCCTTCTGCACCTTCTCCCGCAGTCGCACCCGTTCTCCCGTTCTCTCGCTTTCTGCCTTGAAGGCAACAAGAAATGGTTAGGCAAGGAGTGGTTACAAGGTCAAGAAGTAGGTAATACTTTCTGTGTAACCCATCATTGTAAGACGTAACAGGGCCGTACATGTCTGCACCGCAATGAACCACGGCGTACCTTGGTTCTGACGGTTGAGTCATGGTGAAGCTGCTTCACCGTGTCGGCTAGCCGCTTGAAGTCCTGTAGAGAAACGAGAACGACGACGAGAGAAGTGACGAAAGATGACGGATGATGACGAGATGTGACAAGAGCTTCTTCAGCACAGTAAAGGCGACGGCTTGCGAATCGCGTGCCTGTATAGCTTGAAGGTGTGACATGCATGGTGGAAGAAAGCAGGCAGCAGGATTGGGAAGTGGGAGTAACGAAGTTGGATTGAAAGGGATGTGGTATGGGCCTTACCTGAGTCATGGACCGTTTCTCCGACTTCTCATTCTCCAGTTGCTGCAGAACACACACACATGCGCACACAATAAGTGTTACGAGTGTGTTACCGCGTTCGCGTTGGGTCGTCCAAGCAATCAAGTACTCTCAAGTCGCTTACAGTGGATGGGAAATCACAGGAATTGCGGATATCTCTTCATGAATTTCAAGCTGAACGAGAACTGAGCAGTTACCAGTTACAAGTTCTCGCGAGAGTCGATTACGCGTAGAATAAACAGAAACGACGCTGTCGGAATGAAGTGACTTGTGAATCGAGACGAAATCACCTCGTTACAACTTTGCAAGGCGAAAGGGTTCGTTTATGCCTGTTGGAAAAATCGATGGCCTTGTGAAAGCCGTGAGGCACTGGGGACGATTTTAAGTCGACTAAAAAATCATCACCTGGATAGAAGTCTTCAAGAAGCTAAGAGGATTTCCAGCATACCCAGTGAAGGAAATCGATGGTCTCAAAAAGGTCCTTGATCTCGCCATCCTTTTCCTTGATCGTCGCGAGCAGATGACATTTGTATCGACTCAAAAGTCACCTGAATTGGGTTGTACCTGGTGAAGGGAATCGATGGTCTTGTGAAGGCTCTCAATCTCGCCATCCTTTTCCTTGATCGTTGCGAGCAGATGCTTCGACTTGTGCTCTGACGAGAACCAGCCCGCTCGCTGCGCCATGGTTGCTCGCTCCCGTCAAGCCGCTGATAAGTACGTGGTCGTATGGACGCTAGATGGACAAAAACTCGACCGGCATCGCGCAACAACTCTGGAGAATTGTATCCGGGATCTTACTTTCCACTATAATTCGTGATACTAAGAGTCAATGAAAATAATACAACTGCGTTGGAAAGATTCGCGACGCAAGTTGAAGAAGCATCCGACAGCCAGGCTTCCGCCTAGTTGTTCTGTAAATAAATTAGGTCCTTCACTCGAGTCCTACTATTAGCGTTGTATCACGGGGATTCCAGTTCTACGAGGAGGAGGAACAAGCAAGCCGAGCTTGACTGAAACGGCCTAACGAGTTGCTCGGAGACTACCAGAACTGCCTTAGAAGAACCTAATAAGTGAAGCCATCTCCGTGAAATGCCCAGTGAGTCAGCACATCACGGTGATTACATCACCTTGGAATTTCGTCTCCGTAATTCAGGCACACAAATGATGGGAGAATCGACGATTCACATCACATCAAACATACAGTTTTCCCGACTCCCAAAAATCATCGCCGTTCACAGCGAAAACACCTCTGCCGCTGCTTTCAGCGAAAATCATGAAGGTCAGCAATCATCAGAAAACTCTGGGATTGTTGAGTGGGAGTTATCAGTGATTGATGGGTTTGCCAGCTAGCAATGTGTCTGCACTCCGAGCTGTTTGGTTGGGTTCCTCACGATTTTCTACGGTTCATTCATAGCGCAGCACACTAGACAGAACCTAGAGAAGCCTATCAGAGGTTGTCCAAGCCCTGACAGTCAGTTGCCTGCAGAATTTGCCGCCAATTTCAAATTCCGTCGCCCTCAAGACATCTGCTCCCGCAGCAGGCTCTGTTTTGAAGTTTTGCATTCTGCCCGGACCGTGTGATGTGCACCTCACCCTGATGCGTCATAGAATTTGTTCGGTTCGGCTTGTGGCAGGGTGAAATGTCTCCCGCGCTAATTTGAAAATGGCCTGCCGCAGCGCGCGTCAGAAAGCATTCCATCTCATACTCGATACAGAAGTGTCAATTACTTCGACATTGAATCCCATGAAACTGGATTTCTTTAGATGTTGTAACAACGTAAGAACCACGATATACTCCAAAAATTTCACGCTGGACTATTTTACTTGCTCCCAGGTGTCGAGCACACCCGAAGACACCACCTACCACACTTCCGAGTGCCATTTCCGCAGCATATTACTTGATTGCGAGGCACCTAGTAGCGAGGATGCCTTTAGGAAATGAGGTCACGTGGGATGGCGACCGTCCATCGCCGATTAGTCGCATGCCAGCGCGTTCTCCTCGCCGCGGGTTACCACGCCCTCGCGCAACCCTCTTCGTTCTCTTCGCCATCCTCGTCGCGGGATGCCTCACCGCCGTGCAAATCAGTGCGTCGCGAATCGCAGTGTCACGAACGCCTCTTTCCCCTAACGCCATTGGTGCAAAATCATAGGGTTAGCATTCTCCTCATCGTGTGCCTTCTAATTTCGTCCTACAAACGAGTCTCTCATCCTATTTCCGATACAGCCATGTGAACGTTTCATTCCAGTCGAAACACATGCGTCTCTCGCTCGCTACACAGACATCACCCCTCAAGTTCACGTGTTCGCTCGCATGCTACACTTTACCCCTCCCCCCGCTCCCCTCTCCCTCCTCCGCGCCCCCTTTCCTCCCTCCCCCCCCCCCCAACTTCCCCTTCTCTGCCCCCCCCCCCCCCCCTTTACCCCCCCGTTACAGTCACATGGGCGTTTCGCCCGGGCAGAGGCGTGGACGCCGAGTTGAGCCACGTCAGCAGCATGCACAGCCCTGGTGCTATGGCTACAGCCATAGCTGCCGCTGCTGAGGCTCGTCAACATGCTGCCAGTGCTGCTGCTGAGGCTCGGAAAAATGCCGCTACTGCTGCTGCTGCTGCCTCTGTTGCTGCTTCTGCCAATACTGATGCTACTACAGCTAGTGATGATGCTACTACTGCTGCTGCTGCTTCCTCCACAGCTTCTGCTGCTGCTAATGCTTCTAATGCCTCTCTTACTGCTGCTGCTAGTGGTGCTGCTGCTAGTGGTGCTGCTGCTAGTGATGCTGCTGCTAGTGGTGCTGCTGCTAGTGGTGCTGCTGCTAGTGGTGGTGCTGCTAGTGGTGGTGCTGCTAGTGATGATGCTAGTGCTTCTGCTGCTGCTACCACTGCTGCTGGTGACACAAACGAGAGTGAATATGGCGCTGGGGTTATCGAATCAGCAGAAGTGATTACCACTCTAAACCGAGACATTACCAATTCCGACCTGCAAATACTCCATCTCAACTACGGTCTACACCACAAAACATCTCTTCTCTCCCTTAACTGCACGGGGAAACCCTGCCCGGACTTCTCGGGCAGCTGCGGAAAACGTTTCCCCAACATCTCAGCCTGCTGGAACGCGGGATTGGTGGATGAGGGGTATGTGAAGCCGCCCACTCCAATAAACTGCCCGAAAATAAACAACGTGAACGACTTGAAACCAGAGGGGAGGGATATGAGCTGCAGCCATTACACGGACTTTCACTGGCACAACCAGGCAGCCTATCAGGTAATCTCGTTATTGCATTGTCTCATATAGCCGTTTCTGTCTTCATAAGCCAGAGAGAGGGGTTATTAGCTGCAGCCATTACACAGACTTTCATTGGCACAACCAGGCATCCTATCAGGTAATCTCCCTGTTTCTGTTTCCTTGAATGAAAGAGGGGAGGGATACGAGCTGCAGCCATTACACTAACTTCCACTGGCACAACCAGGCGGCCTATCAGGTAATCTCATTATCACAATGTCTCATATAGCTGTTTCTGTCTTCATGAGCCAGAGGGGAGGGATACCAGGCCGCTTATCAGGTAAATTTCATATCAGTGTGCTACTGTATGTATCTGAATATCAGAGAGGGGAGAGATACCAGCTGCATTTGAGTCAACTCAACTTTTGAGTAGACTCATAAATAAATATAAGTGTGCTACTGTATGTATCGGAATATCAGAGAGGGAAGGGATACTAGCTGCAGACTTTCCACGGATTTCCACTGGCATGACCAAGCGGCTGCTGTGTGATGTGCATTCCACAAGCGGCTGCTGCGTGATGTGCATTCCACAAGCGGCTGCTGTGTGATGTGCATTCCACAAGCGGCTGCTGCGTGATGTGCATTCCACAAGCGGCTGCTGCGTGATGTGCATTCCACAAGCGGCTGCTGCGTGATGTGCATTCCACAAGCGGCTGCTGCGTGATGTGCATTCCACAAGCGGCTGCTGTGTGATGTGCATTCCACAAGCGGCTGCTGTGTGATGTGCATTCCACAAGCGGCTGCCGCGTGATGTGCATGTGAACGGCGATGAGAATGTGTTTGATCTCGGTTCTCCTTTTCACCTCTTTGTCTTCCTTGGCCTCCCCCTTTTTTCCTGTTCCCTTCCCACCACCCGCGCAGGTGTTTCGTCTGAGTGATGTGTATGTGAACGACGATGGCAATGTCTTCAATGCGACCACTCTCTTTAACAAGGGTGACTGCAACGGGCACCTCAATGTAAGCATTTTATATGAATAAACGTGTAACTGTAGACGTTGACAAAGCAGTCTCGCTCGTCTACCGGCAGGCAGACGCATTCTAACACGGCTTCACCACACTTATCACCTATCAGGCTATCACCCGTCCCCCTGCCTCCCCTCTGCCCCCCACCAGTTCTCCTTCAAGGCGGGGACGACCCAAGTGCACTACGTGGACAAAGCTTTCTCCCTCGTGTATCGCCAGGCGGACGCGTTCTATCACGGCTTCACCATGCTTATCACCTATCACCCGTCCCCCTGCCTCCCCCCCGCCCCCCACCCAGTTCTCCTTCAAGGCAGGACACACACAAGTGCACCACGTCGACAAAGCTTTCTCCCTCGTCTACCGCCAGGCGGACGCGTTCTATCACGGCTTCATAGAGTGGCAACCCGCCTTCTATATTCTCCACAGGGTGCTTGCCGCTCATCCCAACATCCCGCTCCTGGCTCGACCCTCCCAGGTAAAGCTGCTGGTTGCACTTCAGTGTATCACCAGGCTACCAGGCAGATGCATTCTATCACGGCTTCATAGAGTGGCAACCCGCCTTCTACATTCTCCACAAAGTGCTTGCCGCTCATCCCAACATCCCACTGCTAGCTCGACCCTCCCAGGTGAGGAGCGGGTTTATGTTCTTTTCTCGGATCCGAGGGTGCACATTTCACCTTTTGAGGCGCCTCAGAATTAGTCAGAGGCTCTTTTGCTCGATGGAACTCCAGACAGGAGCCATGGTCTTTACGTGGCAGCAACTAGGTTCAACTAGTAAAAATTCTTGTTGGTTCAACTTTTTGAGGCGCCTCAGGATTAGTCAGAGGCTCTTTTGCTCCCATCCGAGGGTGCACATTTCACCACCCCACCCGCCCCACCTTGTACCTCGGCGTCATGAAGTGGCAGCCCGCCTTCTAAAACCTCTACACACTGCTCTGTTTTGAGTCGACTCATAACACGGCTCTACGACCTCTACACACTGCTCTGGATCCGAGCTACACTGATGAAGGCTGAGCGGGTATGATCCCCGTGAGCTGCAACTACGAGTGAAAACACGGCTCTGCAACCTCTACCCACTGCTCTCGCAGCTCGTCCCGACATCCCGCTGCTAGCTTGCCCTTCCCAGGCTGACTTTTGGGTCGACTCAAAAGTCAACTCTGCTAGCTCGCCCTTTTCAGGCAAGCCATTTAGCTGCTCTCGCAACCTTTGGGTATCGCGCATAAAGGGATAGTTTTGACTTGGATCCAACGGTCCTAACTCGCCCTATTCTCCTCTAGGCTGAGTTAAGGCTAGTAGGGAATGAATAGGCAAGCCATTTAGCTGCTCTCGCAACCTTAGGGTATCGCGTTTTCCAGGCCAATGCCTTCTATCACCCCACATTCTATCCCCCTGTTCCCACACCACACCCATCTCCCTTCCATCCCTCCTCAGCGGTGTTTCCATCAACATTTAGCCACACAAAGCAACATTTAGTCGGAGTCAGCACCAAGTATTCCTGCCGGCTAGCCATTCCCGAGGGAACCCTTCTTCACATGAAGGAGCTTTACCTACTGCTCTACCAGGGCTGTGGATACCCCTTTCAAGGGCTAGCCCAAGGAAACCCCTTTCCACCTTCTCTCCCCCCCCTTTTTTTTTTTGGGCTTTTGGGTTCGTTCCCCTTTCCTCTCCCCCTTTTCCTGCACTACCCCATCTCTCCTCCATCCCTCCCCAGTGGCGTTTCTATCATCACACAATGCAACATTTAGTCGGAGTCAGCACTCGGTCTTTCCGTCGGCTAGCCATTCCCGAGGGAGCCATTTTCCACGTGAAGGAGCTTTACCTGCCGCTCTACCAGGCCTGTGGGAATCCCTCGCCCGCTATCTGGCACACCCTTCGTTATAATCACATCCTCCTGCCAGAAGGGCTGCCGTACTTTAATGAGGACAGGTGGCAGCTCAGGAATGTGCCACGTGGCGATGGTCAGGGGAATTTTTCGGGCAGTTTGGATGGTGGGTTGGGTAATGCAAGTGTGGGTTATCAAGACCGGGAACATTTGTCAAAGGTTTTTCCAATGCCAAAAGATTGGATTGTGGTGGTGGTGCAGCGGCTCGGGGCCAAGGGCAGGACGATGAAGCAGTTCGGGCAGCTGCTGGGGGCAGTTCAGAAGCTTTTTGGGATGGGCAGGGTACACGTCTTCAATGGCACACAAAGTGTTAATGAAAGTAAGTTGAGCTCCTGTTCCTACGTTCAAGCTTTTCTTTTTCTGCTCTTTGCTTTGCGTTAGCTCATCACTCCCTTGCTCCTTCCATCCCCTCCTCTGTATGATTCCCTCTTTGTCTTTCTCATTCGGTCTTGTTCTCCTGGCAGCTCGGGATTTGTTCAGCAATGCTCGTCTTCTGGTTGCAGGGCACGGGGCAGGGATGTCCCATATGATATTTATGCCACCCAACGGTACAGTGCTGGAGATTCGTCCCGATGATTATGATAACGCGTGCTTTCATCATCTTTCGCACGCGTGCGATCTGAATTATTATCTTGTTTTCGGCAAGGGTGCTAGGCTCAAGCCCTTGACGTTTGATAAGCAGAAGGTCATCAAGGTTTTGAGACAAATAAAAGAGGATTTTGGTAATCCTCGCGATTGGTAAGCTCATGTCTATCTGTAATATGCACATGCTCTTATCCCAAATTAGAGTACTTGTCAGCCTTGATTGAATTTCTTCATCAGCAAGTAAAAGCTCTCTCTGGTAACTCCAGCTGGACTGCTACCAACACATCTCATCTTCCAACAGCTTTGCAGGAAGAATATGGTAATAGAAGCTGATGAAACTATTTGACAGTATTCTACATGCTACACTTCTAGTGTCTTGTCCTGATTGACGGCTTCTTCAATGTGACTTCAGTTCTTGTGAAGATACCAGTCCAAGGTTGGTGTTTCCTCACTGATAGGCATTACCGTGCATGATCACTCTCTTATGCTTCCTCACATCAGTCCCATGTTCGTTTGCTTCCTCACATCAGTCCTCTGTTAGACTGGAACGCGGTGCACGAAATTCAATGCATAAACAACACATGTACACAATATAAGCCAAACTCATTTCAGAGCTTGAGCCTGAAATCAAGGTGTCCATTCACCTGGCTGGAACATCGATCCAGCCACTGGCAAATGCAATCCCAAGGATAATGAATGGTGTGAGCAGTCCGAAAATGGCGATATAAGGGAGAACTGTGCTCATGGGGCCTTTTCCCTCTCTCTCCGAAGCACTCTGCCAATATCTGAGAGGCGGGGGCCAAAAACACACATCAGAGAGCGTTAGTATTGTGCGTCATGTGCGTTTCGCTAGATTATTCTGCTCGTGTAATCGGCACATGGAAAACCAGCACGTAATTAACCATGTTACTATATCGGTGCATGTTCTCAGCGCTTAGCATTACTGTGAACAGGAGGAAAAACTTACTCATCAGGCTCCTCCGCTGAGGTGATAAATTTTTTTTTCTCAGTCTTGCCGTCACCTGAGGGACGCAATGAGATGGTCATGGAAGGCAATAATTCAGGCAGGGAGCGAAGAGCAGCTGTTCGAGGAATTGTGCAATCGAGAACCAGAGTATTCTGATGCAATGCGTGAGAGGCCGAAGAAAGATAATTTTAAAACGTCTCAAAACTAGAATTGGGCGAACGATAACCCGGGTACTGTGATGCATTGCGTGAGAGGCCGAAGAAGAAAGCAACACCCAAACATGCCGTCGCCGGAATGAGAACTAGCTAGTGTTGAGACATACCTCCGCCGCCAAGCATTGCGTTAATTTGGGTAGGTCTTCTCAGAGCGAATCGGCATTGGAGATTAACGGACGGAAGCCGCCGTGCCACGAGGGGAGTGGAAGCGCTAAGGGATCTTCTATCCGAGGTTTGACTCTTGAGGACGGCGGAGGCTGGTGCGGAAATGCCGGCGACAGTTGCGGAAGCCATTGCAACCTGGTAGGAAATATAAGTCAGCGGAACAGCCGAGCTTTGCTACGGAGTCCGCACGCAACTCCAACACGCCAAGAACCCGCTAACTGGATTTGGAGGGAAACAACCTCAAGTCTAAATGAGGATTACCGCAACTGCAACAATACCAGGGAAATAGAAAATTTCGAACTGAATGAAGCTGCTGATGCTTTCATTCAACAACCGAATTTCCAGATTCCCAAATTGCATCGCTACTGCCATGACTGAGGTGGAGGGCTGGGTAAATTTCTGGCGATGCGTCCTATCGGATTGCTGAGAGGGACGTCACCACGAGTCCAGCGAGGCGAGCTGCTGTGCTGTATCGAATGACACGTCAGAGTCCCAGCTGGTTATTCCCGATCGCTTTCTTTCAGTCGCTCCACGTCACCACCGACTGATGATGTAGGGCTTGTTGAAGCGTCAGAACGAGTGCGAGCCGTGTCAGCATTTGGCATGGTGTCCAACGGGAAACCACAGGCAGCTCGTGCGAGCATCGTGGAGCTGTGTGAGCCGATTGTGTGGTTACTCGAACCAAGAACTCCCCATAGTAATCCTCTGGTAATGGCTAAAATATTACTCAACCAGAGCGCTTAAATTTATTTAGTCAACTAATAAACCATATTCTGCCAGTATTACTTGAACGCATGCAGACGGGATGGACAACGAAACGTCCCCACTAGAAGGGGACGAAAAAATATAGAGCACGAAAGGTACTCTCAGCCAACTAAACAGTATAAAATGTCTGGCAGCAGAGCTTCAAGCATTGAAGAGAAGCTCCTCTACATGTAGCCTCTTCATTTGCACAAGGAAGTTCAACTCTTCCCACAGAAAAGAGATCCTGCCAGCTGAGTCGACCAGCAAGGTTCCATTGACCCACTGTGGGTTCTTGAAGTTGTAGTCTGCTATTCTTCCCTCCCCTTCCAATCTGCCAAAGGAATAGACCACGCATTGTAGGAAACAGAATACATGAGTCACAGGAAAGCAGAAGCAATGGAATCATGCACCATGCAGCAGTCATCCTAGACTGTGTTTTGATGAAACAGAAATGAAGGAAACGCAAGCACTGGCAGAATCCAGATACTCACAAGTTTGAGAACTGAAGCTGTTGTCCCAAAGCAGGATCCACCGCTTGCCCTTGCGCCTGAATCAATCTCCTCGCCTGTCCAACCACTTCATTCCACCGGTCACTCTCGTCTGCAGCAGTTTGCACCGAGTCGATCCGAGCCTTGAACGAAACGTGCCCTCCAGGCACATTGGGATCTCCAACGATTTTCGTAGCAACAATTTCACCGTTCTCAACCGCAACGTTGAGAATTTCAACCCCATGCTGCCCGAAAACTCCCGTCCAGAGGCCCTCAAGATCTCGCACCCACGCGGGCAAACCAGATCTGCATGAATCCGTTCCCGAAGTGTCCGCGTCGCATGGTCTCGCTGCTTTGCTTGTTTGAATCTCTCCCGCAACAGGCACGCGATTATAGGTAGACTTCGGCACAGGTACCCTTTTCGTCTGCCCGTCTGACCATTCCGACGTTTGCTGGCTCGCTTTTTGCTGCCCGAACACATTCCCATCCTTCCCGCTGGACCTTTTGCCGAATCCCGCGAAGGCCCCTCCGCCAGCGCCCATGCGTGCGCCAAGGCAGTGTGCCTCGTCCGCGTAATGAAGTGCACCAATCGCTCGCCGCTTCAGCGACCACTCCGCGCTGCTGGCGGAAGGAACAAAAGAGGCAGAAGGCAAAGCAGAGGCGGAACTTTCCGCGGCGGAAGCCCTGGCAGAAGCCCCCGCGGAAGAACCGCGGGAAGCAGAAAAAGCCACTTGCGGGGGAGAAAACGCCGCAACCCCGCTGGTAACCGCGACGTCACCACTGCCGGCGTGTGTGTCTCTTGTTACTTCCACACGCGATCGTAACCTTCTAGATTCGTCAGGCGAGACCTCGTTACTGTCACACTCGGATCGAGCACGCTTGGATGGAACCGCCGCGACTGACTTCGACGAACTTTCCTTGGACGTGCTTCCACGATCTTGTTTCAATCCAGTCAAATACTGCAGAGCGCGGAGCTGAAGGCGCTTCGAGCTTTGCTCCTCCTTCCCGGTGGGACTCATGGGTCCCGCTTTGTGGAGGTTCGCGCCGCCGATACTGAGTCCTGATTGGCTGAACCGTTGCTGGCTACAGGCGACGCCACCGCTGCCCGCAGATCGGCTCGAGGGGGGGCGCGGAGGTAAAGCAGGCACGACTGCGCGAATCGCGGAAGGAGGCACGGCTGTAGCGGCGGAAGATGTGGCAGAAGTCGTAGCAGTTGGGAGCACGGATGAGAGCGGACCGGCTGTAGTGGCAAATCGGCCCAGGCCAGCTCGCTGAAACGTCGCCTTGAGCCTCTCCGCAGCGTCCAGCGACGACAGCGACGACGCGGACGACGGCCCTGCGACGGCGCCCTTCAGCGGCGCCGCTGGTGGCGACACCCGGTTACCAGCAACCTTGGCGAAGGGCGACGCGGCGAAGCTCGCGGGCGGTCGGGACGACGGCGGGAGGAGCGTCTGAAGGTGGAATTTTGCGCGCGCGGGGGACTCCCAGACGAGCACGCCGGGCAGCTCGAGCGGAAACTCGTCATCCGCGCCCCTCCCCGTGACGAGACTGAGCTGCGTCGTGCCGTCGGGGAAGGCGGAGATGGTGAAGAGGCGCGCGGAGATGAGATTGCCGTCTGCGGAAAGGGCAAGGAAGAAGGGGGGGAGGGGGAAGGGAAAGGGGGAGGTGGAGAAGGGGAAACGGGGGATTGGTGTTGAGAAGGGAACGGGAGTTGGGGGGGGGGGGGGGGGGGGGGGGGGGGGTGGGGGGGGGGACGAATCGCATTCAGAGTACCTTAAAAAGCTGACAGCAGCAGACTTACCAAGCCAATCGGGGATGATTCGATAAGCGACAACCGCCATGCGCTCCCAAGTGACGTAAAGCAGGCCGCCTCTGGGAGCCAGGTCCTCCGCCGCCCACACCCCCACCAGGGGACTCAAGGTGTGTAACAGGCGAAACAGGCATTTCGCCGAGTTCGCGTGCACGAGCCACTCGCTGAGCGCCAGCTGGCCCTCCCACTTTCGGCAGAGAGTCAGCCACGTGTTGGGCTGGTCGATGAGCCCGTGCAGGGTGCGACACGTCAGCGAGGCGGCGATGAGATCCTTGGGTTTCAAGCGGTGGAGAATGGTGCAGATGGTATCGAGGGGCAGATCCAAGAGCCCGGTATTGCTGGTGGGGGCGCTGCTAGTAGCAGCAGCGGAACAAGACGTTTTGCTGGTGTTGCAAGTGCCTTGCTGGGTGGCAGTAGCAGCAGCAAACGCCGCAGAAATCGTCATGGTTGTCCGCTCCTAAGTCCTTCCGACGGAAAAAAGAGACAAAATGAACCCTGAATTCGTCTTATAACTCAACAACTAACGCTCTCCAGCCTCTTGCTGACAGCTATCACAGAATCGGGACTCGGGACTCTGGTGGCTATGATGGACACAATTGAGATCATATAACGAAGACTCTCCGTCGGGAGAGAGAGAGAGATGGAGAGTGACAGCGAGTGAGAAGGGAAGAAACGACTTCTAGAAGAAGGCCAAGAGGCTGAGCTTAGGGATGCAATGAACAGGCCCAGAAATATCTTCAAGGGTCAATCGCGGAGAACCAGGAGGTACGCGAGTCCGGCTTCTACTGTACTGCCTCGCCGTTCTGCTTCTTTTGCGCTTTGCGCGCTGCGCTAAACGCTTTCCGTAGGTCTAGGAAGGCACTAGGTTGTACAGCACGGTACGATCGCACTCAGTCACCGCTGACTAACGACGAGATAGCCGGCCACGGCGGTCGACAAGAAGCAGCAATTGACTCGACGGACCAGAGCTTTGGTCCAAAGCAGCTTCTGGTTTTGGGTGGCAACTAATAACGACCGCTAAAATATCTCAATAGTTCTGATCACGCATGTCGACCACATGCATTTCGCGCGAGGTGGTGCTCTAGTAAGGCTGAAAAGAACGGATTTGGAAACAAATAATAGGCTTCGTTCGTTCGCGAGCCAGCAGTGCTGACAGCTGGAATAGTTGCTCGAGTTGCCTTCGCAACGCGTGTGAGCGACGGCGTGCGAAATCTCTCGAGATTCGCAGGGTGCAGGGTTGACGGAACGCGTCGACGACATGACGCCGATCGGATGTACGGGCCCTGAACTCCTGGGGTGAGAGGTAATTCTGTATATTTCATGCTGCAGGAGGAGTATCCAGGGGAATGAGCGAGCGCTTTGGATTGGGTCGCTAGGCCAGGGTCCTATGCTGGAAGTTGAACAAAGCGGCACTGCATGAAGCGAGACACACAAGACAGGAAAGGAGAGGAAGGGAAGAGAGGAGAGCAAGTGTCGCGGCGACGAGGCGACGGCCGGGGTGACCCTCTCTGGAGCAAGCAAGCAAGCAAGGTGAGGGGTGGTTTGAGGGGGAGGGGGAAGCGGGGGTGGGGAGAGTGTCCGATCCGGGGACTCGCAAATTGGAGAGGGGTGGGGGGGGCGGGGTGGCTGTGTGTGCGGGAGGATGAAGGTTACGTACTGTACAGTGTTGCGCTGTACACTGTAGAACCAAGGGACGTGCGATGCGAATCGTGAGTGGTGATCAGTGAAAAGGGAGATGGCCGCAATTTAGGGCTAGAGGGAACCCCCGTTGCTCCCCCCTTCAAGCCAACACTTCTTCTGCCTCGCTTCTGGAAAGGAGTACAGTACATTAATACAGGGGACGAACTTGGCACAAACTGGTTATAGGGGTGAAATGAACAGCGTGGGTGCTAAACAGGGTTTCTTTGCAAGTGTTTCGAAGCTGCCCGAATCAGGGCCAAGTGCAGCAGCAAGAGCAGCAACAGCTCCTGCTGCAGGGGGACCTCAAGGGGCATCCACTCTTCGCGCTTTTTCCCCCACTACTTTCGCTTTGTTCGGAGAGAGTTGCGCGGGCGATTTCCCCCTTGTGCGAAAACGGAAGAAAGGTCACTGCGAAGTTTTCGGAACTTAACGAGATTGTGCGAAACTGTTCCTTAACCTGGTTTCATCGCCCACGCTAGTGCGCGAAATCAGGGTGGCGCCATCCGGCCAGAGCCTTACGAAAACTGGGCCAGGCAGAGACTCTCTCGCCCAACGCACCACTACCGCGTTCATTGCTGGGTTACGGTGCAACATCACACATGCTTGGGGTCCCCAGTACGATGGAGATCGGTACAGTGCGAGAATGATTAGTGTACAAACATAACCAAATGATCATCCCTCAACCAGCCGTTCCCTCCCAGCCCATCCCACATGATTGCCACCATCCTGTCCGTCCTTGGAAAGCGCCAACAGCGGGTCATGCAAATCATCACATTTCCATGCTCCAGTCACCTTTCCAATCAGCTGACCGAAAATGTTCAGTGGCTCAGCAGCTAGATTCGAGTCGCTCTGAACGAAGATAAGCTCTCGCGCGACATCCATCCAATGGATTCGGCCTTCACTGGTTCACCCTCCCTCTGGTTCATCTCCCTTCAAAAACAGGGCAGCATCCGTGCATCTCATTCACCGTTCTTTGCAAATCTTCCAGATGGCGTGCGCTGATTAGTTGAATCGGCAACCTCACGATTGTGACAGCCACGTCGACGAGTCAATGCGTAAAAAGCGAAAAATCTCTTGACCTGAATACAAACTACAAAATAGAGTCCCTTTAGTGCGCTACATTCTAATAAAACAAACAATACACAAGGTACACAACACAGCAAAATAGTTCTCAACATGGTGAGAACATGATGTCTGCCCATGTAGGATAAGCCCGCTGCGTTCTCAAAAGAAACTGGTAATCGACAATTCTAATTGCCCAAGAAAGTGTGTGATATAAGATTTAAGCACTCTTGCATGCAATGCTCCCTAATAGGGAGTGCTTGACGATGACAGGTGTTAAAAATAGTACAAGATCAAGTAACAGCTCTACCGTTTTCGACCAGTGAGAACACCTGCTTACCGTATGGCCCCGGATATAAGCGCCGTCCGATTAAAGGCGCCGGCGCTTCTATCTGGAGCATGGCGCTTATAGAGGATCCTCGATTAGAAGCGCACCCCTTTTCAGGTCTGAACTTATTATAAGCGCATGTGCAAAGTCTGATATCTACTTATCATTCTAATTTCACAGAACATTACATTTTTTAAACAATTCCTAACAAGAGTTGTTTCACCCTATCAATTTCAAGGTTTAGGGTACTCAGGTTGAACCAGCTACTCAGGTACTACAGCCTAGCTACCTACTCCTCCTCGTCAGACTCGGGCTCCTGGCAGTTGTTGCCAAAGAAGCCGTCAGCGATGATGTCGTCATCGACATCGACTTCACGAGTCAGCTGGCTTCGCCTGTGCGCCATGGCAAGCGAGTCCTCGCTGCCGTCAAGAGCGTTGCTGATGCCACAGGTGAGGAAGGCGCGCTTGATGAGGTCCGCGGGCACTGCCTTCCATGCCCGCGAGATCCACTTCACTACCACCGCAGGAGGCGGCTTCTTGAGGTTCCCTGCACCAACAGGCAGAGACACATCACTCTCATCAGTTTTAATAAACGGTTCACGAGAGCATGTCAAGGAACGACTGTAGTTCTTCTATGTAAGCTTACCTGCTGCTGTCAGTCGCTCTTGGCCTTCGTCTTCAAACCACTTCTGGTACTGCTGGCGGACGGAGGCCTTGAACGACTCGTTGATAGAGACGTCCAGCGGCTGAATCTCCGCCGTACAGCCTGCCGGGATCACCGCCGGCACGATGTTGAGCTCGGCGAACTTGTCCTTGACCCCTTGGGTGAGGTGACCGCGGTAGGAGTCGAGGACCACCATCGCGCTCCTCGCCTGCCTGCCGAATCGAGGCCTAAGAAACGGTTGGACGCACTCCTCCAGCCATCGGATGACGCCTTCGGCGTCCATCCACCCGTTCTCGTGGCAGGCGACGACGACATCTGCACAATGATACACAGGCAGGGTGGTTAGCGACGATTTAGTAAAGCAACGAATCAACCCATTTAAAGTGCAATTTCTTACCGAGCGGGAAATCTCCCTTCGGCACTGTCTTGCGCTTGAAAAAAACCCACGGTTTGAGTTTCTCCCCATCCGCCGTGCACGCCAGCATCACGGTGACGCGCTCCTTCTGGTATCCCGCACTCCGGATGGGCACCGACCGCACGCCTGTCTGTTCCACGGTGGTGGTGGCGGGCATCTCCAGCCACAGCGGCGTCTGGTCGGCGTTGATGATCCACGTAGTCTCGATGCCGCGCTCACGCCGCCTATCACGCACGTACTGCCAAAACTTGCGGCACATCTCCGCGACATCTGTAAAAAAACGAGGCAAATAAAGAAGATGCGTCAGTATACATGAACTGGAACGACCCACAGGCTTGATACACGGTTAAGACTTACGGGCTGCAGTTTTCTGGGCGACGCGCGTCTTCATGCGGACGCTCAGATTCCACCGCTTCCGAAACCGTTCCGACCACCGCTGGCTGCCCTTCCACTTCACAAGCGGGTAGAGCAGCTTCATGAACTCGTGCGACCACTCCTGCAGACGGCCGACGGAGACTGCTGTTCCCTTGCGGCGCCACTCCAGTAGCTTTTCGTACACCTTCAGCTCCATCGGGCGGTACCATGAAGACCTCCCGCGGCCGTGCATGCGCTTCCGTGCGGCGTGCACCTCCTTGAGGAAATCGGCGGCGCGCTTCCACTCCGTGAGACACTTCCGGTGGATGCCGCTTTCTCGAGACAAGGAGCGCACCGACACCCCCACATCCAGCCGCGCGACCCACTGCAGTTTTTCTTGCGCAGTATAAGCTTGACGCTTATGCTGGTTGACTTTGTTCCTGGGAGAGGGGGGGCGGGCATCACGATTCTCAGCAGAAGGGTGAGGTCGCTTGCGGTTAACAGGAGGGAAAGTCGGAATCGGGAGTTTCTCAGGGAGCCCATCGCGAGACCAGTATTCGACGCCGTCGTCGTCGGCGGCGCCTGGTTCACCATCGGGAAACACATCGGCCGCGGTGCCAGCCTCGGTTTCGGCCTCCGTGCCATCCTCGGCACCGTTGTCGCCCTCGGCACGACCTTCTTCCGCGGCGTCAGCCACATCGTCGTCGGCGCCGACGGCAGATTCGTCCCACGTGCATTCTTCGGGCGCGCCCCATCTTGGTGCAGGTGCCGGAGCCCGTACATACACGTCTGGACCCTTGTTATTGTCCGGTTCAGACAGGTACTCGTCGAAGGCGGACGGGAGCAAGAGCGTAAGCACGGGATGATTCCCAGGCGGTTGTGGGAACGCCTGATACGGAGGAGCAGGAGGAGCGGGAGGAGCGGGAGGAGCGGGAGGCGCAGGAGGAGCAGGTGGCGCAGGAGGAGCAGGAGGCTGTGGTGGCGATGGTGGTTCTGGTGGGATACGTGTGTACCATCCGTCAGCGTCAACTGTGTAAGCGGGCCTAGGTTTTTTCTTGAAAAGGAAATGAGTGCCTGTGAATTCCGCCATGGCTTCCGCAGCCAGGCGGGCGTGAACAAGAAAGTGAATGGGAAACGCAAAGCATGAATGAAGAAATGAACGATTGAAGAGGACCCCTTCAGGAAAGCGCCTCGGGGTCCTCATCAATGAAAGACGAAAATCACCCTGCCTGAACCCGCAGAGGAGGGTTCATGGCACCAGACGTGCTGTGCTGGCAGGGCATATTCCACACCCTTCGAGAGGGTTCGGATGAGTTGTCCTGCCTGGCCGCGCATGACAACCCGATTGGGCCGCACGACAGCTTTTGTGTCAGCGCTGGCAGGTGCGCTGCACTGGGACGTGAAGTGTGCGGTGGGGAATCGAATCGCGGCGAATAGCGCGAGGATTCCATGCATGACCCCACGTGAACGGCACATCGTTGTGTTCGCCTTATTGCAAGCTTCATTTTGGTACCCTTACAAACAAATTTCATTTTTGCCATTATAAAGGCGCCGGCGCTTATGGCCGTTACTCGATTATAAGCGCACCCAAATAAAATCAAGATTTTATTATAAGCGCATCTGCGCTACTATCCGGGGTATGACGGTATTTGAAGGCGCACACCGCAACGTTGAGGGTGAATGAGTGTAGCATTCGATATGGTCATTCACTTATCAAGCATGCGTGTTTACATGGATAGCAGAATACCACAGTACCCACTCTTGCATCTTGGCAATCAAGTGCTATTCGTCACGTTGCATGCTTATATCAATTCCAATGTGTACTGTATTACTGTACTCTGCAGGGTACCAAGCTGCTAAAAGAGCGAAGGATCCCGATTCCCAATAACCAGGCTGGACTCGGGTCGCTTGCGATGTTTGTACGGTAACATGGCCACTGTACAACGCATCACGTGCCATGCAACAATTACTCATATGAGAAAGCACAATGCACAGGAGTTGCTAACAGCATGAAAGGACAACTTGTGTGCTCAATGGTGCAACGAATCCAATGTTACACCTAAAGAATATACCTTACTGCATCACTCCTCCCACTCGTCCTTTCCACGCCACCCCTCTCCCTCCCTATTACAGGCGTTCTTGTTATTCTCACCCACTTTCGCCCCCTCCCCCACTTTATCCGCCTCATCGTTCCAGAGCTCCTCGGGCTCTAGAAAGGGCCGGCCCTCCCCAACCCAATAGCCATAGTAGTCCAGTATTCGCACCTGCATGTGCATGCGAAGGCACAGCATGAGAAACAAATGAGAACACAGACAAGCCATTTTGTACGCCTCATCGTTCCAGAGCCTCTCTATCTCTAGAAAGGACCGGCCCTCGCCGACCCAATAGCCCAAGTAGTCAAGTATGCGCACCTGCATGTGCATGTCAAGACACAGCATGAGAAACAATCGGAAACACGGACAAGCCACTCTGTCTCCATGTTCCAGAGTTGGTTTTTGAGAATTCTCAAAAACCAACTTGTTCCAGAGCTATTCGGGTTCGGGCTCTAAAAAGGACCGGCCCTAGCCGCCCTCACCTCACATGGGGTGACGTTTTGACGTGATGTGGGTTTCAATGAGAGTGAGTGCGTGAAAGTCCATCGGAGGTAATTGTCAATCGAACAGGCCGATGTTCCCATGGGTTATAACGAGGAGGCCTAAAACGGATCACACAACCTCACATGATGTTCAATGAGAGAGAGTGCGTGAAGGGTCATTGGAGGTAATTGTCAATCTAACAGGCCGATGTTCCCAAGGGTTATAAACAGTAAGGCTTAGAACTGAACCTTACCATCTCACCTGGGGTTCAATCAATGAGGGAGAATGCATGGAAATCCATTGGAGGTATGCACCAGTCGAACATACCAATCTTCTCCTTGATGTGCCATGGGTTGCTGCTCTTAGGCAGCACACTCATACCCCTCTAAACCGGAACCTAACCACCTCACCTGGGGTGACGTTTTGACCTCACCTGGGGTTCTATAAGAGAGAGTGCGTGGAAGTCCATTGGAGGTATGCACCAGTCGAACAAACCGATGTTCTCCTTGATGTGCCATGGGTTGCTGCTTTTAGGCAGCACACTCATACCCCTCTGTATGCCCCAACGCAGTGCCACTTGCGCTGGGGACTGGTACAAAGCATTCGCCACCTAGAGATAGAAAAAGACAACAGAAGAAGAAGAATAAGGAGAAGGAACGGCTCATGAGGGGCCTCGAATCTTGTTGCTTTTAGGCAGCACGCTCATACCCCTCTGTATGCCCCACCTCAGGGCCACTTGTGCTGGGGACTGGTGCGAATTATTGGCCACCTGGTAATGAAAAAAGGAAGCATAAGGGCTTTTGAGACGTCTCAAAAAAGGAAGCATAAGGGGAAGAAAAGGAGGAGCAGACTTTTGAGACGTCTCAAAAGGAAGCATAAGGGGAAGAAAAGGAGGAGCAGGAAAAATGGAAATAGCGGACGAGAAGGAGAGAAGAGGAAAAGAGAAGAGGAGAAGAGAAGAGAAGGAAAAGAGAAGAGGAGAAGAGAAGAGGAGGAAAAGCAGATTGAAGGTCAGTGGAGGCCCCATGAGAAGGAAATTTCTCTGCTCTATAATATTCTCCATATCAAAAGCAACTCAGCACGCACCTCCCCCTCTACTCCCACGGCCGACCTCCCCTCTTGTGCATGCATCATCAACGCACCTCTCTAATCAATGGATGGTCTAGCAGCACAGGAGGCATGAGAGACTCGTCAAACACAGGGCGATCCCTGGAACCGAGAGGGGCGTAGGCCTGGTGGAAGCATGGAGGGTAGGGCAGGGAAGAAGGGCATGGAGGGTAGGGCAGGGATGGTGTTAGCTGCACAGGAAGCAAGAGAGAGATTCAGCACGGACGGGGCGATCCCTTGAGCCTTGATAAGCACGGAGGGGAGGGAAGGCAAGGCAGTAGGGCTTTGATCAAGGGACGGCCACAAGAGGCACAAGAGGCACAGTAGGCACAAGAAGCACAGAAGGCACAGGAGGCACAGGAGGCAGAGGAGGCAGAGGAGGCAGAGGAGGCAGAGGAGGCACGAGCGACGAACACAGGATGATACACAGGAAGTGCATAGGGAGCAGAAAGCGAGGGCAGGCAAGGGAGGTGTATACAACTATGTGTTACACACACATCTCTTTTCGAAATGAACACAAAAACCGCATGTAGGAATGTCCACCACTCACTGACACGTGTATCTCCTTATCCTTGCAAAACGCCAGCAGAGCATCCTGCCGCCAATGGGGATGCGCCTCCACTTGGTTGACAGCTGGCAAGTGCACAGGCCGCCAGCTCAGCAGTTGCTTCAGCCTCGTTACCGACCAATTGGAGACGCCGATGGCGCGCACTAAGCCCTGCTCCACTGCTGCCTCCATCTGCTGCCACGTGGCAGCCACCTGCCACGTCAGCACCCTGTCATCCCTCCGGGGAGGTGAGTGCCAAGGCTTGGCCATTTGCACTGGAATATGAAGCTGAGAGAACAAGAGGGATCGGAAGGAGGAAAATGAAAATGGTGTATGGAAATAAGGGCAACTGAACTGGGAAAACCTAGGAGGGAATGTAAGAGCTCTACTAAAAAGAGGTCCAGATAGGAAAGGCGGACGTCCTGAACAGACCTCGAAAAAGTGACTCCTGAGTTGAATCAGACGGAAAATGAGAGACAACTGACATGCAAAAGAGGGAAGACTTACGAGAAAGAGGCCCAAATAGGAAAGGAGGTGGTCCTGAAGAGTCTTCCCAAAGTGAAAAATGAGTCGACTTATATGGGAAACGAAGGACCTACCAGAAAGTGAATATCGTGTCTGAGTCAACTTATGTGAAAGAGGTCCAGATAGGAAAGGCGGAGGTCCTGAAGAGTCCTCCAAAAGTGAACACTGGGTTGACTCAGATGGAAAATGAGAGACAACTGACATGCAAAAATAGGAAGTCTTACAAGAAAGAGGTCCAGATAGGAAAGCGGAGGTCCTGAAGAGTCCTTTGCAGCGCTGGGAGAACGTCAGGAGGGGAGAATTCTGTAGGCCTGAATGAGATGGGTGTAGTGCGGTGAGCCGGGGAAGGAAGCGGTTAGGAGGCGTGGAAAAAAGTGATGTAGAAGGAACAGTTGAGCTGTCAGGCTTGATTGAGGGGCGGAGAGTTATAGAAAAAAAATCCGCCACAAATAAAAGTAATAAGTGCCATATCAACTTGCTGAAATTAGTGGTTACCAGAGCTTGGAGGTTACGAAGAGGTCTTTGCGGTCGATTCCCATCCGTGCCACGCCATCCTCCAATGCTCTCCCGATCTGCTGACATGGCATGTCATGGAAGCCACGTCAGCAAAGGATCGTGTGAAATTAGAAATATCCAAGTTGATTCATGATTTGGACTGTTCCAGCATGGAATGACCTTGGTGCTTTCCCTACTTCTCTATCCTGTCCCTTGGTGCATATCAAATTGGCCTGTATGTTGTTTCGCTTGCTTGATGATTTTTGAGTCAGACTCCATAGACAGACATCTGTTGGCCGTTCAAGCTTTGGACAATTTGTGAGAATTCTAAGCAATCTTCAGGACAATGGGGACTAAATACTTGCAAGGGAGACCATAGCATGCACCTCATGTGTTTCCCTGGAGAGAGCAGCACATACTTCAGGTTTCTTCCTGGAAAGAGCGGCACATACCTCAGGTTCGTTCCTGTACTTTGGAGAGCAGTCAAAGAGACGGTAACCAGCCTGCATGTCTCAGGGGGATGAGATGGAGGATTGAAGAGGCACGTCTCACGAATTTCGAGTTTCCGTATGCTATCTGCTGTTGAATGAATTTAAAACTAAGATGCACAGTCGTTACCTCCAGAGCAGCGGACACAGCAACGTCAGCCTCTTCAGGTGCAATCTTCCACGTCCCCAATCCCACAGCCGGGATCTCATCCCCGGTATTGAGTCTAAATTTCGTTACCATGTGCTCCATGGTGTAAAACAAGAACCTTATACCCGCGCTGACGCGGATTAAATGCGACCTTGACACGTGGAATATCGGACCACCACCTACAATCTGGAGCAGCCAGTAACCAAAGCAGCATAAAGCAGCTAGTAACCGTGAACGCCAGCGAGTTGGCTAGTCATATTTGAAGGACATTCGTCTCCTCCTCCTCCTCCTCCTCTGAAGCAATCTGTTCAACCACCTGAGATGGTGAGCTTCGAAGATTTGACGCGCAGCCGCAGCTTTCAAACTGACAAGCATCCGCGCCATAATTGCGACCATACGATGTCCGCGAACAGCGAAAAACTGACTCCAAGGCGATTTTTTTACGCAAGTTCGTACGCTCGTGCATGCGAAAGCTCGCGGCGCATATGCCGAAGCCTGCGACTGATTGAAGCGAGTCGATTGAGAGAATTCGCAACGATACTGTGTCCAAATGGGTTCATACCGGTAGCTCGCACGAGCCGCGCATGCGGCTCGCACGATAACATCACCACATTGGGGACATGCACTCATAACAGATCGTGTTGTGTCAGGAGCAACTTAGAATCGCGCCACGTCAACTGAAACCTAGACATGCTCCTAAGCGACATTGCCCTGGACAACAATGTCACTCTCCAGGGAAACTCACGCTTTTCTGTTAGCCAACATTTCTTCACAATAAACTTGAGCACTAAATTGCACCAATACACTTCCCAGCACTTACACTATACTATGTTATAAAACAAGACGAAGTACTAAGCAGCACAACATGACTCGGCTGGGACAACCCTGCAAGAAAATGTAAAGACACCAAAAATAAGCTCTGCAAGCAGCACACAGGAAAACCCGCACCAGGATTCAATTGTGTTGTCTGCAAGCGCTTACCAAATGGGTATTGGCTTGGCAACCATTTCTTGAATGTCATCCTGAAAACAAACTCTCACTCTGCTTCCAGACTGACTTCACTCTGTTCCCACTTATACACTATGATGCATTTAGTACCCTTTGTTGCCTCGTATCCGCGTTCGCATGTCCACCTGTGAGAGGTTTACACATGCAAGGAGTGGAAATGACCGCATTGGTACAGGTATTCCCCTTTACTCCTACAAAATTGCAATTCATGGCAAAGACAAACATAAATTGCTCGGAAATATTGCAAAGCCCTCTGGAGTCAACCTGCCTTTCCTCACATCATCTCACTCTATCCAGCTTCCTCCTCTGGACGTTCCATACACTTCCCTCATCCCAACCATTTTGGGCAAAGATTCCAAAACCACATCTCACTGGCCCCCTTCAGCAGCACACTCTCCTCTTTTGCACCTCACATACAGAACCCCTACCCCAAATATACTGGGATGAGATTCCAGAACCACACCTCACTGGCGCCCCCTTGTACCGCCAAACCCCACCTCACCTGCCTGCCTGCCGAATCCTGCATGCACCTCGGGCACGGTTCCCTCATCTCAAATCAACTGGACGCCGGTCGTAAAAGCACCCCTGCTCCACTCTTCCTCTACTGCCCTCAATTATAACATCAACTACTCTCACCTGCTCTCACCCGCGTGCATTGAGGTCGTTTTTGAGGCGCCTCAAAAACGACCTCTTCCTCTCCTGCCCTCAATTATAACATCAACTACTCTCACCTGCTCTCACCCGCCCTCACTCACCCCTACCCGCCCTCACCGGCCCTCACCGGCCCTCACCTGCCCTCACTCACCTGCCCTCACTCACCTGCCCTCAACATTGGCCTCTCGCATCTCACCTGTCCTCTCTTGCACTTGGCGTAAGTTTCTCTCAGCCCCACACACTTGGACGAAATCTCAGGCGGCTGCTTCCCAGCGCACTCCTGCACTGGCCGACCCTGTTCCTGAAGCACGATAAGCCGGACGGGCAGGATGTAACACAATCCAGAATGATATTGTAAAAGAGCGTGAATTCGATCCAAAACGTCTCAAAACTGGCCGACTCTGCTACCTCTGCACCATAAGACGGAAAAGGCAGGATGAAACCGGATGTAACAAGAAGAACTAAGAGAACGTAACAAAAGGGCAGTATCGGATGCATGACGAAGGTCGTAACGGAGCGCACAGCCAATCGAGATTGTTAGTAACGAGCAGTAAGTGAAGCGAGGAGAGAATGCGGGAGAGGGCGGATTACGGACGCAAATTTGCGAATCTCGTCCACCCGTTAACGTGCGCTCTCTCTTTCACAAGGCCTCTCACCTTCACGCACGGGCTTTCCGCGACGCACTTAACGAGCTCGTACGCCAGGCCCTTGCAAGACTTGGACATTTCCTCTCGCGAAAATGGAGCTCGCACCAGTCTACGAGATGGCGGCGAAGGTACTTGCTATGCTGCGAATCTTACGACTCCTCAAATGAAACAGTCATGCAAGTCACAAATACTTCCCGGTTTAGGGCAGAGTAGACATGGGTCATGGGTGATGAAATAGCAACAGGGTTGCTTTGGCAAGAAGCATCAGCTGTACTCGCCATAGGCTGGCCTGTCAGTTATCTTCGATGTGCATCAGAAAGTTTCAGAATATGTAAAAATGTTTGTACATAGCGAAAGCTGCACTGTTGTCACACCCGACGGACTCGTTTGTAGCACACAGCGGCTGGCCTGGCTTTGCTGGCCTTTGCTTCTCCTGTGCG
This sequence comes from Closterium sp. Yama58-4, assembly GCA_947470075.1. NCBI lineage: Eukaryota > Viridiplantae > Streptophyta > Zygnematophyceae > Desmidiales > Closteriaceae > Closterium > Closterium sp. Yama58-4. Next base: position 512,752 of record CANIUD010000258.1, read on the forward strand.
ATGCACTGGAACTAGGAATTGCGTTCGGCGACAGGTTCGATGTTTTTCGTCTGGTTTGGCTCGTTTGGTTTTGCTGTTTTATATTGCCGCCTCTTCCTCCAACAGCGGTTGCGAAATTCTTTTGTTTTGCTGCCCGCGAGTAATGAACGGCCTTCACACGCAGCCCAATCTCCCGAACCTCCGTTGGAGAAGGTTCTGCTGTCGAGTCGCTGTCGCTCCTTGGGACGTCCGTCCGACTGTCGCAGCAGCGTGCGACACAAGCCAGTCGTACACAAACACCGTACCATCCACTGCAGGCGTTGAACCAGCCAGAGCTGGGTTCCTCCTGGCTTGGGTCCTTCTGCGCAGCGCTGCGCCCTTGCATTCAACGAAACGCAACCCTGGCGTTTTCAGGCCACCACAACAAAACCCACCAACCAGACATCCACGGGGTCAAGGTCGGCAGAACTGCCCTTGCCCCCAGCTGCCTCGTCAGGCTTGTCAGTACGGTTAACTTCAGTGTGGTTCCAGAGATTTTTCTGCGGTACCAAATTATTTACAGAGCGTAGTACGGGGTGGACCATGGTTCTGAGAGATGGGTTCTTGTGAGATGCCGTCGGAGAAGCCCAAACTCCAACGCGTTTCCCCAAGGAGTGCTGGGCTCACTTGCGCACCCCCATCATGCTGCCCAAAAGCCTCCCCCCTCTCCCCCTCCATCCTAGTTTCCCTCCAAGGGACCGACTTCCAGTTCCGCACACAATCCCCCAAATCCGCGCCCTTGAACCAATCTCCGCGTCTCCCTCCAAACCGAAACCTGCAACCCCGCTCCGGGGTCCCCCGACCTCATCCTCCACCCGCCTTGCAAATCCAAGGGTGTTCGCTGAACTGCCAGGGCAACGCGATGAGGGGCAGCTTAGGGGAGCAGCTACGTACTAACACCAGCCTCGATTCCTTCGGAAAGCTGGAAGGGAAAGAGCTGCATCACGAGCAAAGAGGACTTCAATAACTTAAAAAGGGTGCACAGGGGTTACAAACGGTTCAATACGTTACCCTGCTTTCTTAATGAGGCAAACAGCACCACCAGCACCCCCCTGCCACTGTTGCTCGCCACAAATCCCAGCACAGTAGCTTACCTCTCTGTCCTGCTTCCATCTCCTGTCATGAAGTTTGCTTAGCTTGATTTCAAGGGATATATGATTCGCAGAAGTCATAGTTGCTTGAACAAACCAGCCAGGTTCTAACAGGATTTGTGGCTGACTTCGTTGCTATTGAGTTTTCTTCTCTTATTCTAGCTGCGTTGTTACGAATTCTGAGCGAGCTTTATCGACGTGTGAGTTTTCTTTCCGGTGCACATTCATTGGTAGAGCATCTGTGTGCAGATTCCAAGTCTAATTTCCTTGCGAATCCTGTAGTTTCATGCAGGTCCACGGAGAATAGGAGTGCTAGGACTAGAATCGCCATCTTCCAGGTTTCTCATTAGTTTCATGCAACGTCTGCTAGAGACCTCATGAGCGTGATGTCACAGCAGAGAAGCAACGATGGCGTCGCGACAGTTCCCAACTCTAATCTCGAGCCAGTAGCCCAGTCCGACAACACCATTAGGGAGAACTCCACAGATAGCATCCCTGACATCCGTGATAGCGTCACAGGTAGAGAGCAAGTAATGGAGCCAGTGTCGTCCACGAATGCCGCCATTGATACTAACAGCGAGTTAACTAACGCTAGCAGAAACAGTCGAGGCAGAAGCGGTCGGAGTCGGAGCCTCAGAGGAACCAGCGCCGGCGATGGCGGTAGTTTCCGGCTGATAAGCATAGGGAGCGGAAATTCGTCTGAGGATTTGACGTTATCCCCAGGAAGCGAGACAAGAGCAGTCCCTTCGGGTTCGGTGCCTAGAACGGGAGGTGCGGTCGCGTTAGGAGCGGCGAGGCTGATTCGTCAGGCGAGCAGCCAACGGTTGATGCGTCAGCAGTCCATACGGGTTCGCGATACGGCGTCAGAAGAGGCACGCAGCTAACGAGCTCCCTCTTTACACGTTCTTTCTTGTTGTTACTTGTCAAAGTTCCTTTTGAGTCGACTCAAAAGTCATCTTTCTTGTTGTTGCTTGTCAAAGTTCTGTCACGTTTCCGTTTCTCGCCGTACCTAGTTTTGTCTCTTCTTTTCTTTCTTTATGCCGTTTTCTTTTATGTTTATTATGTTTTTTTTTATCCTTTATTCTTGCTCTGTCTTTTCTGTCTGCTACAGCTGGTAGAGCGCAAGAGCAACTGGGCTTACTCCTGTCCCATCGTGCTCCTCGACTCTCTCTGGAACCTCACATTCTTTCTCTGTCTTGCTCTGTCTTCTCTCTCTGCTGCAGCTGGAAGAGCGACAGAGCAACTGGGCCTATTCCCGTCCCATCGTTCTCCTCGACACGCTCTGGAATCTCATCTTCGTTCTCGTCGCCATCGCGACGCTCTCCGTGAGCCGCAACCACAAGGAGGAACCGGCCGCTCCGCTGGGCGTGTGGCTCATGGGGTACTCGGCGCAATGCATCATCCACATCGTGTGCGTGCTCGTGGAGTTCGACCGCCGGCAGCACGGCGCGGAGGAGCGCAGGAGCGACCGGAGTCGGGCCAGGCGGAGCGGCGGAGCGAGCAGGAGCAACAGGCGGGGGTTGCGTGGGCTGCGGAGCGTGAGCGGAGGTGGAAGCGGCAGAGGAGGAAGGGGAGGGGGAGCAGGGGGGGGTGGGAGTTCTGGGGATCTTCGAGAGGGGTTGCTGCAGAGAGGGAGCGATGATGAGGAGGAGGAGGAGGCGGAGGCGGGTGCGGAAGAGCAGCGATTGGAAGATGATCGCATTGACAGGTACTCCCGGGGAACGGAGATGTGACTCTTCTTAGCCGGCCCAAAAGTAACGCCAATATCATATTTGCCATCATATTTCCCGGTGATATCATCTTTGCTCAGTGTGCAGCAAATCGAGTCCGCCGGTACCAGTTCTGCACCCAGCAACTCAGTTCTGGAATCTTCCTTTTCTCGAAACGATCATTCTTTACGTCATCGTCGCGTCCGTTCTTGGCTATGCCTTTTTGTCTGCCTGGCTGCTCGCAGCATCGCGAAGCGAATCGAGTCGGCGAACACGGTCTTCTCGTTCCTCTGGTGGTCCGTCGGCTTCGCGTGGATTATCTCCACATTCGACGACACCTTCGAAGATGCGCCCATCCTCTCCTGGTACGCTTTCCTCTACCCTCCCATATCTTCCTGCTATTCTTCTCGTTCCTCTGGTGGTCCGTCGGCTTTGCATGGATTATCTCCACATTCGACGACACATTTGAAGACGCTCCCATCCTTTCCTGGTAAGCATTCTTAGACGCTCCCATTCTCTCCTGGTGATGTTTCTTTTGCACGCCCGTATATTCTTTGTAGGACGCTTTCATGCGCGACATTGTTGTGGTTGTGATTCACGCGACATAACCCGCTCGAATCTCACCGCTTCCCCGCAATCCAATCCGCAGGGTGTGCATGTCGTTTCTGGCGTTCGACGTCTTCTTCGTCATCTTCTGCATCGCCCTCGCGTGTCTGGTGGGCATCGCCGTGTGCTGCTGCCTGCCCTGCATCATCGCCGTGCTCTACGCCATGGGCGAGCAGGAAGGTGCCTCGAACGAGCAGATTCAGTCCCTCCCGCAGTTCAAGTTCCGCCGGCGAGGCTCTCCGCCAAGCGGCGGCCGCCCGCTCACCGCGTCCTCCGCCCTTTCCGCCATCACCGAGGCCCTAGGCGTTGCGACCGGCAGTAGCAGCAGCAGCAGCAGCAGCAGCAGCAGCAGTAGCAGTGGGTTGAACAGCAGTGGGGTAAACAGCAGTGGAGTGAATGGTAGCGGGCCAAAGAGCAGCAGCAGTGATGAGGGAATCAGCAGCAGCACGGGGAGCAGCAGCGGTGGTACGGGTGCCGAGGCGAAGGAGGAGGTTCGGGTGACGATTGACGAGCCGGCAGGGGGGGTTATGACGCAAGTGGGAGGGTCTAGTCAGCCGCCGCGGGAGAGAGAAGTGGCAGACGAGGATGCGGTAGGTTGATACCCGTTGATGCTGTGGGGGATGGAGTGGGTTGGGGATGTGGTCGGTTGGGGATGGAGTGGGTTGGGGATGGGGTGGGCTGGGGATGGGTTGGGTTGGGGATTGGGTGGGTTAGGGATGGGGTGGGTTGGGATGGGGTGGGTTGACACTTTCCTCCTCAAATCCCTGTGCTGTATCTCCTCTCTCCATTCTCCCTCACATTCCGCTCCCCCCTCCAGCACCCCTTCTCCCCTCCCTCTCCGCCCCGCACCCCTCTCTTCCCGCCACCCCTTCACGCTCGATACTTTTCCTGGAGATTCCCTTTTCGCACCACGTTCACAGTCTCTGGATATGTGATTGCGTTTTTCATCAACGGCGTCCACCATTTGCAGTATCTATTCTACTTCCCTCTTTGCTCCCTCTTTGCTCCCTCTTTGCTCCCTCTTTGCTCCCCCTTTGCTCCCTCCCAGTTGTGCTGCACAGTGCCTCTGCTCTGCTGCCTGAGCTCGTTCTGCTCCTCATCCTCTTCCCACCCTCTCCCTTTCCACCCTCTCTCTCCGCTCCCTTTCTCATCCTCCCAGGAGTGCTGCATCTGCCTGGGGCCATACGAGGACGCGGTGCTGCTGAGGGAGCTGCCCTGCTCGCACCACTTCCACTCCGCCTGTGTTGACAAGTGGCTGCGCACCCGCCCCACCTGCCCCCTCTGCAAATACGACATCACTGCCCCACCTGCCGCTGCTACTAGCAGCAGTGGGAGCAACACAGAGAGCAGCAGCAGTGGCAGCAGCAGTGGCAGCAGTATCAGTGGTGGCACTGCGAGCAGTAGCAGTAGCGGCAACAGTGATGCCAGCCGTGAAAACGGTGGTGAAAACAACAATGTCTCGACTTCCACTCCTGCTTGACCAACTTCCATTCTCCTGCTGCACAACAGCCAAGCCAACCTGTGGCCATTCCGTTAATGGCTAAGAGCCTGGCGAAAGCATGACCTGGGTTATGACTCATCAGTCATGCCTTGACATGCCTTCTCTGGAATCTGCGTTCCTGCTGTGCTGGTTACTGTCTGCGGTGCTGGTGCTGAGTTGAGAGACCTGCAATTTGACCCAGCAGCAGGCGTTTGAATTGCAAGGAGAACCTCATCTTTTGTTGCAGGGTTCTTGCCTAACCTGGTGGTGTGAAGCTGAAGGAGCTTAGTTTTGGAGGCTGCTTCCTGGTGTACAGTACAGAGCACTGCCTACGGACTCAGCTGTGCCAATCAAGGCGTCTGCTTTAGTCAGCAATTTGCTGACTTTCAAAGGATATGGTTTGAAGTCAAATTGAGCGTGTTAGGGTATTGTTCCCTGCCTTCTGTACACCGCAGATAAAAGTTACCGCTGGTGAACAATGTACGGATTGTGCGTTTAGATCTGACATGCTCTACATAGATTCCTCACTGTGTCTCAGTCCACTGTTTCAGTGCAGATGTGAATCCTAATTTTGTTTTGCTCATAATTTTACAATATACCTGGTCAGTCTCTGCTCCATATGCGGTGCAATCTCGAAACTGTGTATTTGTCACGGTGCAGCGGAGTCAATTGCGGTACGGTGGTGTTTACATTCCCAAGGTACTGTGGTGACAGGAAGGGACTGTCCCAAAAAACTTCGGACATATCGGAGCATGTTATATTGAACGACATAGACTGACTCATCTCGTCGTCGTCAAAAATCGACATCCTTTGGCGTTTTCGCGACTCGCATATCTTCGCGTTCCGTCGCTAGTCGTAGCGCGTCGTTAGTCGTAGCTTGTCGCTCGTCTTGTCGTTGAAGCGCCTGAAAACTCCGTACCTGTGCGACAGTCGTGAGGCATGTCTGCGACCGGGAAAAGGGAAGCGCGCCGATGGGCCGTCGACCTGGCCGACGCGGCGTCGGGGATCTCGAGGGACGTTCCCGATCCGCCTGGATTCAACCGAAACGTGGCAGAACTGGTGAGCACGTAACTGCTCGTAACTGTAATCTGGTAACCACATGCGTGTAACCGTTCCTGAGACGGCTTAGAACTCGTGATAGGCCCCTGATCCGCTGAGGCTCTGATAAAGACTCATGCGTCCATTACGTGCTTCCGTCGTTCTAGAAATTCACTGTTATTGTAGGTGGTGCTTGTACTCGTATCATGTGTGATTAAATCGCGTGTGCTTGAATTGTGTGTTCTTGTATCGCCTGTGCTTGTATCAGGTGTCCAGTGGCAGCGGATCCAAGGCGTTGGCACAGAAAGATAAGGCCCTTGACCCAGCAAAGAAACAGGAGGTGAGAAGTGGTCGATCATTTAACAGCAAGCTGGATGGAGATGCTCCTTCTCTAATAGAAGAGGCATGAAAAGGCGTGAATGTGAGGGGTAACAGTAGGAGCTGTGATTGGAATTGAGGAAGCACAAGGTTTCATTTGAGCGCCTGCGCTGGGCGTAAGAGTGATGCTTGTTGCGGGAGGCTTGGTGCCTTTTCAACTTCTTGTTAACTTCTTTTCCTGTTGCTTCCTCCATTTTCTTCCCCTTCTCAGAGCGCCAGTCCAGCCCATATTAAGCCGTAACCCAGTGTCCCACCAAAACCTCCTCGTGTTGGGACTCATTCTCTGAATGGCCGGCAGGCAGTTCTATTCAACCAATCTGCTGTGTTTCACTCCCCCACTCCACCCTTTCTTCTCTCCTCATTGCTTTCCCATTCAGCGTGCATGGGCCCTGGCGCAGTCACCCACCAAGAATCTCCTCATGATGGCATTCATGCTCTGGATGGCCGGCAGCTCAGTGCACATCTTCAGCATCCCACTTTCCCTGCTTGCCCCCCTTCTCTTCCTTTTTACGACGCCATTCCCTTCTCAGCGTGCATGGGTCCTGGCGCAGTCACCCACCAAGAATCTCCTCATGATGGCATTCATGCTCTGGATGGCCGGCAGCTCAGTGCACATCTTCAGCATCCCACTTTCCCTGCTTGCCCCCCTTCTCTTCCTTTTTACGCCATTCCCTTCTCAGCGTGCATGGGCCCTGGCGCAGTCACCCACCAAGAATCTCCTCATGATGGCATTCATGCTCTGGATGGCCGGCAGCTCAGTGCACATCTTCAGCATCGGAATTACATTTTCCATCCTCTGGCAACCGATTTCAGCTCTAAGGACCATCAACGCAGGTATGTGTCTGGGTGTCTTGGCTCATGCCTGCACATATTTCTGGGTGTTTTAGAATCTGGTGTCCGTTTTTTTTTTTTTTTTTTTTTTTCCTTGAGTGCGTCCCAGATGATGCCCCTTTTCCTTGTTTTCTACTATCTCCGTGCACATTGTCGCATCGGAATTTTCTGTCTCCATCAAATTCTGTGGAAGGATCCCAATGTGAACTATATGTCATGTGCTGTTTCTCTTCCTCTCTCTTCACCCCCACCTCTCCCCACACTCCCCCTCCCGCCACCTCCTAGCCCCCTCTTCCCTTCCCTCCTGCATCATTTGAGCCGTTCAAGGACGTCCAGAAATTCTGGGTGTCAGTTCATGTGCTTGTGTGTTACATGCTATGCTGTCCCCCCCCCCCCCCACCCCCCTTCCCCCCTTTCCCGTCCTCCTGCCCGCAGCCTCTGAGCCTAAGTGAGTCTCAAAAGGCAACCGTTTTTCTTTTTCCCCCGCCCCCTCTCCTTCCGCCCCACACTTCATGAGCCTTCCAATCCCCCCCCTGCAGCGTTTGAGCCGTTCAAGGACCCCAAAGTGGACTTGGTGCTGCCAAAGATGATGTATGCTGCAGTCAACCTCTTCCTCCTCTCCATCGGCCTCTGGAAGGTGCTATTTTCCTGCTACTACACGCTACCGATTGCTACTTTGTTGCTACTCACCCCTTGCCACTCCTTGTTACCTCTTGTGATTGGTACTCGCTGCTCCGTTCTACTCTCAGTACTTCAATCTTGCTTCTTCCACATCACTTTAAGAAATCTTTGCGGGTTTCATCTTACTATGCAGTTGAACGGCTTGGGATTGCTTCCGACGCGTCCTGCTGATTGGATTTCTTCACTTCCTCCCAGACCAGTAAGTTGGTGTTGTGTTTTAGAAGCTGCGGATGCTTGCTGTCATCGTCAGTTGCATGGATTTCCTTCTGCTTTCCTTTGCTTGATGTGAACAATTTGTTGTGGTATCTCCGTGTTGTTCCGTTCGGTTGTGTTGTGTAGACGCCAGAGTTTTCAGCTGGTGGGATAACATTATAGTTCAGTCGTCATGCACATTTACCTTTATAAGGTGGTTCAATGATCCATAAGGCAATTTTTTAGGTTCTGTGATGCGTTGCAAGTCTTTCTTGAAGTGGTTATGTTCTTCACGTAAATAACTCAGGTATATAATAAAAGTATGGTCTACAGTTTGTGGAGATCACATTAAATTGAGGGAAAACTGCAATGGTCGGAATGATGGCAAAACTTATGCAGGATTCGGTCGGATCGACGGTCCCGGGGTGCAAGTTGCGGTCCCGATTGTGCCAATGGGAACAGAACAGAAGCCTGCAACACATTTGATTGGAGAATCCAATCAATTCTGCCCTGAATCCGATGACTCCAAAAAAGTGCACAGGGTTAAGCTGGGAAAGTTTCTATTCACCTGTCGGATCTGGTGGCGCTGGTCGAACTCCCTGAAACGTAGCTGCACCGTGCTACTATTACCTGGACCGTATCATACCGTACATTCGCTAGAAAGGTTCAAGCCTGTCCTTTCCAATTCTTGCATGATGCACTTGACTTGGCATACGAATAAATTATCAATGTTTTCAGGCTGGTGAGTAGCGGTACAAGGCGGTGAAGATTGAACACCGCTTCAGAGTGCACATTATCGTACTCAACCGCTTTTACTGAGCATGAAATGAACTCTCATAACCTCACAGTAGGACTATCTGGAGAACATTTGAAGTAACTGTTCGAGCATTATTCTTCAGGAATCAGGATTCAGGACTACCATACCATCATCTCTGGCATCATTTCTGGCATAATGACCTAAGTGGCTTTTATTGGCTTTTATTGTACTACCAACCAGGTACCTTAGTTCGTGAGAACCCTCGGTAACCACCAATTTGCCTGGTGCTATCATGGTTTTCATGTGTAGAGTAATTCACATTGCGAAATAGACGTTCTAGCTCTTGTGACAGAGGTCCAATTTTGCTGAAATTGAGGCACATGAAGGAGGTAATTATTCATTCGACTTGAGAATTATTATCAGTTAGCTGCATTGGGGTATATCCAGGGGAATGTCGGCGGAGACACCTGCAAGACTTTAATGTCCGCTTTTAACAAACTGCGACGGCGCTTCGGTCGTCATTGCTGCTAACATTTGTTAGTAAGAGAGTTTCCGGCAGCTGTAATTCGTTTCTGAGCGAGAATGGTGTCGGAGGGTTACCCTGGCGAAGACGCCGGCTCTTCGTCAACGACGCACCGGCGAAATGTCGCTTCGTTCCAGAAAGTTCCCAGTAAAACAGAAGTTGTCAAGCTGGTACTTAATAAAACAGACCAACACGCCTCCTCCTCCGAATTACTGTCAGCAGCAGGAAAATCTGATCCGGGAGGAGCTGCAGCATCACCTAACGAAACAGCGGGTCGACATCGCGTCTCGCTATTAACTACGTGTATTGTTCTGTTCGGGCCGTCGCTGATTCTCCTGGCCATTCTCAACATCTCCTCCAGCTACGACCGCGAGAAGCTTCTCCGCCAGTCCAACGCGGAGCTTGCGCGGAAGCAGCTGCTGCGCCAGCAGCGCGGGCATTCCGGGATCAGCGGCGCGAAACACGGCGGGATCGGCGCCGGTTCTTACGGGAATTTCAGAGGCTCGGACCAGGAGAAAGGCTCTCAAGCTTCGCTCCAGCATGGTCGCGCGGGAAAAAAGGAGGGATGGCGGGGAGGGGGAGCCGGGGGGAGGGGGATCGGGGGAGGGGCTGTTAGGCGGAAACCATTTCTTTCTCCCCCGCCTCAGGCAAAGTTGAATGAGAGGCTCTGGCAGCAGGCACAGAAGCAAGGAGTGTTTTTGCCGGGTCAACCCGAGGAACTAAATACACGGAAGCTCGATTACAGGACAGGTGTTTGTTTGTTTGTTTTTTCCCCCTCCTTTTTCTTTCTAAAATCTGACATGCTCAGTATTATCTTTCTCTTCTAAAGATCCAATTTCAACTGCCCGCTCCCTTCCCTTCTCTCCATCCATCTCTCTTCCCTCTCGTCCTCCAAATTCAACTGCATCTCTCCCCCTCCCCCTCCCTTTCCACTTCCCCCTCCCTCCCCATTTCCCCCTCCCTTCCCCTCATCCTCTCCCTCTCCCTTCCCTCCCCCTCCCTCTCCCCTTCCCCCTCCCCTGCCCTCGCCAGATGCTGACGTGGAAGGGGGAAACATGCGCCACATCGGATCAATATCCAATCCCTGCCTCACAAAACGGCCGTTTCTGCAGCGGGCCTATCAGGAGCCGCCACCTGTCTCGGGCGCTCCCATTGGCCAGCACCGGTTTGTCATGGCGGGTGGTTACCGCATCAGTGGTAACCAGTTTGCTGCTGTGGGGCACTCGCTGCGGGAGCTGAAGGAAGAGGGAGGAAGTGGGGTGAGTTGATACGCAGTGGGGTGATTTAACACGCAGTGGGGTGATTTAACACGCAGTGGGGTGATCTAACACGCAGTGGGGTGATTTAACACGCAGTGGGGTGATTTAACACGCAGTGGGGTGATTTAACACGCAGTGGGGTGATTTAACACGCAGTGGGGTGATTTATCACGCAGTGGGGTGATTTAACACGCAGTGGGGTGATTTAACACGCAGTGGGGTGATTTAACACGCAGTGGGGTGATTTAACACGCAGTGGGGTTTATTCTCCTCTTATCTGCAACCACCTATACACCCTCTTTCCCTTTTGCTTCTATGGCCAATATTATATGCTTTTCCCTTCGCTCCACATCATAGAAGGCAGTCCTTTTTTTTTTGTGCTCTTTACAGGCCAGCAAATGCTACTGGTTAGCATTGGATGGGGGGTACGCAGAGGGCAAAGTGAGGGTAATTTACCCTGCGGAGCACCACTGGCTGCTGTACGAGACAGCAATTTACGAGTGCACTCTGCTAGTCAACAGCACTGGCACCACGGGTGGAACTGCAATTCTCGTGCTGGGTAAGTCAATCTCTGTGTGGGGGAGTGAATGAGTGGATGAGAGGGTGGGGAGTAAGTGAGGGAATGAGTGGGGGAGCGGCTGCAGGGATGAGTAAGAGAGCTCTCTTGTTCCACCTGCATTGCCTTCATTACTCTACTCATCAACAGCACAGGCCCCACTGGAAGCACTGCAATTTTCCTGCCAGGTATGTCTAACTATGTGTGAAGGAGTTAGGAGGAGTTAGGAGGTTTTGCCTGCATTGCCTTCATTACTCTGCTCATTAACAGCACAGGCACCACTGGAGGCACTGCCATTCTCCTGCTAGGTCCATCTCTCTGTGTGTGCGGGAGTGAGTGGCAGAGTGAGTGTGGGGTTCAGTGAGTGAGGGAGTGAATTGGGGCGTGAGGGAGCTCTTACATTCGCAATCATTGCCTGCGTTGTTTTGGTTCCATTCAGCCAGGATTTAAAGCTTAGCGTACACCTTGTTGTGACCCTCCCTCCCTCCCTCCCTCCCTCCCTCCCTCCCTCCCTCCCTCCCTCCCTCCCTCCCTCCCTCCCTCCCTCCCTCCCTCCCTCCCTCCCTCCCTCCCTCCCTCCCTCCCTCCCTCCCTCCCTCCCTCCCTCCCTCCCTCCCTCCCTCCCTCCCTCCCTCCCTCCCTCCCTCCCTCCCTCCCTCCCTCTCTTCCTCCTCCCCTCCCTCGCTCCCTCCCTCCCTCCCTCCCTCCCTCCCTCCCTCCCTTCCTCCCCCTCCCTCCCTCCCTCCCTCCCTTCCCCCCTCCCTCTCTCCTTCGTCTCTCACCCTCACGGTCTCCAAAATGAACCCACCTCCCTTCTCTACCCCTCCCCCTCCCCCTTCCCGCAGACGAGCAGGCAGTGGTGATGCACGCGGAGGGGCAGGACGAGTTTGCCATCGATGCAGAATCCTTTGGGAGGCGAGATGGGTTCAAATTGGTTCAAATCGGTTCAAATTGGTTCAAATTGGTTCATGTGGGTCCTCCCTTTATCCCCCCTCCCGCAGACGAGCAGGCAGTGGTGATGCACGCGGAGGGGCAGGACGATTTTGCCATCGATGCTCCTCCCCCATACAACCTGGCCTTCTGCTCCTACCCCATGTACCGCCTTCTCAAACCCAAGACCGTCCAGGAGTGGTTACAGGTATGAATGTGCTGGTTACCACACCTGTTTACATTGGATGCATGTTCTGGTGTCCTGCCTTGAGCTCCTACCCCATGTACCGCCTCCTCAACCTCAAGACCTTCCAGGAGTGGCTGCAGGTACAAGTGCCATGGCTTCTGTTGTGCCGGTCTTGCTTTGAGTGCACGACCTGCCTTGTGCTCCTACCCCAGGACGAGTTTGTCATCGATGCTCCTCCCCCATACAACCTGCCTTATGCTCCTCCCCCATACAACCTGCCTTATGCTCCTCCCCCATACAACCTGCCTTATGCTCCTCCCCCATACAACCTGCCTTATGCTCCTCCCCCATACAACCTGCCTTATGCTCCTCCCCCATACAACCTGCCTTATGCTCCTCCCCCATACAACCTGCCTTATGCTCCTCCCCCATACAACCTGCCTTATGCTCCTCCCCCATACAACCTGCCTTATGCTCCTCCCCCATACAACCTGCCTTATGCTCCTCCCCCATACAACCTGCCTTCTGCTCCTCCCCCATACAACCTGCCTTCTGCTCCTCCCCCATACAACCTGCCTTATGCTCCTCCCCCATACAACCTGCCTTATGCTCCTCCCCCATACAACCTGCCTTATGCTCCTCCCCCATACAACCTGCCTTCTGCTCCTCCCCCATACAACCTGCCTTATGCTCCTCCCCCATACAACCTGCCTTATGCTCCTCCCCCATACAACCTGCCTTCTGCTCCTCCCCCATACAACCTGCCTTCTGCTCCTCCCCCATACAACCTGCCTTATGCTCCTCCCCCATACAACCTGCCTTATGCTCCTCCCCCATACAACCTGCCTTCTGCTCCTCCCCCATACAACCTGCCTTATGCTCCTCCCCCATACAACCTGCCTTATGCTCCTCCCCCATACAACCTGCCTTATGCTCCTCCCCCATACAACCTGTTGATGTTGGATGCATGTTCTGGTGACTTCGTCTGCTCCTACCTCCCCCAAAACCATACAGGAGTGGTTGCAGTGCAGGTATGGCTGTGCTGGTTACAAGTAAGAATGTGCTGGTTACAAGTATGAATGTCCTGGTTACAAGTATGGCTGTGCTGGTTACAAGTATGAATGTCCTGGTTACAAGTATGGCTGTGCTGGTTACAAGTATGAATGTCCTGGTTACCGCTCGTGCTGGTGTCGAATGCACGCTCATACATACAGGTATGAGGTCACGTGTGCCCCACACCCCGATCCGCATCCTTCCACTTTTCCAACGCTTTCCCCCCCAGATCGCCCTGCACTACCAGGGCGAGGAGTGCTCTGTTCTCAACAACGGTGCCTCTATCCCAGGCCCCCCTTGTTTCCCACATCACATGCCCCACACCCCACTCTGTGTCCCTTCCTCCCTCGCTTTCCCAGACATCCCTGCACTACCAGGGCGAGGAGTGCTCTGTTCTCAACAACGGTGCCTCTATCCCAGGCCCCCCTTGTTTCCCACATCACATGCCCCACACCCCACTCTGTGTCCCTTCCTCCCTCGCTTTCCCAGACATCCCTGCACTACCAGGGCGAGGAGTGCTCTGTTCTCAACAACGGTGCCTCTATCCCAGGCCCCCCTTCTTTCCCACACCATTTGCCCCACGCCCCACTCCGTGTCCCTTCATCTCTTCCCCAGATCGCCCTGCACTACCTGGGCGTGGAGTACTTTGTTCTCAACGACGGTGCGACTGTCGTGGAAGACATTTATGAGGTGAGACATTGCTGTCTCATGCCCGGCACAAAGCACCTCGTCTGTCCGATACTGACAAGTTATGAACAGATTTTGAAATCGTACAGAATGTTTTTTCCTCTGAAACACATTTGCATGTAAAAGAACGTTCTTGGTGTAAATACGCATCGTACATCGTTCATGAAAACTATGTACTTTTCAACTGTGCCAGTTCCTATAGAGTGGCAGACAGACAGCCTTACCTTATATTGAATGAACGTGCCTTACCCATGGATGGGAGGGATCAAATGATGCAAGGGTAGGCCTTACCTTACCTTGAATGGATGCGTACTTTTCAGCCTTACCCATTCAAGATAAGGATCGGAGGTAAGCCCCTTTACCCTTGCCTCATTCGCTCCCTCCGATCCGTTTGCTTTCCGCTTAACCTCCCTCTCCCACCCAGTCCCTGCTTCTCTCACTCGCTCACTTTTGAGACATCTCAAAAGTCGTTTGCTTTGCATTTAACCTCGCTCTCTCACCCAGTCCCTGCTTCTCTCACTCGCTCACTCGTTCCCTCCCGCCCTCCCTCCCTCCCTCCTTCCCACACTCACTCATTTCCTCGCTCCCTCTGCCACTCCTACGCTTCCTACTTTTCCCCTCCTAACTCACTCCATCACTCACTCCCTCTCTCCCACTGTCCCTCACTTACTCACTCACTCAATAATGCACTCACTCACTCACTTACTCTCTCACTCACTCACTCACAGGTCCTGGAGCCTTACATGGCAGCGGGGATGATGGAGATATTGGACATGCGGGGAGGGTACAAGTGAGTGAGGGAGTGAGTGTGGATGGGTACGAGTGAGTGGGGGAGGAAGTGTGGAGGGGTACGAGTGAGTTTGAAGGGTTGTGAGAGAGTAGAGCGGGAGAGGGCCGGTCCTGCAGCCATACAGAGCAGCAGGAATGATGGACATGCCGGGAGGGTACAAGTGAGTGGGGGAGGGATTGTGGGGTGTCAGAGCGAGTGAGTGGGGAGGGGACAAGTAATTGGTGAGAGGACAAGTGAGTGAGGAGAGAGGTACACGAGTGTGGAAACAGAATGTACGAGTGAGGGGCAATAGCTGTTTATAAGTTCTTCATAATGTGACACGACGATCCGTAATCCCCTGTGTTTCCCATTCCCCCGTGCTTTCTCTATTCCCTGTACTTCCCATTCCCAGATACGAGTCCAAGCAGAACGTGCTTGTATTGAATAACTGCCTCTATCGGATGAAATACATGTCCAAGTGAGTCCCATCCTCCCATCCTTCCACCCAATTTGTTGATTTAGATCCTCATGATTTTCTCTAGAGCTCTCCACCACCTCTCCAAACCCACTCTCTTCCCTTCACACAGTCTCTGCCTCGCCCTGCCTCTGCATCTCTAACCTTCTCGTCAACTCGCTCTCACTCACTCTCCTCACTCTCACATACTCTCACCTCTCCTCCACTACTCCAGGTGGGTGTTTTTTGCCGATTTCGACGAGTTTCTCTACATCCAGCCGCCCCAGACCCTTAAAGGGTTGCTACAGGAGCACTCTCACGCGCCCTACATCACCTTTGGCAGCCTCTGGTGGTCCATCGAACGCTGCCGGTACGTGTGTGTGAGAGTGTTATGTGATATGTGTGTGAGAGTGTTATGTGATTTGTGTGCGAGGGTGTTATGTGAAACATGTGTGAGTGTGAGAGTGTTATGTGATATGCATGTGTGGTAAGTGTGCTTGAAGTGAGCAATATGCTACAGTTGAGTGGTTGCTACAGGAGCACTCTCACGCGCCCTACATCACCTTTGGCAGCCTCTGGTGGTCCATCGAACGCTGCCGGTACGTGCGTGTGATGAGAATGCGTGATATATGTGTGTGATATGTGTGTGATATATGTGTGTGATATATGTGTGTGATATGTGTGTGATATATGTGTGTGATATGTGTGTGTGCAGCAAGTGTGCGTGAGCTGAGTAATATGCTACAGTTCAGTGTTTGTTACAGGAGCACTCTGAATTGCCCTACATCACCTTCTGGCTGCCTCCATCGTTCTCATCACCCACAGCCCTCAGCACCCATCATTGCACTTTTATCTTGAGTGAATGCCCTTCCACTGGCCCCATCAACATCCCCAATTCTCCTGTATTCCTGTATCATGCCTGTATTCCTTATCCCTGAACCCACTTCTCGTATAACCGCACAGCCCTCTCAGCCCCCATCAGAGCTCTTTTCATCTGGCGAATGCCCTTCTACTATCCCCCTCAATATTCTCGATTTTCCTACTATTGTTGCTGTCGTCCTTATCCCAAAACTCCACCTCTCTCATCACACCACAGCCCTCAGCCTCCATCGGAGCACTTTTATATAGAGCGAATGCCCTTCCACTGGCCTCACATCTACTGCATAGGGCCCAAGAATGCGGGACACGTGGAGGATAAGTGTATCAATTATTTCGGGCACCGGAAAGTTATCGCCAACACAAAACTTGTCACGGCCATGCAGGCAAGTAGCACTGTATCTTTCCATCTATTCGCTTGGTTTTATTATTCTCCTTTTTTTTTTTTTTTTTTTTTTTACTTGTGTCGTTTTAGATTTCATTGATCCATCTATCTCACATTCATCCGTCCAGGTGCATCGCACAATAGAGCCAGTGGATAATGGAATAGACTTTCCTGCATCAGCCGGCCATTTACTAAACCATTTTCAGGTACGAGCTTTGATGCAAATGCTTTTTCTCAACTATCATGATTAAATGCCCTGTCACTCTTCTCGTTTATCCATCTGCACCTTATGATGCTTCCACTAAGGGTTGACATGCAGGGCCTACTAAGAGGTGATATAAAAATGTGTGAAGAAGTTTTTGCAACAAATAGTACCCCAGAATGGTACATGGAAGACTGGCATTTGGCCGAAATGTCCAAGCAAGCCAGACTTCTTGGCCCACCACAAACGATTCTGTATTGATGCAGGAAACGTATTTGGAGAATAGACCTGTAATGTGGTGGAGAGCCTTGTACACACAACAGCTTGTAACGAGTCATTCTAAACCTGATTCTCTTTTCTGCCGCGTCAATGCTACCGTGGATATGTGGGACTGCCAGCACATTTCGCCCCACCAACCGTGATTCTAGTTCTCTTTTCGCACGTGGCTGCTTACGTGCCGTTTCCTTGGGACGCGAATCGGTTGTTGGACCACGGCTGACTCACATTGGCCCACCGATGACCCGTCGTCGTCCAGCAATGCGCGGAAAAGAGACCCTCATCGGGAATCGCGGGTCCACGTGTCAGGGTGGTCCCTCGGGATTTGCTTAACCTGGAAATTCGCTTACTGTTCCAGCCTGATCTAGTCCTGAAGTCACTAACAATCACAGCCTCGATTCCTCCTAGTTCCATCCTTCTCAAGAGGAACAATACCAGTTGCTAATCAGGAACGAGTCAGTATTGATGTTCAGGATTCAGAAATCATTTCTCGCGTATTCACACTGGTCGTCTGCAGAATATCAAACCTTGTCTAGCAATTTCCAAGCAGTAGTATACTTATTAGCATAGATATTCAGACAGCGTCTTGTGCTGCGTTCTTGCTAGATGAACCTCCGAGGTTAGTGTACGAGTAGTGTGGCATCACAACTTCTTTGCGTGGCATATACTGTACTTCATGCGGTTCTGGTTGCATCGCGACAGCCAGTCGATGATTTCCTAGCACCGAGTAGTCAAATACTCGCATTTCGGAACAATAACTCAATCCAGCTCGTCGGATCAGCTATAAGTTCAGGGTAGCCAGAATGAGCATTCGCACAACTGGTCGGTTGTTCTCCAAGGTCGTGCTCTTCGGAGGAGCAGGCGCAGCTGCTGCTCTCGCGGCTTACATCCACTCCACAGGCCATGCCGACCCTCCCAAGAACCTTCCCAGTACGTGCCACGTTGTAGTTCGACAGTGTTGTCAGTCTTCCATTGTTTTGCATGCCTGGCACTAGAAGCCTACACACCATTTAGGTGCACCATTTGCGATGCATATTTCACGCTGTACTTTCGGTGACATCCATGTGTCTGAGTTCTCACTCTTTTGAATGCGATTTTGCGTATCTTGTGTCAATCTCTAAAAAAACTCCTGGATGTAAGACTCAAATGCTTTCCTTCTTCCCCTCCAGAGCTTGCCGACGAGGTTCCGTCGAGGCAGGTTCAGATGTCAGCTCTCGCCGGGAGCAGCTCTGCGCGGCCTTTCGACATCCTCGTTGTTGGAGGCGGCGCTACTGGTGCTGGTGTGGCGTTGGACGCTGCTACACGCGGACTCCACGTGGCGATGGTGGAGCGAGACGACTTCAGTTGTGGCACATCCTCTAGAAGCACCAAGCTCGTTCACGGAGGTCAGTCCCATCGAGAACTAGTGGAACAATAACTTTCGTACAGCCCACTCAATGACCTTTGGTTTCTGTTTTCTCACACGGTCCTTTTTCCGTGGTCCTTGCAGCAGGCAACACATCACGCTCCCTTCTCTCTTGATTTCCCCTCCTCACATCCCTCCTCACTCCTGCAGGCGTTCGGTACCTCGAAAAGGCATTCCTTCGCAGAGATCTCGCCCAGCTTCGCCTCGTAAACGAAGCCCTCGCAGAACGAGGCATTCTGATTCGCAACGCTCCGCACCTGGTGTGGCCGTTACCCACGCTCACGCCGTGCTACCATTGGTGGGAGGTGCCATACTACTGGGCCGGGCTTAAAGCGTATGATCTTATAGCGGGGAAGAAAGTGCTCTACATGTCCCGCGTGGTCACGGCAGCGGAAGCTACTGGGATGGTTCCGACGCTTGCACACAAGGCACGAGGTGAGTGGCTTAGAGCGTAACACCCTATAACGGTCATTGTAGCAATCCTGCGTTAAGGTTCACTTTTGGTTGGTTCAAGAGTCAAATCACAAAGCACTACCCTCTCCCACCCCCTCCCCCAATCCTCTCCCCTCACTCCTCCCCTCCCCTTCCGTCGTCTTCCTTTCCCTCCTCAAATGTCTTTCCCCCTCCCAAGATGGCCGCACGCTGAAGGCGGGAGTGCTGTACTACGATGGGCAGATGGACGACGCGCGGCTGAACCTCGCTCTCGCCACCACTGCAGCGCGCGCAGGCGCTGTTGTGCTCAACCACGCGAGCGTGTCCGCGCTAAAGACAGACCCGACTGGGCGAGTGGAGGGCGCCGTGGTGAAGGACGAGCTGACGGGGAAGCAGGTGGACGTGCGCGCGAAAGTGGTTGTGAATGCGACAGGCGCTTATTGTGACAGGTGAGAAGTTGGAGTGGGTGGAATGGGAGTGGGGGGAAAGACGGGGAAAGAGCAGTGGAGGGGGAAACAGGTGCATGTGCGCGCGAAAGTGGTGGTGAACGCGACAGGCGCTTGCTACAGGTGAGAAAGGGGTGGGGGGGGGGCTGGCGAGGGGCTGAAAGGTGAGGGATGAAAGGTGAGGGATGAAAGGTGAGGGATGAAAGGTGAGGGATGAAAGGTGAGGGATGAAAGGTGAGGGATGAAAGGTGAGGGATGAAAGGTGAGGGATGAAAGGTGAGGAGTGAAATGTGCCATATTGCTTGTGAACATAGGAAGGGAGAATCGTGAAATTTAGGAAAATAAAGGCACACTGACGTGGACTTTCATTGTGGAACAAAAGAAAGTTGTCCATCAGAACTGGAAACTGAATTCTACAAGGACATTTACAGATTCTAGATGTAACAACATCTCTATATCACCACACTGAATACCACTTTCTTTTTTCCAAATGTAGGCGCCTCAGGCAGCACGTCAGTGCTGAACTGTTGTGTGCTACAGCCCACAACCAGTTCACACCTAAACCCCCCTTCCCCTTCCGCACTACCTCCCCCTCCCCTCCTCCTACCTTCCTTCCCCCTGCTCCCCTTCTTCCACACACCACCACCTCCTCCCCTGAACAGCATTCGCCGTATGGCGGATCCGAACACTCCTCTTGCTGTCCTCGCCTCCTCTGGCTCGCACGTCGTTCTCCCCGACTTCTACCTGGGAGCTGCCTCTGGTAGCACGTCAGGCGCAGGCGCAGGCACGGCCAGCGGCAGCGGTGGCGGCGGTGGAAACGTGGGTCTGCTTATACCGAAGACGGCGGACGGGAGGGTGATGTTCATGCTGCCGTGGCTGGGGAGGGTGGTGGCGGGAACGACAGATGCGCCTTCAGAGGTGGTGGATGTGCCTGTGCCGACGGAGAAGGAAGTTCAGTTCATCGTGGATACACTGAGCAACTACCTGGATGTGGATGTGAGTGATTGGATTTTACGTGGGTGATTGGATTGGATATGATTCTCATGGGGCAATGGGCTTGCTAAAGGGGTGGTGGATGTGCCTGTGCTCACGGAGAAGGAGGTTCAATACATCGTAGATACGCTCAGCAACTACCTGGATGTGAATGTGATTGATTGGGTTCAATATTGAATGAGTGTAATGCCGCAATTGATTTCCTGGGGAAGGTGGTGGCTGGGGAGGCTGGTGGCTGGGGAGGGTGGTGGCTGGGGCGGGTGGTGGGGAGAACGACAGATGCGCCTTCAGAGGTGGTGGATGTGCCTGCTCCCACGGAGAAGGAGGTTCAATTCATCGTGGATACCCTTAGCAACTACTTGGATGTGGATGTGAGTATAACGAGGGCAAGCTTGGAACTGGGTGTGAGTGACCCTAAACCCACAATTGTCATGGTGCAATGGGCTCGCCTTCAGAGGTGGTGGATGTACCGGTGCCCACAAAAAGGAGGTTCAGTTCATCGTGGATACGCTCAGCAACTACCTGAATGTGGATGTGAGTATAACGAGGGCAATCACTTATATGGATGTCCTGTGGGATTGATAAGGCTAATCAGTCCGAATCAGGGACCAATAGAGACGAATTAGCAGTCCAACTTTTCACACCTTTTTTCCCACACTCGTGAGCACACCTGTTTGCCAATGTGGCATGTGTCGAACGCCGTGCCTTTTCACTTCCTATCTAGTGGCCTGCTTTCCTCGTTTGGTAGTTATGTCCTTCGCAGATGCGCAAGGATGATGCCTTACCTGTGTGGGGCGAACCTCACCTTTTTACTTCTCTTTTTTTTTGGGGGGGGGGGGGGAAGGGGTCCATGTGCCGAGCCAGAACTGTCACACCACCTATAATGCCCTTCTTTCCTCTGATGTCTTTCTAGTAGGCTTAGAAAGATTGCTACTCTTTCTGGTACCTGTGGCAATTGCAGGTGCGCAAGGAGGATGTCTTGTCTGTGTGGGGCGGGCTCCGCCCTCTCCTGCGGAAAGGGCTAAAAACGAAGAAACCCGCACAAGAAGAGGGTAAACCCGAGGGAGGTGTGGCAGGAGCAGGGAAGACGGAAGAAGTGAAGGCAGAGGAGGGGCAACAGACGGAAGGGAGCAAGGCAGATACATCGAATGTGGTCCGCGAGCACACTGTGATGGTGGAGGGAGGCACGCTTGTTACAGTCACAGGCGGCAAGTGGACCACGTACAGGAGGTGAGTGTAGCAGATTCTACTTTGCTACATCAATGACATCTATATATCACGTAATTCAACTCTCTTCACTTGTCCACTTCTCAACAAACCGTTTTTGCCTATGACACAACCACTCATCCTATCGCTCTCCCTCCCTGCTTCGCCTTTCCCTCCCTTTCATCCCACTCCGTCCTCTCTCTTTGCCCTTCCCCCTCACTCTCTCAATCTCCCCCCCTCCTCTCCCACATCCAGCATGGCAGAGGATACAGTCAACACAGCCATCCGGGTCGGTAACCTCACAGCACCAACCACCAGCAGCCCCACCAACCCTTCAACCACCACCACCGCCAGCAGTGGCAATAGCAGCGCTCTCGCCCTGCCCCCCAGCGTGACGGAGCATCTGCCCCTCACAGGCGCAGCTGGCTTCACCCCTGCGCTCTTCTCCCAGCTGGCGCAGAACGCCGATGTGCTGCGGGTGGCTCCTGACCGTCGGATCCTCCCGTACCGGCTAGATTCCGCGGTGGTGTACCATCTGGTGCGGTCGTACGGGACGAATGCGAGTAAAGTGAAGGATATAGCAACTGTAAGTATTTCCCAGTGTCGTGATCTTTTCTTGTTTGGCTATGGAGCACACCTCATGCTCGGGTAGGTTATCGTTCTGGTTTATGATTTGCAGGTATAAAGACGCTGAAGGTTCACCATTGCTTGAGGGTTCTTATTTTTCTTTATTGGCCGTTCATTGCTGTTAGCTGATTCTACGTTGTATCATGCTTCTTGGCCCTCTTTCTGTTCTTTCCCATCTGCTTCAGACTGAGCTATTGGCTGAGCGCCTTGCGCCAGGGTTCCCTGACATTGAGGCTGAAGTAGTTTTTGCTGCCCGAAACGAGTTCTGCGAGACTGCTGCAGATTTTCTGTGTCGCCGATCTCGTATTGCCTTCCTCGATGCTGATGCTGCAATGCATGCCCTGCCACGTGTTGTGAAGCTATTGGCCAAGGAGCATGGTTGGGACAGCAAGATGGAGAAGCTAGAGTTGGAAGCTGGGGCTAAGAGTGTGAATCAATTTCACGCTGTGTCCTTTGCTCCATCATCACAATGAAGGCCTCCATTGGATATTGTTGAGACGTTTTGGGCCGCAATTTGCCTAGGGCGTCCGTCACAGAGTTGTGGTTGTAGAAACTACATATGTTCTATATAATTCATGTAGTACGTGTAAGCGATTTTTTTCCCCATCACTACCGAGCTGTACCATTGCAAAATCTACTATAGCACAGCCACCCCTGGCTTGTGTGTTTGTTTTCGAACGGGCATGAACTTTTCGTTCCCCCCTGCAGCCAAGAACGAGAAACCATAAAGCCCATAAATTTTTTTTTGTGAAGCCTAAGCTAGTTTGCCCCGCAAGCAAGCTTGTAGACTGGCATTGGCGTGCATCAGTACCAGTTACATGAACCTTCCAGGCCAAACTCGCTGTCCGTCGTTGCTTCGTGCATGTGCCCTATCGTTTCTCCCTTTTACAGCTCTCGTTTTCACCTCGCTACACCCCAGCGCGGCTCTACACCAGCAGGATAGTCCCCCTCGCCCCGCCCCTTCCTATCTTTTGCCACCTATTGGCCACTCCTCCCCACAACGGATCACTGGCGGACTCCCTCTCGCCCTAAACGCTCCACGTCAACTCTCCATCCAGGTAAGTGCAGCCTCCCCTTTTTCATTTTCCCCCGTGGCATTTCGCGCCCACTGCAACTTTCAGCTTCAACCTCAATTCCAGCTAACCCCAACTTCCTCCCTCTTTTTCGTGCGCACTCACCCAATCTCATTCCACTCCCTCGCCTCAGCCCCGTCCCTCCCCAGGAAGCTCGGCTGCGGTTCTCCCCAACCCCAACCAACAGATCGGCCTCCTCCTGCCAAGCTGTCTTTTTCTGCAGCGAGCACCAAGGACTCCCTCGACAAACCCCGTTCGCCGAACACAACTAACCCCCATTCTCCTCCCGTTTTTCTGGTCGCCGTCACTGCTACCTTCGTCCCGCCTTTTCCTTCTATGTGTTATCTCCTCCTCTCGCCGTTTCTCCATGCCTGCCCAAGTGCCAACACTCCCGGACTTCCCGTCCCCCCTGGCAACTTGGCTTCCACTGCCCTGTATTTCACTCATTTGCCGCCTCCGGCAGAGCCCACTACATGGCTCAGAAACTCGGAGCGCCGCCTAGGCCGCCTGTTTCGTTCCCCGCGCTCAAGCGCTCGGACCCTCGAACGGTCCCGGGTTTCGGGCTGCCAACTAGGCTCCCACTCCCGCCTCTGGCCCTCAATTTACTCGCCACGTCGCCACGCTTCCCGCTGCCTACGCGCTGCCCACGCGGCTCCCGGTACTCCCCCTCCCGTCGGCCCTTCCCCCACCCCTCCCCAACGAGATCCCACCAGAACCTCGCCTCCACGGTTTCACGTCTGTCCGCTCCCGCTGCGCCTCTGCCTCCCCTCCGTCCGGACGTCCCCTCGCAGACGTTCCTTCGCTCTTGCCCTATTTAACTCACCTCAACCCCCGTCTTTCTCTCACTTCTCGTCTCCCAATTCCCTACGACTCCTATTCAACTTCCACATTATGTCCGAGCAGGTTTATAACACCGATCTCACGATGTCCACCGCCGAGGAGGAAACCCTCGCCGAGTCCGGAGTGGATCTCTTGGTCGACGACCTTCCCGAAGGGCTCATGCACGAGCTCGAGAGCTCCCCCGACCATCCCGCTGCGAAGAAGCCATGCATGGACTCTGGTGCTGGCCCTGCCAACTTCAACTCCCCCTCCACCTCCTCCGATTCTGCGCTGGCGCAAGCCGTGCAGTCCCCTGTGCTCCCCGCTGCTGCTGCTGCCCCCTCGTCGCCTCTGCAAAGCCCCGCGCCCTCTCTGGCAGCAACTGCTGCCGCCCCCAGCGCCCCGGCCCTTCGCGCCGCTGCCTACGCGGCTGTCGCCTCCGGTGCTAACCCGGCCCCCGCGCTGCCCGCCTTGCTCTTTGCCTTCCCTGCACCGGGCGGACCCCCCCGAAATCTTCGCCGCGCGCGCACGAACGCGGCCACCCCTATGCTCCTCCCCCTCCGCCGTCGCGTGGTTGTCACGCTCCTCCTCCCGGAGTCCGTTTTGGAATTGCACCGCACGGACATTCTCGCTGGCATCAACGCGCAGCTGTGTGGCTTCATGTTCGACTCCGGCGTCATCCCCCCCTTCGAGCAAACTGTTGGCGAACCCCTCCGCGTGGCCCGCCGAGTTTATGGCCGCCTGCTTTTCTCCTGGCCGTCGCAGGAGGATGCTGCTGCCTTCCGCAAGCTTTTTCCCCTTGCGCTTAAAATCCCCAATTCCCGCCCTGTCACGGTGAAACTCTATGTCGACAGGTTCGAAACCTTCACTGCAGCAAAGGCAGCCGGCTCCCCCACCCTCTCTATCCGAAACGTCCCCCTGGAATTCGATCCAGAAAGCATACGCGTCTCTCTCCTCGAAGCCACCGAGGAGGATGGCGCGCACTGGCTGGCGGACCTCACTGACTTTCACCGTGCCTCCGACCCCTACGAGGATACATTTTTCACCCACCTCGCAGGGCTCCCGGTCGCCACCCCCGATGATCCGAATTTCGAACGGATCCCATCCGAAATTCTGCTGGAGAGGAACAAGCCGGCTATGGTGCTCAACTTCTCCTGCCATGTGTGCGCGCTGTGCGGTAACAACCATCGCGCATCGGACCACGAGGTCTTTGCCGTTCGCCGCCGCGGGCGCCTCACGAACAAGAACACGATCTCAATTGCTCAGCTGCAACAGGCAAACGGTACGAAATCTCTTGCTCGTTTTTCAGCCGTAAGCTCCCTCATTTTCTGTTGTCATTGCACGCCCGTAGCCTGCCCTCGATGCCCTCTCGTTCGCTCCCCCGCTGTCCCCCAGCCCGTCACCACTTCCCCCTCGATCTACCCTCCCCCTACCCAGCAACCGCACGGCGCCCCTCTAACCCCCGCGTACACCCCCCGCTGCCCCTCTCTCCCTAAGAGCCCCCCCCCCCCACACTGCCTCGTTGCTTCCCCCCCCGGACGGCCGTCTGCGTCCCTGCCAGCCCCACTTCCAATCTGCCCCCATCCCCTCCCCTCGCTCCTCCCACCCCTCTCCCCACGCCAGCTGCCCCCCCTCTCCCTGCCTTCACCCTCGTCACTCACCTCTCCCCCACAGCACTCCCCTCCCCGGCCCCCCGTGTCGCGGGGCCCCCACCCACCCTCCCGCCTTCCCCGCCCCCCCCCTCCCTCCCTGCTCCCTCCGACCCCTGCAGGCAAGACCCCCTCCCAGGACGCTTAGCCCTGGCCACCACCGTACCCTCCTCTGCCCCCCCTACAGTTGGGCCTCCGCCCACCCCCATGACTCCCCCACATTCCCACACCCCCCATGCAATCTCCGCGTCTCGGAGCCGCTGCCTTACCCATGCCTCCCCACTCCCTGCCCCTACCCGCCCCAACCCCTCCCCCCACAACATTCCATCCCCCCACAACACACCCTCCCCCTCCCCCTCGGAGGACAGACCCCCTCCATCCCACTTGCTCGCCCCCCACCCGCACCCTCCCCCTGCTCTCCCCCCCCCTCGCAGACTGCACCCTCCTATGGATTCCCCCCCTCTGCCCCCTCCCGTCATTTTCCCCACTCCAGATTCCTTTCCTCCCAGGGGCTCCCCAGAGGACGGCCCCGCTGCCCCTCCCATTTGCTGGCACGGACACGCCCCCCTCCCCATGTCCCATCCCCCCGTTTCAAACAGCTTCCTTCCCTGCTCACCCCACATGTCGACTCCCCCCCCCCCTTCCCCTCTCCCGACTCCCCTCCTATCCTTTCCCCCTACCCCCAATTTCGCCTGCCCCCCCCACCCCCACTCTGTCCAACCCCCTCCCTCTCAGGAACCCAACTGCAATGGTCCCCAGCGCTCTGACCGGGCCGCCCGACCCCCACCGAGGCTCCCCCCCTCTTCCAACAGCCCCCTCCCCCTGGTCTTTCTCACATCGCTCTCAAGCTGGCCGCTCCACCCCCCTCTGGTCTCTCCTCCCCCCCCACCTGGGCCTCCGAAGACCCCCGCCCCTCCCCCGCGCCTTCCCCCCCTCCCTGCACCCCCCTCCCCCTGCTGCCATTCAGCCCTCCTGGTCCCCCCCCCCTCGGTTCTCACCCTCACCTCCCACACCTGCCCCACTCCCCCGACTCTCCCTGCCCCCCTTATTCCTGCACCTCCGTTCTACCCCTCGCCCCCCCTGCCCCCCCCGCCTCCCCCCAACCGCTCCCTCTCCTGCAGGCAACCTCTTGGGGAACCATGCCGCGCCGGCTGCGTTCCGCAACGACCCCGGCCTCCTCTACATCGGGCTGGGCGATTGGGTCGAATATTGGACATGCGCCCCATCTCCATTTTCCAGCGTCCCAAAGTTGTCCCCAAGAGTCCGAACGGACTCTTTCTGGACGGATTCCGGACGTGCAGAAAAAGAGACTTTTTGGACCAAGGCCTGCTACATTCCGGAGTCTGTTTTAGGTCCGACCAAAGAGTCCGCGAAGAGTCCATTTGGACAATACGAAAAGCGAAGGCAATATGTGTACATCACGTACCCGATATACTAAGATGCGTTTTACCAATAAAATTTATACCCAACCATTGTTTACATGATTTTTAATAAAGAACATGCAAAGGCATTTCTACTTATACAAACTGCTAGAAACTAAATAATGCATTGCCAGATAAATATACGAACCCCCATTAGTTAATGCTTAAAAGAAAAATAACCTGCACGGATTGAAGAACAATATTGAATGAGCCACAAGGTCCATTCCAAAAAATAATAACTACAAAATTGCTTATACTAAAACGTACAAACCGTGGTGACTGATGACACATTGTCCAACAAGGTTGAAAATAGTCACCAGAAACGATTGAAACAAACATCTCCATTTACACGGTGATTAATACATCTCTGAATACAAGAAAAACCAATAAGTACAAGACTGTCAAAGTTAGATGTAGAAAGTAAGAATGAAGAAAGGAGGAGTTTGCACTAGCAACAATGGTGGTACAAATAGCTAACCCTAGAAGGGTTGTACTCGCTATAGAGCACCCCACTGCAGGCTAGAGCATAATATTCTGACACACCCCCATAGTCAAAGTGGGGTGTAATCAGCAGAGCAAGCAAAGTAGTACAAGCTCAGGGTGGATCACGATGTCACCACACATTCTGAGCACAAGCAAGAAGCAATAGTTTAAGGTTCACAATTATGAGCAAAGCTAGAGGCAGTCACAGGGGGCAAGTGAGGAGGAGGAGGGCTGGTGAGAGGAGAGTAGATAGGAGGCGACGACTGAAGATGCAGACACACGGGCAACAGACGGCTCTGGTGCGACAACGTGGCTACCGGGAATGAGTGCCCCGGAGTACAGGAGTAACAGGCTCCGCGGCTAATATGCGCGGCAGGAGCAACGGACCCACAGGCGACGGCGCAACCGGCTCTCTGAGCTACCGGGAATGAGTGCCCCGGAGTACAGGCGCTGCGTACGACACGACGGCAACCTCCGCTCAACCTCCCCCAACAGTCCCACACCCCTCGACACACACCCCCTGCTGCGCCCCTAGCTCCACTCCCCCTTCACCCCCCTAGGACCACTCCTTCGGCTCCCCACACAACCACCCCCCTGAGCGGCAGCTGCAGCAGCGGGAGACGGAGGAGGAGGAGAAGGAGGGGACGGGGCACACAACCGGCACCCCCACACCCGCCACCCCCACACTCTACATCCCCAAACCCTAAAACGGGTGGGATAGGGGCAGGAGCGCGGGGGACGGCGAGAGGGGGACGGACGAGGCGCGCGCAGGCTGCCCGCGCCGCGCGCTGGCCTGGCGCAGCCCGTACGGGCCGCGCGCGGGCCTGGCGCAGCCCGTACGGGCCGCGCGCGGGCCTGGCGCAGCCCGTACGGGCCGCGCGCGGGCCCCAGGGGCGCTTCGACGGGCGACGGGGGCGTTTTGGCGGGCGACGGGGGGCGCTCCGACGGGCGACGGGGGGCACTTCGACGGTGGGAAACCGCCGCGCGCCCCAAGCGCACGGCGGGATGAAAACCGCCGAAACCCTAGAAAAAAAAATTCGGCAGGAAGAAGTCGTCGCGCGCCCGAGGCGCCCGGCAGGAAGTAAAGCAGCGGAAGCATTAGGTGGTGGGCCCACCCACAGGATCGACCCAGGAGGGTCGACCTGCTCTGATAGCATGTCAAAGTTAGCTGTAGAAAGTAAGAATGAAGAAAGGAGGAGTTTGCACTAGCAACAATGGTGGTACAAATAGCTAACCCTAGAAGGGTTGTACTCGCTATAGAGCACCCCACTGCAGGCTAGAGCATAATATTCTGACAAAGACACACTGGCTATATCAACAAATCATTAAGCAAATTGAGCACCACCTTTGATGGGGCCTCTTACCAGCAACAGGGTAAGCAGCACCCGTCACGACCCTTTGCAGCGTCCTGACAAAGCAGCGCCCGACGCGTACCTTAGTGATAGAGAACTAAATGGCGGCTGTGAAATATTAAACAAAACCTTCAGATTGCGAGCACTTTCAAAGGGGAGGAAACAAACAAAACCGCGAAATCAACGTGAAGCTTGTATGTACGTATAAGTCGGTAACCACAAAAAATGCCAACATTGAATCAAACAAACCGACCTGCGTGATGACACATTCACCCTCTATGAAGGAAATCTTCACCAAATGCAACTGAAACAAACATCAGAAGGTAAGCGATGATTAGCAACCGTTAACACACAGGTTCATATTGAATTAAACAATGTAATTACCGCTCTTCATCGCGCCTCTAAGCAGCAGCCGCATTAGCAGCGCCCGTCGAGCACTTAGTTGCACCCATCTCGTCTCTTAGCAGCACCCGCCGTAGCAGCGTCAGTCTCGCTCCTTAGCAGCGCCCATCGCGCTCCTTAGCAGTGCCCGTAGCGCTCCTTAGCAGCGCCCGAAGTTGAATAACTTGTTACGTAAAAAGAAGACCGTCAAATGCTGCACTGGGGATAGATAGATATTGGAAATAGGAGCGGTATAAGTAAACGACGTCATGGAATGCGTTATTCTGGTTGTATGAATGAATAAAAAACGTAGGACCGCGCACATCTCAGCAAGCGATGAACACCATGACATTGTTGCATAGAAAAGCAGAAACTGGATTTATAAACCTAAATGTATAACATCCGCAAAGCTAGATTGGTTCTACAAAAGTCGTAGTGCTAGGCTAACCAAAACAGATCGTGCGAACAAATGTTGGGCAAGAAATGCTCGAGTGAAAAGCTCAGTTTAAAAAATGGAGCATCTAGATCTGAAAGGGATGGACAAGTCGAGAGTGGTTGGGGGATGAGTTTGGTAAGGTGTGTAGGTAGCTGTGGCTAATGTTTTCCGAGCCTAACCTGCACAGGAAGGCGTTTGTGTGGCAGGTGGTGTGACAGGTGGCAACCCTGGCAACAGGTGTCAACATGTTGCGAAGGAGTTTTTGATTGGATTTTGAGTTTAATTGAACCAACTTGCTTGGTTTACAACCGAGTTAGCGTAGTGGTTACGAATCGCGCGTGCGATTGGGAGATCGCGAGATCGATTCTAGCTAGTAAAAAGCAACTTATAATTGGGAGTGTTCGTTTTCTTTCCTAATCTAACAATTTTGTGTTCGGTATAGTGCACCAGGCAAGCATCGATCCCCGACCTTCTGCATAGTAACATGAATCGGAGACTTCTTGGACAGATTCCGGATACTTCGCGTTTTGGCTAATTTTCGGACATTTTTAGACCCTTCAATTTTGGGTGAAGACTCTTTTTGGACACTTTTGGGGGGTCAAATGACACAATGTGGACCACCTAGCTGGCCGGCTGCATTTCGGACCGACACTTTTTGAGAGGGCCTCTGCGATTTCAGCTGCGGCGCTGCCCTCGACAGCGCCATGGAGCATATTCAGTCCGACCTGCACGCCACCCGCGTGAAGGCCTCCGCTCACCGCCCGGCTGCCAAGGAAGACTTTGACCCTTGGCGCGCACTCACCCTGCTGCAGCAGAAGGCTCCGGTGGCTGCCTTCCTTCGCGATCGTCTTTAGCGCAGCAGCATGCATTCCTTGGCTATCATCCGTTGCTTGTTCCCTCCTTGTTGTGTCCCCTTGCTGGCTCTCATTTAGACCTTAGATTTTTAACCGATGTGAGTACGATCGTGTTTGTTAGGTTGAACGTAACACCGATTCCTCTGTCAATCTTCACGCCAAATCTCCCATCTGCGCAAACTACCAATTACTCCACCTTCAAACCCCTCATTGACATTTCGCTACCGATCACCTTCGCTAAATACCGACCATCTCCCCAGTATAACGCACAACTGCCCAAGTTTTACTTGTGTGCTGCACCTTTACACACTAATGCTGCCAACCACCTTCTGCCATCCTCCCAGTGTGACTTTGGTGTTGTCCGAATAAAACCACCACGCAAGCTTAGCCGCCACGAACCTCAGCCTGTACTCGCTGACAGCCCTACTGGTACCCACAGCCACCACCAATCTTCTCCCCTCTTGAATAAACACCGATGCCCGTGGATCCGCGCACCCTTCTGCGCGGTGGGCTCCCACTTAGTTCAATGTTAACGCCCCTACGAGTTCGCTGCCTCAACATCAATGGTATCAATACGCCGGCTAAACGAAACGCTTTAAAGCGCTGGCTCTCCACCTCCTCACCACGCACAGACATTCTCATTTTAGTGGACACACGCCTCTCAAAAAACTTGCCTAAATTGTCACTCCAACTCCGCCCACACTCTTCGGCACACGCACCCACCCGCTATGCAATAAACTCAAACGGTCACCCATGCCCGCAACCCGGTGGCATCTCCATCTTATCTTTCAACAGAGCAGTAACTCTCACCTCCCCGTCCCCCTCTGCCGATGGCCGCCTCCTCTCCGTACACATCAACTTCCTGCGGGAGCAACTTCGCCTCCTTGCCATCTATGCGCCGAGACCCGCTACTGACCGCCGGACCTGGTGGAGATCCATCCTGACTCCCGCACTGGAGCAACCCACTGCAGCTGCTGCCACGATCCTCGCCGGTGACTTCAACTCGGTGGTCTCCCCCTTAGACCGTAACCGCCAGCTACTTAGTCACGAACTTAGCGAGGCTACCATGGTGTCTAATCTCTTGGTATCGCACGCACTGTTCGACGTATACCGCTCACTCCACCCTGCCGCCCCCGTTTTCTCCTACTTTGGCCGCCGAGCCAGTGCTGGTACAGCTCTCCCGCCTGCCTCCAGACTGAACCGAATCTACCTCTCCAATTTATTCCTCCCACGAACCTCTGAAGCCTCATACCTCTGGACCCCGACCGAAGTTTCTGACCACTCCTTCGCACCCCTCTGCACCCTCACATTCGACAACCCAACAATGGCACCGCGACCTTGGCGCTTTAGTTCTTCTCTTCTTCACCGCCCCCAAGTCACTACCATAATCGAATCTCACCTCCCCTCCCTGCCATCACGCCCTTCCCCCGAAGCCTGGGACTCTTGGAAACTAGGCCTTACCCTTAGCCTCAAACGGTTCTCGAACGAAGAGCGCAAACGGGTTACCAGCACTATCGACCACCTCGTCCAACTCATCAGCCACCTCCAGCTCCAATCCGCCCTCTCCCCCTTGGACCATGTCGCGACCACACAGCTCCTCAAAGCCCGCACCCAACTAACAAGATATGAGGCATCTAGAACCGCTGAGCTCGCTCTAAAAGCAAAGCTTAAAGTCGAAGGCCACAGGGAGATGGGAACCTCCTCCTTGCTGGCAGGACTCAATTCTCGCATCAAAGACTCCTTAATCTCATCGCTCACACTTCCACATGGACAAACCATCTCAGATTTGCGAGCCATGACCGTTGAATGCACCAAATTTTTCCAGTCCCTATATAGTGGGGCAACCCCAGACGTGCCGAATCCCGCCTTCTGGGCACACATCCCCCCCTCTTCACTCCCTCCCCGACTTCTCAACCATCTGCAAGCCCCCTTCTCCCTTCTGAAAATTAGCAAAGCTTTAAGCCAGCTCACCCGCGGCAAAACCCCCGGCCCTGACGGTATCCCGGGCGAGCTTTTCCGACAGTATAATACCCGCTTCGCCCCTGCATTTTTCTCACTCTTTTCCTCACCGCACATCTCCGCCACCCTCCCGCCGTCAATGCTGTCAGGCCGCACCGTCCTTATTCCCAAGAGGGGTAGCTCCTCTATGGTTGACAATCTCCGCCCTATCACCCTCATGAACTCGGATTATAAGGTGCTAGCCCTTTGCCTCGCCAACCGTCTGCAACTCGCTCTCCCTCAGATTATCCACCCCTCCCAAACCGCTTTCATTAAAAGCAGGAAAATTGGCGATACGATCAACGACACACTTGACATTTTCGACTGGAGCACAACCACGAAAACCCCCCTTCTCGCCTTAACTGTTGATTTCCGCAAGGCCTATGACCTGGTTGACAGGGCCTTCCTCTTCCGAGCACTTGCCATGGTGGGACTTCCCGAGCAGTTCATCGCCTGGGTCCGCCTCATGCACACTAACACCTCCACCTGCATCTCCGTTAACAACCTCGCCGGACCCAACTTCCCTGTCCGCACGGGGGTCCGACAAGGATGCCCTCTCGCCCCCCTCCTCTTTGTGTGTGTCATTGAAATCCTACAACGCTACCTGTCGCTTTTCCTCCCAGGTTTCCCCCTCTCTACGACGCAACGCCGTCTCATGGCCTGCTATGCTGACGATGTCACCATCTTTCTCTCCTCTGTTAGAGAGCTTGGGACCACACTTATACACCTTCGGACCTTCGCCGCAGTCTCTGGAGAACACCCCAACTGGAACAAATGTTCAATTATCCCTTTCCACATTGCACCGGAACAAATCCTCCTGGCTGGCCCCATTCCCATTCGCACTCCTCAAGAGGCTGAGCGCATCCTTGGCATCTACGTCGAACGCGCACAACCCAGCGACACTACCTGGTCCACGACTCTCTCGCGCATTCAGCGCATGGCCAAATTCCTTGCCGCCCTTCGTGCCACAGCTACTTGCCGCAAGTCACTTACGTCGGTCTTCTTAAACTCTATTATCTCCTTCCCCGGCCGCTTTCAACCCCCCTCCCCCGACATTATCAAACGCCTAGACGTTTTGGTCGGGAACTTCATATCTTCTTCGCGCTTCAAGGAACACGGACTCGCGGTCCGTCTTATCCCTAACCGGCTCCTGTACAACTCCACTCGCCATGGAGGCCTTGGAGCAATCGCCCCTTCCACCCAAATCCGCGCTCTAGCCGCTCACCGCGCGCTCCGCCGCCTCGGCGTCTCACCATCAGAGGAAGTAGCAAGAGCCGCCGTCTGCCTCCCTTTTGGCACACACTGTCTCCTAGCACACCCTGCCATCCTTCAATCAGGCATTTTGCCAACGGTAATCTTGAGTCGAGCACTCGCCGAACTACGCGCCTTGATAGAGATCACCCCGGTCGTCGCCCCACCTCGCCTCACCCCTTTGTGTATAATGGGTGAGCCCACCGCCTTCAACCGTTTTATTCTCAAACCGAATGGGAAGCTCTTCGGGATTCTCATGCGTGAACGTTTCCTCCTATCCATGCAGGTTCGCATCGGCCATTTGATCTCTCTCATCTTCCACTCACTTGGTGTGGTCTCCTTTAAACATTTCACTTCACTGTTTCCCCCAGCCGATTCCTCCTCTGGACGAAGAGTCTGGCGAGAACTCGTCCGTGCCATCCCTAAGCCCTAGTGGTCAGCCCTTCGCTCCCCCCCTCCCCCTTCGGCAGCCCTTGGGGAGTGGTTCGTCCCTAAAGAAGACTCCGAGACCTCCCCCACTCTCGCTCTTCAGGTCACGGCCTTCTCCCCTCCGTCGTCGCTCTCAGTCTCTCTCTACCGTGTCCATCCTAACCGTTTTATCGTCCGGCCGGCGTTTGGAGACGGCACCTTCCACATAGGTGCCCTCTCCGCGGTACACGTCGTTGGGTCCTGGCTTGCAGGTCCCTTCCATACAGGTTCAGGGCTCGGCGCGCGGCTCGACATCCTACAGGACGGATGCCCCAGCGTAGCTGACATTCGCCGCCGACTCTACACTCAGCTTCCCCTCGACCACGCCGCCCGCTGGATCCACGTCCTTTCCGCTCCTCCTCCCCTTCTCCCCGACCTCTCCCACGACTTTTTACGCGAGCAACCCAGCCTCCAGCGCGACGTCCTGTTCCGGTTCTACACTCGCGCTTTTCCTTCGGACTCGCGTTTCAACTTCGCCGCAGACCGGGGGATCTGTTCTCTCTGCCTTGCCGCACCCACGGAGACTATTTCCCACATTTTCTACGAATGTGGGGTGGCCCCGGCAGTGATTTCCGCTCTCTCCTCCGTCGCTCGTCGTCATCTCCACTGCTCTCCTCCTCCTGAGCTCCTGCTCTTCCCGCTCGCCTCCAGAGCTGGCCAGGTGGCCCCTTGGAGCCTCCTGGTTGGGGCATCCACAAAAGCCATTTGGAATGCACGCTGCGAACACAAGTTCCAAGACTCGCCCTCCTCCCTGTTTGAGATCCTCCAACTCATACTGGCCAAGTTCCTCATTGCCTTCAAAATTTTCCTATGGCGCAGGAAGAAACAGTCAGCGAAAAAAACAACTACGCTCAGCCGCTCGCATTAAGCTGGCCACTCGACTTCGCTTTCTCGTCTTCGACCACAACGGAACCCCTTCTATCCACCCAGACCTCCGCTCTTCCTGGCTGCTTGGGGACCCTTTCCGCCCCCCCTAGCCCTCTCTTCCTTTTGAGCATAGAGAGCTCCCCGGCTGGGCTGGCGGTTATCCAATGGATAGAGAAATAACGTGTTTTCCTACGTACGCCTCTGGGCGATTGGTTGTACAGACCATATTTCTAGGTGCTCTATGCTTTTCTCTGTACACGGTTAAGACCTTATATAACCTTAACCTTAACCTTAACCCCCTGCGGCCAATGGTAGCTACTCTCCGCACTTTCCCGCCATCGCTCGTGGATTGGCCCTCGGTATTCTCGGGGGTCGTCCGCCTACTTCGCCCAGGGGTTTCCTTTGCGCTTTGTGACCTTCACGACCCAAATTTCTATGCGAAATCCCTGCGAACCAAATATGGCATTCCCTGCGACCATATTCCTCCGGGCATTTGTCGGAGTCGATTCCATTCAAATTTCTGGCATTCCGTGTCGCTGCTGGTGGATCCTCAAATTTCTGGTTCTAAAACTTTCGGATCAGCAAAGCACACCGCGTCAACCGTTTATACCGTCACAAACCGTTTTGCACGCCACAGAAAACCCAGCAGCACAATGGCAGCTGTGCTTGTGTGTTTCCCTTGCCCTCTGCTTGAGACGCCTCAGTCTGCTAATGAGCGGTCCTCGGCCTAGCTGGTCACCGTAGTACATATTATGGGAGTCTGTTTTCATTTCCCTGTGCGCTTTTGTGTTTGAACTCTTCGCAAGTAGACTGTCTCGCCGTTGAGTATACTCGTCGTCTCAGCCTCCGCAGAGCCAAGCCTCGCTGTCCGATCGCTCTCTGATCGCTCAATCACCGCTTTTCTATAGCGCTCTCGTTGTGAATGTCGCACGACTTTGCTTCTTCCAACGACGACGCTCCCACCGAACTGCTCGCGACCTCCGCGCGAATCTCTTTCCCCGACGACCTCCCACTTCCGGAGTTCCTGTCTGCTCCGTCCGACAATCAACTGGACGTTAACGATAACGTTAACGTCGACGAGGCTCCTGTGGACGCGTTCGGAAACCTGGAAGATCTGATCGTCGAGGAGGGCTCATCGTCTGCTGACGCGGCTGCGGTTGCCGCGGACGGCGCTGATTGGATCCTGAACTTGGATCTGACGGACGGGACGACCCTGATCGCCGAGGCCAATCTGGTTGACGAGCTGACTGCCGTTGAGCTGACTGCAGGGGATCTGACTGCCTTCGAGCTGACTGCAGGGGATCTGACTGCCGTCGAGCTGACTGCAGGGGAGACTGCGACCGAGCTTGCCGCGAACGACGTGAGCCAGATTGCAGTGAAACCAGACTTCGTGAAGGAGACTCGCGTGATTCTCGAGAGCAAACTCAGCGATGCATGCCTTGGCGATGCGCTCGGCGATGCGCTCAGCGATGCTGGCGACTTCCTTCTCGACGCGTTCCATGCTACTGGTGGTGACGTCGATTTCTCGTCGCTGGGCGTCGCAGGCGACGAGTTCCCGGAGCTTCTCGTCGAGCCCGCCTTGGGAAACCACGTCGCGTCGGATTCTGAGGTGACACCTCAGCAATGCCACGTGGCGATTCCCCCTCCACCGCCGGCGCTGCAGCCAATGCGCATCTCTCTGCTGCAGCTGCCGCCCGGTCTCGTTCTGCGCCGATGTGGCGGCAGCGGAAAACTATTCTCCTCCGCTCCTGCTGCGCGTGTTGCTCTTTCTTCTGCTCCCATCCCTCCGTCTGCTGCTCCTTTCGCTCCGTCTGCTGCTCCTGGTGCTGCTGCCGCTACTTCCCACGAACGACTGACACCTGACGATGCCCTGTTGGGAAAGCGGAAGCGGGACCTGGAGTTTTCACCGACAGCAAGCGGCGAGTTCCAACAGCAGCAACAGCAGCCGCAGCAGCAGCAGCAGCCGCAGCAGCAACAGGAGCTGGATCAGGAGAAGCAGCAGCAGCCATCCAAAGTTAGGCGCGTGGATCCTCCGTCCCCTGCGTCCGCGGTTTTAGCAGCAAATGAAGAGCTGGACGTCGACTCGGGATCAGAAGAGGGGGGTCTTTGGGAGGCTCTGGAGAAGCAGTTGAAACCCGCCACGTCAGATGAAACGCCGTGTCAGTGCCTGGCGTGTCAGTGCAAGTCAGAGGAGGACCGGATGTTTCTGCTGACAGGGAAGCGGACAGTGAAAGCTGATGCTGGTGCTGCTGGGAGTAAGAAACGGACTGGATTAAAGAGGAGAGGTCGGTCTATGGCTAAGGTGAACGTTGGAGATTCTATGGCTGATGTTAATGATATTCTTGGGGAGCTTGCACAGATTCCACTGCTGCTGGATTTGACGGATCTTCCTGAACTTCTGGGGGGAGATTTGGGTGCGTGCGATACGTTTTGGGAAGGAGCTGACATGGCAGTGGTTGGAGGTGGTGGTGGTGATGGTGGTGATGGATGTGGGTTGGAGGAGGCTGAAGGAAAGCACAGCTCTGGATTTGGGAAGCGGTTGAGTCAGATGGATGTGACTGAAGTGGTGGATCAGTGCAGGGTGTGGCTGCATGAAGCACTGCAGAGCCCTGGGTGTGACTCTATTGATGTCGACTTCTGCTTGAAGGTGGTGGGAGAGGTGAAGGGAGAAACGGTGGAGGGAGCCACGCCAATGGAGCTTGTGGTAGAGGATGGAGTTCCTCTAGAGTGCTCCATTGAGTAGATGCTAGATAGTAGGTGTTAATTGAATAATAGATTTGAAGGAAGTGGGCTGGAAAGCTTTATGTATTGTACCAAATTACAAGAGAAAGCATTCTCATTTGTGAAAGCCATTCACTGTGTACTGTATGAATTCTCTTACGTGGCCAGTTGAATTCGCTTCCCGCCAACATCGTGACGCTCACGGCACCATCGAGAGAACCAATGGAATGGCTGTCCCTAAACACTTCATGATCGCTCCAAATCCAATCTGACACAACCAGCTACTATATGGATCGTCACGAAACGCAACGAACCGAACTCAGCCGCATGCAAACGACACGCCTCAACTCATGGCAGCCTCAAGAGATTCTTCTGACACTCCCAAGGCATAAATGGGCGATCATCTCAGCACATCATGGCGGCGGGATGGCTGACTACGCTAACTACTTAGATGGAGCTTTAGAGGAAGCGAGGAAGGCATATCGTAACTCGAAAACACCAAATTTATCCCTGCGTTTTGACGGCGCGGATCTTCTTGGGATGTTGATCCTTGGTATCATCGAGTTCATGATAGGGAGTTGACGGCAAACGAGTTTCGTTTTACGATACGTCTCTCGTCATCAGACCACTCATCATCAGCATGTTACCATTCCCGCAAGGTATCCTCCATGATCATGTCTTTTAAACCACAGACTGCAGATGAGGAAGTCTAGTTGAGGAAATTCTGCATCATGCTGATTGAAGCATGATATGTGCGTCTCATGATCAGCGTACTCTGGGACCAGTCTATTTTTTGAGTCCACTCAAAAGTAGGAAACACTGCATCATTTTGATTGAAGCGAAGCATGATATGTTCGCCTCATGATCAGCGTACTCTTGGACCCCAAACCAGTCGACGTGTAATCAGTCTTGGCTGTTCAGGCTGAACTGTACGCGGTTAGGCTGAACCGTACGCGGTCATGCTGAACCGTACGCGGTCAGGCTGAACCGGACTCTGTCAGGCTGAACCGCGCGCGGTCAGAAAGTGGTACATTCGTCACGTGGTCCGAGACACCCTCAAGATTGCCCATGATTGATCACGCACTACGGATTCGTTACAAGCAGTTACGGTACCGTAGAATCTTGGCAGCGTCATTGTGTTAGTGTGAACGTGAAGGTGCAACGTTGATACACCCAGCACAGCATGGCTCCATCATCTGGCGGAAAGCGGGAAGCGGATGAGTTTGGATCTGGAAGGGGAGCTGGGGGAAGCGGAAGGGGATCGGGGGGAAATCTTACCCCTGAGGCGGCGGAGAAGCAGCTGCAGGCGCGGTGGGAGCGGATAGAGGAGGCGCTGGGGGAGCTTCCAGAGGATGACGAGGCGGAGGAGAAACTGATGGCTCTCAAGGGGAAATGGTAGGGACAATAGGCTACGTGTTTCGTGATTGCGTACTGGGGAAGGTATTGGTAAGGGGAGAGCTGAACGATGGCTTTCAAGGTGAAATGGTAGGGACAGAAGAGTGTGTGCTTGTGATTGCGTACTGGTGGGGTCATTGGTAAGGGGGGAGGAGAAACTGATGGCTCTGGAATGGTAGGGCGAAAGACCGCGTCTTTGGGACTAGGTATTGGGGGACGGGGAAGGAGGGGGAGGGATCGCTGGTAAGGGAAGAAATGCTGCAGCTAGAGAACCTGTTAGAGTGTCTGCCGAGAAAACAGTGTTGAATGCGGCATGTTCGGTTCAACAGTGCGATCAGCGACCTGATGTTCCATTCACCTTCTTTGGTTAATGATTTCATCCTGGTTCGGGAACTCTTTTGTCCTCCTTTTCCTCTTCCTCCTCCGCTCCCTCACCTCTCCCCACCAACCCCTCTCCCTTCGTCCCTCTCCCAGGTTCACCGATGCCTTTGCCTTCCTCTCCGCGCTCCCCTCCTCCTCCCACCTCTGGTGTCGCCACCGTGCCCTCACCCAGCCCCTCCTGGAGCCCTTCTACCACTACCATTCGGGCCCGCCCGACACCCGCGCCACACTACACGCGCTCTGGGCGCGCATGGCGGTGGAGATGCGCGCCTGCACGCGCTGTGTGGCCAGATACCACGCGGCAAAGCGCGTGTATGAGGAGGAGTATGTGGAGGAGGTGGTGCGGCCGGTGTTGGAGACGCTGAGGCGGCTGGATGAAGAGAGGGTTGCAGGGGAGCTGAGGGCGCTGGTGGGTCGTGCTGGTGGAGGGTCCGGAGCTGGTGGTGTTTCGAGCGGTGCCGGTGGTGTTGCTAGCGGTTCTGGGAGCAGTGGCATGGCTGGAGGGCAGGCCTTGGATGCGGAGAGGGACGGGCCGGGGGTGATATGCCTCATGTTTGAGCTGCTCATGTACCCGCGTGTGCTGGAGGACGCAGAGGTGTTTGCTCTCGCTGGCCCTGCTCTAGTGCTCGTGGAAAGGCATTACGACTTGTCCCTCACCCCGGGACAGCGATACCCGGTGAGTCAGTGGAGAAGGGAGGAGGGTTGGGACTCAGTGATCTGCCTCATGTTCGAGCTGCTCATTCGTGTGTACTGGAGGATGCAGAGGTGTTTGCTCTTGCTGGCCCGGCTCTAGTGCTCGTGGAAAGGCGGCACTTCGACCTCTCACTTACCCCAGGACAGAGATACCCGGTGAGTGAGTAGAGAAGGGAGGATGGGCCATGAGTGATGTGCCTCATGGGTGATATGCCTCATGTTCGAGCTGCTCATGTACCCGTGTGTACTGGAGGATGCAGAGGTGTTTGCCCTCGCTGGCCCTGCGCTGGTGCTCGTGGAAAGGCATTTCGACCTGTCCCTTACCCCACGCCAGAGATACCCAGTGAGTGAGAATGATTCGGGATTGGTGATCGTGATCGTGATCATGTTTTTGTTTTCTCCAAGTCATGGCCTTCACCCTCATGCAGCACTCTCGCCCCTTTCCCCCAGGGCCTGTACCATCCCACAGTGCATCTTAGAGGGCTCTTTTTTAGGAGCTGTGTCAACTAGGAGCCGTGTCCTCAATGCACGCCTGGCTTCTGTTCTTCCTGTTCTCTTTGCACTCCCTTTCTTCAACCTCATGTATATAAAGTGAATTTTTGAGACGTCTAAAAATTCACTTTATACACGTGGCTTCTCAATGCACGCCTGACTTCGGTTCTTCCTGTTCTCTTTGCACTCCCTTTCTTCAACCTCAGGGCCTGTACCATCTCATGCTGCATCCCAACAAGGACACTCGCGCCATCGTCTATACCCTCGCCAAGCCCCTCGGTCTCTTCAAGTACATACGCTTAATTTCATTCTCTATGCTTTCACTTCATCTCCTCTACATATGAGCCGCCTCAAAGGCAAACCCTTTCAGCTTGTTCAAGTGCGTACACTTGATTTCGTTTGCTTGCTTCTCCTCTGTATTCCCTTCTCATGTGATTTAAATGGTCTTACATAACCTCGTTTCCTCCCAACATTCCACTTGACATTTACCTTTTTATGTTTAGGTAGGTATGTTCTTCTTTCATTTCCACCCCGCCGTTTCCTCCCAACATCCCACTTGACATTCACCTTTTTATGTTTTGGTAGGTATCTCTCCTCGCCCTGTCCATTCCCTCTGTCTCTCTCCCCGCCCCACCACAAACAGAACAGCAGCAGATCTGAGGCCCATCGAACCCCTCCTGCAGCAATGCATGCACGTCCTGGAGTACGACCTCTCTGCATCCTATTCAACTCCCGCGCTCTCATTCTCTTCACCTCTTCACACCTCTCCCCCACACCAAACAGAACAGCAGCAGATCTGAGGCCCATCGACCCTCTCCTGCAGCAGTGCATGCACGCCCTGGAGTATGACCTCTTCGATACAGGCACACTCGCTACTGGCACAGGCACAGGCTCGGGAACAGGCTTGGCAACAGGCTTGGGGAGAGCTGGTGCTCCTGGTAACGCCAATGCCGCTGCCAATGCTCAAGGTGGAGCAGGAGTGGGGGGTGGGAGGGAGGGGGGCGAGCGGCCTCGAGTGGTGCACTCAAAGGAGGATATGTGGCAGGGACTGCTCACGATGTGAGTGTGGTGTGGTTGGGTGTGGGTGTATTTAGCTGTGGTGTGGTGTATTTTGCTGTGGTGTGGTGTGGTGTGGTGTGGTGTGCTTTTGGTTCAACTCTAATGCTCCTGAGAGGGGCTACCCTGTGTGCGCGGTCCATCTCTCAGTCTCTCCAAACCTCTCTCAACCTTTCCCAACCCCTCTCTCAGCCTCTCGCTCATGGAGCCACCGGCACTGGATGAGGGCCTAGTGGGGAGAGCTACGCTACCCTGCCTCTTTGTGCTCCCCATCTCCCTGAAGTTGCCTTTCCCACCTACCATCACTCAACCCCTCTCAATCTCTCTCAACCTTTGCCCCCCTCCCTCCCCTCTCAGCCTGTCTCTCATGGCCCCACCAGCACTGGACGAGGGTGTGGTGGAGTGCCATCCATCCAGCCTTTGTGCTCCCTCCTCCCTTATGCCTGACGCCTCCCCCACCTGCAACCTTTCAACGTCTCTCAACCTCTCCCAACCTCTTCCAACCCCCATCCCCTTCGCAGCCTGTCTCTCATGGCCCCACCAGCACTGGACGAGGGTGTGGTGGAGCGGTATCCTGCCTTTGTGAGCATAGTGCTGAACCACGTGGGGGAGGACACGTCTGTTTTTCGGCCTGCTCTGGCTTGCCTCAGGATGATGCTGCAAGTCACAGGTGGGGTGGGTGTGTGGTTGGGTGATCCTGATTTTGATGTCGAATATGGGTGTCTGAGAGAGAGTCCCTGTTCCACCACCAGCCCACTTACTGTCTCCCACCTCCCCACCCCCCTCTTTCCGTCCCCCCAGGCTACAAGCTCTGGTTGCATTCAGCCTTCCCTCCCACTCGCAGGCTACAAGCTCTGGTCCGCAACACACTCACTTACATGTGCTTCGACTCCTCAAATTCCTCCCACGAGCCCACCCCACCCACCCAACCATCCGTGCGCCCCGTCCTCCTCTTCCCTTCCCTTCATTTTCCATCATCCTTACTCCAGTTACAAGCTCTGGCTGCATTCGGCCTTCCCACCCGGTGTCGTCCGCAACACACTCATCTCGCAGTGCTTCAACTCCTCCCCCTTCTCCTCCGATTCACCTTTCCCCCACTCCTCCAGGCCACAAGCTCTGGCTTCGCTCGGTCTTCCCCCCCCCGGGTGGTGCGCAACACACTCATCTCGCAGTGCTTCAACTCCTCCCACGAGCCCACCCACCCACCCACCCTCCCGCCCACTCCTTCCTTCTGCTCTCATTCTTTCCATTCATTCCCGATCATCTTTCTTCCCAGGCTACAAGCTCTGGTTGCATTCAGCCTTTCCGCCCGGTGTGGTGCGCAACACGCTCATCTCGCAGTGCTTCAA
This sequence comes from Closterium sp. Yama58-4, assembly GCA_947470075.1. Classification (NCBI taxonomy): domain Eukaryota; kingdom Viridiplantae; phylum Streptophyta; class Zygnematophyceae; order Desmidiales; family Closteriaceae; genus Closterium; species Closterium sp. Yama58-4. The sequence goes on from CANIUD010000258.1 coordinate 555,938, forward strand.
CTCCTCCCACGAGCCCACCCACAAGCTCCTGCTCGACCTCCTGCCGCCCTTCCTGCAGGTCCGTCCAAATCTTGCCTGCCGTTCCATCCATCCTTTCGTCCCACCCATTCTCTGCATGCGTCCCATTCTTTCCATCTTTACCATCCCTTTCCCCTTCGTATTTTTCCACATCCTGCTTCCAGCCACATCAGGTCGTTCGGTTCGGCTGCCCATCAGCTCCTCTTTTGAGACGTCTCAAAAGTCGTTCGGCTGCCCATCAGCTCCTCCCTCTAATTGCACGCAAGCTGCTCATTCCCAAACCTTTTCCCCTTTTCCTCCCTCCTGTTGGAGTCTTTTGAGCCATTTCTCTTCCCTTCCTCGACCCGTTGCAAACAGTCGGTGGAATCATTGGAGACGGAGGAGTTTGAGAGGCAGCGGCGCAGCATCCTCTTCTTTCTGCTCATCCAGCTTCCCAATAGCCGCTCCCTGTTGTTTCATCCAAACCATACTCAGGGCTCTTTTCCCACCGTCCCACTCCTCTCTCCACTTTCTACTCTTATTACAGTCTGTTGAGTCTCTGGAAACAGAGGAGTTTGAGAGGCAGCGGCGCAGCATCCTCTTCTTCCTGCTCATTCAGCTGCCCAACAGCCGCAACTTCAGCACGACCACCATCAAGATCGCTCGCCGGGTAGGTGCCTCATTCTCACTCACTCACTCACGTGCACTGCAAGTCGCTTTCTCGTGTTAACTTCACTGGTGTTTTTTTTCTTTCTTGGTTTGGATTATTGTAGGTTTTGACGCCAATCTCAGCTCCACTCTCCCTGTCTCCCTCCTCTCCCTCCTTCCCCCATTCTTCCCACTCCCCGGCCCCACCTGCCCGGTTGGTATGTTGTCACCTTCCCCTTCCCCACCTCTCCCCTCCCCCTGCACCTTCCATCAGATCGCATTCAACCTCATCCTCCACTCCTACCTCCTCACACCCCCTCTCAGGCCCACCGACTGTGCTGACATCTGGGGGCCACCCCTCACGGGGGCAGTCAGGGACGCATCTCTCCCCGACCCCCTCTGCTCACTGTGCTGGCCTTATGGCTGTCTCCCTTCCCATTTTTCCTTCCCCTTCTCCTTCCCCTTTTCCCTTCCCCTTTCCCTTTCCCTTTCCTCTTCCCCTTCCCTTTCCCTTTCCCCTTCCCTTCGCCCCCATCAGATCGCATTCAACCTCATCCTCCACTCCTACCTCCTCACTCCGCCTCTCCCGCCCACCGACTGTGCTGACATCTGGGGCCCACCCCTCGTGGGGGCAGTCAAGGACGCATCTCTCCCCGACCCCCTCCGCCTGCCAGCCGTCCACCTCGCCCAAGCAATCATCACTGCCGACGCTGCCGCCCTCACCTCCCTCACGCTCGCCCGAGCCTTTGCAGGTTCAGGTCCGGGCGCAGGCTCGGGTTTAAGCTCGGGGTTTGCAGCGGGAGGTGCTCCGAGCGTGTTTTCTCGGTCGCTGGTTTGCCCTGGGGACGGGGAGGAGGGAGGGCAGGGAGGGGAGGGAGGTGGTGGTGGTGGTAATGCTGGTATTGCTGGTGCTGAGACCAGCACAGGCCAATTTTCTTCATCGTCCTCCTCCTCTTCCTCTTCCTCTTCAATCTCGGAGGGTCTGCCTCAGGACCAGCTGGACCTGCTTTCTGAGGTGGCGGCGGCAGAGAGCGACAGGTGGCAGTGCGCCCCGGCCCTCTGGGTGGAGCTACTGGAGCGAACTCCCCCCCAGTGGTTACCAAAACCGTTACTCCGAGCAGCCGTCTGGGCAGCAGGGCATTTCTGCCTCTCTGCTTCCGCCACTGCTGCTGCTGCTGGTTCTGCTGGTGATGCCGCTGCTGCTGGTTCTGCTGGTGCTGCTGGTGTTGTTGGGAGTAAGATTAGCACCCCGGCGGTTACCAGCAGCCTGGCGGTTACCAGCAGTGCGGTGGTTACAGCGGCGCTGCACTGGAGATTGGCTCCTGGGGCTGGGGGAGGGGGGCGAGGGGCGAAGGCAGGGTGTGTGAATGCGGTGGCGGCAGCAGAACATGAGGAGGAGTTGAGCGTCATTCTGCAGAGGTGGGTGGGTGGGTGGGTGGGTGGGTGGGTGGGTGGGTGGATGGGTGTTTGCACTCTATTTACTTCGTTTTCCTCCCACTCCACCTGTTTTTCCCATGTTCCTTCCGTTTGCTTCCCATCCACCCTATCCCCATCCTTCCCATTCATATTCCATCCCTCTTGGTCTCCCCCACTACTCCACCTATCCCCCTCAATACCCTCCTTCTTCCTCCTTTATCCCATTCCCTCCTCCTCTATCCCGTTCCTTCCCATGCCACGTGTCACTGTATCGCAGGAGCGTGTCGTCTTGCCTCGTTCAGATCAGAGGCGCCAATCGGCTCAAGCTGCTGATGTGGCATGCCAGCCTGGCAGAGCCTCTCATCTTCCTCCTCATAGACTCCCAACTGGTCAGTTCACCTCTTCTCTCCACCCTCTTCTTCCTACTCATTCCACTGTAGTAACTTGAGCGCTGAAATCGTTCATGTAGTTTGAGGTTCTTCCACCAAATCGTTTCTTCCCCTCCTTCACCCCACACCCTCCTCCCACCCCCCGACTTCTTCTCCCCCACCATCTCCTCTGCTGCGCTCTTCCCACCATCTCCTCTGCTGAGCTTACGAGCCATATTCCTGTTGGGCTAAAAGGAAAAGCCTTTCGAGGCTCTTCCGTCACCTTCCCACGCCCCCCGTGTTTCAACGCTTCCTCCCCAGCCCTACAGCAATATGGCCCGTGAGCTCAAAGTCTACCTTATTCGTCCCAACTCGCCTACCTTCACCCGTCTCTCGTACATCCCTCTCCCCCCTCTCCCCGCCCGCTCCCCCCTTTCCCCTCCCCGCTCTCCCTTTTCTACCCCCTCTCCTCTTCCCCTCACACCCAGCCCAACAGGGACATGGCTCGAGAGCTCCTCACATCCCTCTGCAGAGACCACCGCATCGACCACCAACTCGTCTTCCCTTACCTATTCGCTGTGCTGTGCATCCCTCTCCCGTCTCTCCCCCTCTACCCTCTCTCCTCACCTCATCCCAGCCCAACAGGGACATGGCTCGTGAGCTCCTCCTCACCTCCCTTTGCTGCAGGCACCCCCCATACCCCTCCCCACCCCTACGCACCCAGCCCAACAGGGACATGGCTCGGGAGCTCCTCACCTCCCTCTGCAGGGACCACCGCATCAACCACCAGCTCTTTTTCCTTTACCCCTTCCCTGTGCATTCCTCTCCCCACTGTTCCCGCTCCACCCCTTCTCCCCCTCCGTCCGCCTCCTTCCTCCCAGCCCAACAGGGACATGGCTCGTGAGCTGCTGACCTCCCTCTGCAGGGACCACCGCATTGACCACCAGCTCGCCTTCCTCGCTTCCTCCTCTGCCTCTGCCCGCGGGCTCGTTCGGGCATTCGCCAAGGCAGCTGCTGTGGTAAGATGCGGGTGTTGCTTTGTGGATGGAGGGTGTTAATCAGGCATGGCCGCATGGGGTCTTGTGATGGTGGTGGGCACATGGGGTCTTGTGATGGTGGTGGGCACAGGTTATGCTACTCTTTGTCTGTGTCAGCGATCATCCAAGTCCTTCTCTTCTATGCTGATAAGCTTTGCACCCCTCCCTTCGCCCATCACGCCCCTCTCCCTCCTTGTATCCGCCCATCACGCCCCTCTCCCTCCTTGTATCCGCCCATCACGCCCCTCTCCCTCCTTGTATCCGCCCATCACGCCCCTCCCTCCTTGTATCCGCCCATCCGCCTCGCTATCCCCGTGCCCCTTCCATCCACCAGCTGTCCTTGCAATCTACAGACAAGCAGGCGTCAATCATCAAGGGCGTTCCCTTCTGCTCCTGCCCTCTCTCATTGTTCACCTCCCCTCCTGTTCTGTTCCCTTCCTCCGCTTCTCTCCTCATGTCCCTCCCCTACCCACCAGCTCGCCCTAGACCCCACAGGCAAGCAAGCATCGATCATACAGGGCCTTCTCTTCTATGCTTCCAAGCTCCTCGGCCCTCCCTCCGCACACCTCTCCTGCATCTCTCCACCGCACTCCACTCCTCTACCCAGCCCCTCTCCTCCCTCACCCGGCCTCAAGGCTAAATCTGGAGGGTTTGGGAGGAGTGGGGCTGGAGCAGGGGTAGGGGTAGGGGCACAAATGGGGATCAAGAAGTTTTTTACCAAGCCAAGTGTGGCGAGTGGTGGTGGTGGTAGTGCTGCTGCTGCTGCCACGCCCGGTGCTGCCACGCCTGGTGCTGCTGATGGCACGGCGGCTGCTGGTCTAAAAGCGGAGCAGCAGCATGAGGAGGGGAGGGCGAAGGAGAAGGCAAGGGAGTGGGAGAGGGAGGAGAGGGAGAGGGAGGAGGTGTGGAGAGCGGTGGGATGGGATGTATCCCGTGTGCTGTGGCCCATGGTGGCGTTTCTGGTGTGGCGCTGCAGGGCGCGTGCTGATACCATCACCACTGGCGGTCAGGTAACCACCTACTAGTAGAGATGTGTATACATATTGAGGAGAGGGAAAGTATGGATGTGTGAGTGGAGAGCGGTGGGGTGGGATGTGTCTCGTGTGCTGTGGCCCATGGTGGCTTTCCTGGTGTGGCGCTGCAGGGCGTGTGCTGATACCATCACCACTGGCGGTCAGGTAACCTCTCAGAAATGCTCCTGGGAGATCAGTTTTTTGCTGAAAAGGGTGTCATGGTATGTGTGGATAGGACATCATTTTTTGGCCTCCCTCTCTTTTCTTCTGCCTCTTTTCCCTTCCCCTCCCTGCCTTGCCCTTCAACAGAAGCTCGTATTTGTCCATCTGTTCAATATCCTGCCCATGGCTGTTACCCACCTCCTCCCTTCCTCTTGAGACGACTCAATAGTAATGTTTTTCCTTCCTCTGTTCCTCTACTCGCCTTCCCCTCCCTGCCTTGACCTTCTACAGAAGCTCGTATTTGTCCGTCTGTTCGAGATCCTGCCCATGGCTGTTACCCACCTCCTCCCTTCCTCTTCTCCCACCACAAGCAGCAGCAGCAGCAGCAGCAGCTGCTGCTGCTGCTGCTGCTGCCACTGCTGCTGCCACAGGCACCACTGCCTCCCCTCATCCAACTGCCCCTGGGCTTTTCAAAATTCCAAGTATTGGTTGCGATGGTAAACTCTCACTCTTCCCCATCGCTGCTTCTTCCCCGGAGAATCCGAACCTGCTGCTGGAACGGAGCATCGGCCAAACCTGGGGTGGAGGCTCGGCAGGGGTACGGACCGCTTGTTTTGGGGATGGAGGTATGGGTGGTGCGGGGGCTGGAGGGAGAGAGGAGGAAGCTGATTGGGTGGCTGACGTGGCAGCTTGTGTGACTGTAAAGGACGGGTCTATACTGCATCGGTGGGTGGATGCTTCAGCAATAGTGCTGAAAGCGTTACAGGTTACATGGAACCTTATTGGTGGTAACCACATCAAAGATAATAAAAAAATCGGTGATAGTACCGGCGTGAACAACGCCATGGGTGGTAGAGGGGGAGGTGGGATCTGGGGGAGGTGGAAGTGGGCTGTTTTGCTGAGGGATTTCTGTAGCTGCCTGATTGCTGGGATTAAGCTAAGTGTTGGGGCAAGCTTGTCTCAAGAGCAGAAGGATAGGCTTCTGGCAGCAGTACAGCATGCAGCATCGCTTGTCTCAGCTTCGGATGCCGAACCTCCGCCGAAGCAGCCGCTCCCGAACCTGCGGGTTCCGGCTGTGGACGTCGGGGAGGAGGGAGAGGAGAGTGGAAGAGAGGGAATTGAAGATTTGGTTTACTTGTTTAGTGAGGACGAAGAGGAGGAGATGGAAGAGAAGGGTAAGGGGCGGGAGGAAAGGAGGGGAGAGGACGAGGAGGAGAGAATGGAGAGGAGAGTGGAGGGGAAAGGGAGATGGGATGGGGGTTGGAGTGTTGGAGAAGCAGGAATAGGGACTGCCGGTAAGGGGAAGGGAGGAGTGGTCGAGACAATAGATCTGGAAGAGGATGAGGAGGACGGTGCTAGGATGGGAGCTGGTGGGATGGATACTACCAGGGTGAAAGCAGTGAAGCAGGAAATAAAGGGAGTGGAGGAGAAAGAGCGAGTGGGTGATATGAGTTTGGAGGAGCTAGTGGAGGAAGAGACAGAGGAGGAAGAAGAGGAGGAAGAGGAGGAGGAGGAGGAGGAAGAGGAGGAGGAGATGGGGGAGGAGGATGAGGAGGAGGAAGAGGAGGAGGATGAGGTGCCAATAGGGCAGCTGAAGCGAGGCAGTAAAGATGGGCTTGCAGAGACCGAGACTCCATCTGGGGTGGGTGCATCTGGGGAAGGTGTATTTGCGAAGTCAGCACCATCTTTCCCGTTTTCTTCAGGTCCCGCAACCTCCTCTGCTTCCCCGCCCTCCTCCACCCCTCACTCCGTCACACCCTTAGCCTCTCTCCTCTCCTCTCAGGCAGCGAAGCAGCGGCGCCGAAACACTCTCGAGAAATACCTGCGCACGCAGGTTGCAGCAGCCGCTGGTGCTGGCGCTGGTGCTGGCGCTGCAGACGCTGCTGGCACTGCTGCTGCTGGCACTGCGGGTGCAGGCATGGGGAAATCGAGTGCAGGGTCAAGGCTTGGAGCAGGAGGGGTCGTTTTTAAGAAGCCGCGGAGTCTTTTGAGCAGAAAGCCAGGTGTGATGAAAGGGGCAGGCAGAGGGGGCAAGCTGTCAGCGATTCGAGAGTCGCACAGGGCAGAGGTGGAGCAGAGGAACAGTGCCCTGGGGGACGTGCAGCGGCAAATCAGAGAGCGACAGCTGGCGGAGAGGCTGAAGCAGCAGCAGGTGCAGCAGCAGGGCGGGACAGGGGGCACTGGTGCAGCAGCGGACCCTTTTGCGTTTACTGTGGAATCACCCTCAGGTGCAGGTTTATCTGGTGCAGGTTTATCTGGTGCAGGTTTATCTGGTGCAGGTTTATCTGGTGCAGGTTTATCTGGTGCAGGCTTATCTGGTGCAGGTTTATCTGGTGCAGGTTTATCTGGTGCAGGTTTATCTGGTGCAGGTTTATCTGGAGCAGGCTTATCCGGCAAAGCCCCTGTCCCACCAGCCATGGCACGTTCAGCAGCAGGCGCAGGGGTAGCAGGTGGAGCAGGAGCAGGAGCAGGAGTAGCAGGGGTAGCAGGGGCAGCAGGGGCAGCAGGGGCAGCAGGGGCAGCAGGGGCAGCAGGGGCAGGAAAAGCAAAGGCAGCGGTGCTTCTAGAGGTGTTAGCAGATGATGACCTAGATGCAGAATTGGAGAGAGAAGCAGCCAAGGCAAGAAGGCCAGGAGGGAAGCTTTCGATAGGCGGGCTTGAAGGCATGAACCGCGTTGCAGACCAGATCAAACGCCACCAAACCATCGCGCTAGGCTCGGACCGGACCGGCCCGGGAGGCTTGGCGGGTAGGCTCGGCATCCAGGACTGGATGGCTTGGAAGAAGCCGCCGCTGCCGAAGCTAGACGATTGGTTTCGGAAGATCCTGGCCATGGATTACTACGAGGTGGTGTCGGGTTCCGAGCCTGCAGGTTCGGCGAGCCGGGGGCTGGTTCGGGTGCCGGACGAGTTTGGTTCGGTAGCAGAATACGTTCGGGTCTTCCAGCCACTAGTCCTGGAGGAATTCAAGGCGCAGCTTCGGCGATCGTACGAAGATGCTGTAGGTTCGGGTGGGGGAGGAGGAGCGGGAGGAGGAGGAGCGGGAGGAGCAGGGGGAGCAGGGGGGGCAGGGGAAAGGAGGGGAGGGGCGGAGGTGGCATATGTGGGAGCTCTGAGAATGCTGTCAATAGAGCGGGTGGATGATTTCCAGCTAGCGAGGTTCATGGCCGAACCAGGAGCTTCGTCCGGGTCCCGGGCCTTCTGTGGGGAGAATGATCTCGTGCTTCTCACTCGGAAAGTGCCCGACCATGCTGCTGCTGCGGCAGCGGCTGCTGGTGGTGGGGGTGATGCTTCTGCTGCAGCGCTTCATGTGCTGGCCAAGGTGAGAATCAGCACAGGTGAGGTTGATGTGAATGGGGGCGTTCTGTGGGGAGAATGGTCTCGTGCTGCTCACTCGGAAAGTGCCCGACCACGCTGCGGCGGCAGCGGCAGCTGCTGGTGGGGGTGATGCTTCTGCCGCCGTGCTTCATGTGCTGGCCAAGGTGAGAATGATCAAAGATGAGGCTGATTTGAATGCGGGAATCCTGTGGGGAGAATGCTGCTGCGGCCTTCTGTGGGGAGAATGGTCTCGTGCTGCTCACCCGGAAAGTGCCCGACCATGCTGCTGCTGCGGCAGCGGCAGCTGCTGGTGGGGGTGATGCTTCTGCCGCAGCGCTTCATGTGCTGGCCAAGGTGAGAATTATCGAAGGTGAGGTTGATCTGAATGAGGCCGTTTTGTGAGGAGAACAATCTCGGCCACTGCTGCTGCCCTCCCTCCCTCCCTCCCTCCCTCACTCTCTCCCCATCTCCCCTTTGCCCTGCCCCCCCTTCCACCCCACTTCCTTCCTCCCTTTTCCCCATCACTCTTCAGGTGGAGCGGAGAGAATACGAGAGGGAATCTCGGGCGATGATCATCCAGCTGCGTCTCTTCCTCCCACCCACCGCCTCGCTGCGCCTCGCGCGCTGCAATCAGCTGATGGGGGACCGCAGCTGCTGGCACGTCACGCGCATCCTCTCCCTCGTGCCCCACATGCGCGAGTTCCAGGCGCTCGCTGCCGCGCAGTACCTGCCGCTGCTGCTCATACCTACATGCCTGACCTTAGTCTCTCCCCTTCTCCCGTTCTCCCCACCCCCTCGTCCCCTCCGGTTTCTCCCTCTTTTCTCAGGTGGAGAGGAGAGAATACGAGAGGGAATCTCGAGCTATGGTTATCCAATTACGTCTCTTCCTCCCACCCACCGCTTCGCCGCGCCTCACGCGCTGCAAGCAACTACTGGGGGACCGCAGCTGCTGGCACGTCACGCGCATCCTCTCCCTCGTGCCCCACATGCGCGAGTTCCAGGCGCTCGCTGCCGCCCAGTACCTGCCTCTGCTGCCGCCTCTGCTTAAGCCCAGCTGCTTCCGTGCTGCCCCTGCTGGTGCTGCTGGTGCTGGTGGTGCTGCTGCTGGTGGTGCCACTGAGTCTCTGGAAGGAACGCCCTTGCCACTCTCTCTCAGGCACCAGTACGAGGCCCAGTTCAACAGACACCAGCTGCAAGCCATTCAGCAGGCTGTTGGAACCAACAAGGATGGGTCAACCGGCAGCAATCCAGGCTTCAGTGGTGCTGCTTCTGCTGCTTCTGCTGGTCGTTCTTCTGCTGCTGCTGCGGCTTCTTCTGCTGCTGGTGCTGCTGGTTTTGGTGTTGATGGTGTTGGTGGTGGCAGTACAGAGGCGAATCGGCAGCTGGTATTGGTGCAGGGCCCGCCAGGGACAGGCAAGACCCGCACCATCGTTGCCATCATAACAGCCCTTCTAGCCTGCAAGAAGAAAACACACCCAGGGAGTCAGGAGCACTGGGGAGCGGGAGAAGACAGGGGTGCTGGTTGGGATCTGAAAGAACCGAGGGTTAGGCAGCTTGGGAGGGCGCCGAGGTTGAGGGGTGGGGCGGGTGGGGTGGGAGGGGGAGGGGGGGGATTGGGTGGGGAGGGGAAGAGGGTGAGTACTGCAGTGGCTATGGCGCGTATGTGGCAAGATGCTGCTGTTGCTATGGATTTGGAGAGAGGGGGAATGAGAGGGGGAGGGAGGGGAGGAGTGCGGGGAGGAGGAGGGATGAGTCGAGGAGGGGGAGCGGGAGGAGGTAGTGGAGTGGGAGGAAGGGGAAGCGGGGGAGGGGGAGGGGGAGGGGCGGCAGGAGGGGCAGGGGGGAAGAAGCTGCGAACGAGGGTGCTGGTGTGTGCGCAATCCAATGCTGCAGTGGATGAAATCATATCTAGGATCTTCCGAGCCCATGCAGAAGCAGCCAAGGATGGGGAGGACGAGACTGTGCGATCTCAGCCGTCGGTTGTGCGCGTAGGGAACGTGTCAGCCGTCCATCCAGACTCTCTACATATTCACATTGATACGCTGGTGGCTAAGAGGCTAGCTAAAGAAGCAGCTGCGCGAGGTGTGACTGTAGGCAGTGGCGGTGATAGTAACGAAGGCGGAAGAGAGGGTGGTGGGGTTTTGAGTGAGAAGGATTGGAGGGACGTGTTTGGTGATGGGGCGTTTGGTGGTGGTGGCGCTCGTGGTGGTGTTGACACTCGTGGGGGCACAGGCAGTGGTGCTTCTGGTGTTGGTGGTGCTGCTGGTGCTGCTGGTGCTGGTGGTTTGGGAACAGAGAGCGCTGTAAGGGAGAGAGTGGCGCAGTTAAGGCAGCAGTTAGAACGGGCCTTTGAGGTGATTAGAGCAGTAGAGGCACTTAGATGCAAGAAACGCTCAGGGGAGGATGGGGAGGGTGGGGATGAGGGAAGAGCGGAGGAGGCGGATGGAGGGAAGGGTGGTGGTGCGAGGGAGAGGAGAAGGGAGGGTGGCAGGGGAGGGGGAGAGGAGGAGAAAACGGCTGAGGAGATCGCAGAGGAGATTATATCGCACGGGGAGGAGACTATTAAAGCGAGGCTTAATCTGCTTTATCGGAAGAAGCGGGAAATTTCGGCTGACCTGGCAGCGGCTGAGAAGGAGCGGCGGGCAGCTGCGGAAGAGGATAAAGCGCGGCGGGCAGCTGTGAAAAAAGAGATTATAAGAGAGGCAGAAGTAGTGGTGACCACGTTGAATGCGTGTGGAGGGGACGTGTTTACAGCCTGTTGGGAGGGGGCAGGGGAGAAGGGAGGGAGAGGGGGAGGAGGAGCGGAGGGGATAGGTGGTGGCGCTGGTGGTGGGAGGTTTGGTGGGGGTGGGGGGATGGGAGGGGGGGTTCTGGGCGTGAGAGGGAGGGGATGGGGAGGAGGCATGGGGGGAGGAGTGAGAGGAGGAGCTTCAGGTGGTTTTTCAGGTGGAGGGTCAGGTGGGGTGCTGCCGTCGTGGATGGAAGGGTTGTTTGATGCCGTGGTGATTGATGAGGCCGCTCAGGCATTGGAGCCCGCCACGCTGATTCCCCTCCAGCTGCTCAGCCGAATCAGCAGCCGTTGCATCATGGTGCGTTTTGACTTGGGTGCATTTTTGCTGGATTAGCATGGTCACATTTTTGCACCATCTTTGTGACTTTTGTGCGCCTTGGTTGCATACTTGGTTGCATACTTGGTTGCATACTTGGTTGCATACTTGCTTGATTAGCACTCATTCGTGTGACTCTTGAGTCGTCTCAGTAGTCACCTCTTTTTGAGTTCCTCGCGATTTTTCTGTCCTGCAGGGGAGACGAATGGCCCACAGCAGCACTGCATTCACCCCCCTGCTCCTTTATACCCATTCTTACCCCGCTTCACTGCACTGCACCAGGTGGACAACCCCAAGCAGCTCCCAGCCACCATCCTCTCTCGCACTGCATCCAACCTTAGTCACGAGTACTCATTCCCCTCTACTCCTTTTTACCCTTGTCCACCCCTCTTCATCCCTCTTCACCGCACTGCACCAGGTGGGCGACCCCAAGCAGCTCCCAGCCACAGTCCTCTCCTGCACGGCATCCAACCTTCGCTACAAGCACTCTCTCTCCTTCCAATCACCCCTCTTCACCGCTCTGTACTCATTCCCTTACACTCTCCACCCATTTCTACCCCTCTTCACCGCTCTCCACCAGGTGGGCGACCCGAAGCAGCTCCCAGCCACCGTTCTCTCCCGCACCGCATCCAACCTTCGCTACGAACGCTCCCTCTTCGAGCGCCTGCAGACGTCTGGTTACCCGGTTACCATGCTGTCCACACAGTACCGCATGAATCCCCACATCTCCCGCTTCCCCTCCTCCTTCTTCTACCAGTCTCTCCTCTCTGACGCTCCCTGTGTCACCGCCCCCTCCTGGTCCTCCCCCTTCCAAGCCTTACCATCCAACTTCCCCTCGCCTTCCTCGTTACAGTCTGATTCGCTACAGGCTGAGCAGCAGCAGCACAGTGTAGGATCAACGGCCCCGCTGCTGCCGTATGGTGTGTTTGATGTGGAGGATGGCGTGGAGAAGACGAGAGGGCCTGCAGGCGCCCCTTCTCTGTGCAATGAGGCTGAAGCAACGGCTGCCCTGGAGCTGTACCGGCTGCTGCAGCAACGGTGAGCGTGTGTCCAGATGCTGCTGGTGGGGTTATGCTGCTTCCATACCCTCTGTGTGTGTTTGATGTGGAGGATGGCGTGGAGAGGACTAGAGGGCCAGCAGCAGGAGCCCCTTCGGTGGGAGCCCCTTCTGTCTGCAACGAGGCGGAAGCGACAGCAGCTCTGGAGTTGTATCGGCTGCTGCAGCAACGGTAAGCTTTTGTTCGCGTTGTTGTGCTCGCACTGCTGCCTTGCTCTGTGTGTATTTGACGTGGAAGATGGGGGGAGAGGAGAGGACGAGAGTTCCAGGTTCTTGTAGGTGCCCATTCTTCCTTTGCTGCATGCTCATGACTCTTTTCAACTCCCCTCCTGTCCCTATTTGCATGTGTGTTTCTTTCTCAGCCTCCCAGAGGAGTGTGCACCTTTTGAGAATTCTCAAAAGCGACTCAGAGTGGGTGTGACCACGCCCTACAAGCAGCAGCTCTTCCTTCTAAGTGACCTGTCTGCTCCTCTCCATTCCTTGTACTGGACCGTATGCATGTGTGCCCCTTCTATCAGGTTCCCAGAGGGGCAGAGTGGGTGTGACCACGCCCTACAAGCAGCAGCTCTTCCTTCTAAGTGACATGTCTGCTCCTCTCCATCCCTTGTACTGGACCGTATGCATGTGTGCCCCTTCTATCAGGTTCCCAGAGGGGCAGAGTGGGTGTGACCACGCCCTACAACCAGCAGCTCTTCCTTCTAAGTGACCTGTCTGCTCCTCTCCATTCCTTGTACTGGACCGTATGCATGTGTGCCCCTTCTATCAGGTTCCCAGAGGGGCAGAGTGGGTGTGACCACGCCCTACAAGCAGCAGCTCTTCCTTCTAAGTGACCTGTCTGCTCCTCTCCATTCCTTGTACTGGACCGTATGCATGTGTGCCCCTTCTATCAGGTTCCCAGAGGGGCAGAGTGGGTGTGACCACGCCCTACAAGCAGCAGCTCTTCCTTCTAAGTGACCTGTCTGCTCCTCTCCATTCCTTGTACTGGACCGTATGCATGTGTGCCCCTTCTATCAGGTTCCCAGAGGGGCAGAGTGGGTGTGACCACGCCCTACAAGCAGCAGCTCTTCCTTCTAAGTGACATGTCTGCTCCTCTCCATCCCTTGTACTGGACCGTATGCATGTGTGCCCCTTCTATCAGGTTCCCAGAGGGGCAGAGTGGGTGTGACCACGCCCTACAACCAGCAGCTCTTCCTTCTAAGTGACCTGTCTGCTCCTCTCCATTCCTTGTACTGGACCGTATGCATGTGTGCCCCTTCTATCAGGTTCCCAGAGGGGCAGAGTGGGTGTGACCACGCCCTACAAGCAGCAGCTCTTCCTTCTAAGTGACCTGTCTGCTCCTCTCCATTCCTTGTACTGGACCGTATGCATGTGTGCCCCTTCTATCAGGTTCCCAGAGGGGCAGAGTGGGTGTGACCACGCCCTACAAGCAGCACCTCTTCCTTCTAAGTGACCTGTCTGCTCCTCTCCATTCCTTGTACTGGACCGTATGCATGTGTGCCCCTTCTATCAGGTTCCCAGAGGGGCAGAGTGGGTGTGACCACGCCCTACAACCAGCAGCTCTTCCTTCTAAGTGACCTGTCTGCTCCTCTCCATTCCTTGTACTGGACCGTATGCATGTGTGCCCCTTCTATCAGGTTCCCAGAGGGGCAGAGTGGGTGTGACCACGCCCTACAAGCAGCAGCTCTTCCTTCTAAGTGACCTGTCTGCTCCTCTCCATTCCTTGTACTGGACCGTATGCATGTGTGCCCCTTCTATCAGGTTCCCAGAGGGGCAGAGTGGGTGTGACCACGCCCTACAAGCAGCACCTCTTCCTTCTAAGTGACCTGTCTGCTCCTCTCCATTCCTTGTACTGGACCGTATGCATGTGTGCCCCTTCTATCAGGTTCCCAGAGGGGCAGAGTGGGTGTGACCACGCCCTACAACCAGCAGCTCTTCCTTCTAAGTGACCTGTCTGCTCCTCTCCATTCCTTGTACTGGACCGTATGCATGTGTGCCCCTTCTATCAGGTTCCCAGAGGGGCAGAGTGGGTGTGACCACGCCCTACAAGCAGCAGCTCTTCCTTCTAAGTGACCTGTCTGCTCCTCTCCATTCCTTGTACTGGACCGTATGCATGTGTGCCCCTTCTATCAGGTTCCCAGAGGGGCAGAGTGGGTGTGACCACGCCCTACAAGCAGCAGCTCTTCCTTCTAAGTGACCTGTCTGCTCCTCTCCATTCCTTGTACTGGACCGTATGCATGTGTGCCCCTTCTATCAGGTTCCCAGAGGGGCAGAGTGGGTGTGACCACGCCCTACAAGCAGCACCTCTTCCTTCTAAGTGACCTGTCTGCTCCTCTCCATTCCTTGTACTGGACCGTATGCATGTGTGCCCCTTCTATCAGGTTCCCAGAGGGGCAGAGTGGGTGTGACCACGCCCTACAAGCAGCACCTCTTCCTTCTAAGTGACCTGTCTGCTCCTCTCCATTCCTTGTACTGGACCGTATGCATGTGTGCCCCTTCTATCAGGTTCCCAGAGGGGCAGAGTGGGTGTGACCACGCCCTACAAGCAGCAGCGCTTCCTTCTAAGTGACCTGTCTGCTCCTCTCCATTCCTTGTACTGGACCGTATGCATGTGTGCCCCTTCTATCAGGTTCCCAGAGGGGCAGAGTGGGTGTGACCACGCCCTACAAGCAGCACCTCTTCCTTCTAAGTGACCTGTCTGCTCCTCTCCATTCCTTGTACTGGACCGTATGCATGTGTGCCCCTTCTATCAGGTTCCCAGAGGGGCAGAGTGGGTGTGACCACGCCCTACAAGCAGCACCTCTTCCTTCTAAGTGACCTGTCTGCTCCTCTCCATTCCTTGTACTGGACCGTATGCATGTGTGCCCCTTCTATCAGGTTCCCAGAGGGGCAGAGTGGGTGTGACCACGCCCTACAAGCAGCAGCGCTTCCTTCTAAGTGACCTGTCTGCTCCTCTCCCCACCTTCCACTGTACTGTATGAATGCATTGCCCTTCTACCAGGTTTCCCGAGGAATGTGCACCAGGCAGGGTGGGTGTCATCACGCCCTACAAGCAGCAGCTCTTTCTTCTAAGAGACACTTTTAGCCGAGCGCTGGGGCGTGGGGGAGCAGCAGACATTGAGTTTAACACAGTGGACGGCTTTCAGGGCAGGGAGGTTGATATCCTCCTCTTCTCCACCGTCCGCGCCTCTCCTTCCCCATTCCTCCCCTCTTCTTTCCACTCCTCCTCCCATCCCTCCTCCCATCGCCATCCCTCCTCCTCGTTCCCTTCCCCCTCTCTCCTTGGAAAACCGAACACCGGCGATCGGCCGTCGAGGGAAGAGAGGAGGACCGTCGGATTCGTGGCAGATGAACGGCGGATGAACGTGGCGTTGACTAGGGCGAGAAAAGCACTGTGGATAGTGGGTAATGCGGCCACATTGGCTCAGAGCAAGCCCTGGTGTGCTCTGCTGTGTGATGCGAGGGACAGAGGGGTGGTTTTCAGGGTGAGAAGGCCTTATAGGGAGGGGTTGGTGAAGGGGGAGAGGGCTGATTTGAGGTTTTTGCCTGAGCGGGAGAGGGGTGGTGGAGAGGAGGGAGGGAGGAGGGGTGGAGAGGAAGGGGAGAGGAGACAAGGAGGGGAGGGGAGAAGTGGGGGAGATGAAAGGGAGGAGAGGAGTGGGAGAGGTGAAAGGGAGGATAGTTTGAGGGAGGAGAGAGTGAGGGAGGAGAGAGTGAGGGAGGAGAGAGTGAGGGAGGAGAAAGTGAGGGAGGAGAGAGTGAGGGAGGAGAGAGTGAGGGAGGAGAAAGTTAAAGAGGAGAGACTAAGGGAGGAGAAAGCAAGAGAGGAAAGAGTGAGGGAGGAGAAAGCAAGAGAGGAAAGAGTGAGGGAGGAGAAAGCAAGAGAGGAGAGAAGGAAGGAGGAGAGAGGGAGGGAGGAGAAAGTGCGGGATGAAAGAGAAAGAGAGGAGAGGCCGAAGGAGGCAAGGGCACCAATGCCAGCACCAGGGGATGCGGTAGCAACAGCGGCAGAAGCAACAGAGGCGAAAGCAGCAGCAGAGGCGAAAGCAGCAGCAGAGGCGAAAGCAGCAGCAGATGCGAAAGCAGCAGCCGAGGCGAAAGCTAGGATAGAGGCACAAGCGAGTTTGCCAGTGCAAACAGCAGAAAAGGCACACATGCATGAGGCAGCAGACCCGAAGCGCAAGGATGAAAGCAGAAAGGAGGTGGTGTTAGAGTCTCGCGAGAACAAGGTGCCCGAAGGAGAAGAGAAAGCAGACATCCGTGCAGCAGCAGGCCAGACGCACAAGGATGAAAGAAGAGAGGAGGTGGTGTTAGAGTCTCGTGCGAAAAAGGTGCCTGAAGCAGCAGCAGGACCGAGGGAGAGAGAGGATGGAGCAGTGGTATCGAAGGGAGAAGAAGAGATGAGAGCGCCTGAGGGGAGGGAGCATGGGACGAGACCGGCTGAGGGGATTCAGAATGTGGAGGACTCGGGGACAAGGGAGAGGGAGAGAGGGGATGGGGATGGGCCAGTGATAAGGGAAGCAGCGGGAGGTGTGGAAAGAAATAGGGCGACGGACAGGGAGAGAGAATTAGACAAGGAGAGGGGAAGGAGTATGGACAGGGGGCGGAGCCGGAACAGGGACCAGGAAAGAGAGAAGGACAGAGACAGGGACAGGGGCAGGGATAGGGACAGTGATAGAGATAGAGACAGGGATGGAAATAGAGATAGAGATAGGGACAGGGCAAGAGACAGGGGAATGCAGAGGGAAAGGGAGAGAGAAAGGGAAAGAGTTAGAGCTAGGGAAGGGAGCAGGGAGAGGGAGTCTAGCAGGGTACCGGAGAAGAGGGAGAGACCAGTGTTTGACATTCCAGAGGTGGTAAAGGAGCTGAGGACGAACGTGTGGGTTCAGAACGGTGAAATGGGGTTCTTCATGTGGTGTGTGAAGAGGGAAGGGGATAGGAGGCACGGATTGAGTGGAGTGAAGAGGGAAGCTGAAAAACGGAGGAGGGAAATTAGGATGAGAGAGGGGAGAGGAGGGGAGGGGGTGAAGGAGGCAGATAGGAATAAGGTGAAAGAGTATGAGAAGGTTAGGGAGAAGGAAAGGGAGAAGGAAAGGGAGAAGGAAAGGGAGAAGGAAAGGGAGAGGGTAAGGGTGAAGGAACGGGATAGGGAGAAAGAGAGAATGGGGGATAGGAGTAGGTCGGGTTCAAGGGAGAGGGGGAGAGAGCAGCAGCAGCAGCACAACCAGCACCACCACAAGCAACATCAGCAGCAGCAGGGGCACCAACAGCAACAACAGCGAGGCACTTTGCCCCGTGATGCTCCTTCCAAGTGGGCTAATCTGGTAGAGAAAAGCAAAGCCACTGTTGCTGGAGCAACAAGAACGCCAGCAGCAGCAGCAGCAGAACCACCACCACCACCACTGTCAGCAGCAGAGAGTCGCAAGCGGCAGCGGGAAGCAGCAGCAGCGGAGATGCCAGCTGGCAGCCTGCTACAGTCCAAACGGGCCCACCGGGCCGGCCCTCCTGGGGATTCAGGGCTTGACTGGGGGGGTGTGGGTGGGGGAACAAGAGGGGGAGGGGGCATGGGAGGATTAGGTGGAATTGAAAGGAGCAGTGGTTTGGACTGGGGGGGTAGAAGTGCAGACAGAAAGCAAGAGCCGAACGAACCTGTGCCGTTGGTTCGGGCCGCACGTCCCCCGAGCGTCAATGCCAGGTCTGGGATGGCAGGAGCAGGAGGCTTGGGAGGAAGAACAGGGGCCAGCAGCAGCAGCAGCAGAGAACAGTATCATCACTCTTCCCTGCAGCACCAGCAGCAGCAGCAGCAGTCGCGAGCAGCAAGGGCAAGAGCATCCTTTGTGGATGAAATCTTATCTGGAGTAGCTGATGTCAGCAGGGCACAGGTGATTGGTCAGAGGATCCCTGACAATGATGATGATGCTGACGTGGCACGAGGAACAGCTCCCAAGGGACACTAAGGGCGTGTAACATTGCGATGACCAAACCCAAAATCCGACCATTTGGTCATGTTGGGCGACATGCGAGGGAAGTGGTAATAAACACCTGGGGCGTCCTCTGTAGATTTTCAATGACCGTGGTCGATTTAGGGGCACCCACCCTTAACTACCCCCGTATTAAGAATTTATAGGTCTAATCCAAAATTCAGTATTCGAACAGGAGTGGATTATACGGGACACGAGGAGGGGTGGTGTTTAGCAACCTCATAGACCTTCGCGAGACAAATTTCGGGGACTACCACGTAATGCTACCTGTGGGTGTCTCCCCAATTTTAATTCTGCAGGGTGACAATCACGGCGTGGGATGTTTTCGTGACTAAACTGATCGCACGTACGGTCGCTTGGTTTGGGCGTTTGCTGAATCGGTCGTTATCGTGGTCATTTGGCGGGAAAATCTCGCATCCCTCGCCATCGTGTTACTCCCTTCGCATTCGCACGCCCCAACCAAATGGTCGGATTTTGGGTTTGGTCATCGCAATGTTACACGCCCTAAATTTTCCATATCAGTGGGTGTAATGGGTCTAAGGCATCTAAACGGGGATGGCTAGTGATGGTGATGGTGATCTTTTGTGGTTTTGGCATGTGTCTTAGGGCAAGATAGGTAAGCATGCTCTAGGTAGGAGTGGAGTGGCAGGTATATTTGTACTAGATGCATTTGATTCATTCTTTGTCATGAATTCGAATTCGTGCTGGATGATCGGAGGTACCATAAGTTGGTACACACTAATAGTTGTGAGCAATGTGTCGGTTTCTGCGGTGAACCATCACCATATTGTACATCACACTGTATACTTTAAACACTCAACAAGAATATTAGTTACATCACACAAGTTCCTAGGCACATGGATGCTAAAGCAGTACAGTTTACTGCAGTTACATTCTTCCCGTTCCACTTAGGCTGTGCCTGGGATTGGATGGGATGGGCTTCAAGGGAAGAGGTTGAGGTGAGGAGGGTTTGTTTGGAATGGGTTGGGGTGGTTGAGGTGGTTGGAATGGATTGGGAGGGGTTGGGATGGCTCTTTCTCCAACCTACTTATTCTAGTCACAAGGGATTTCTCTCTTGCTTTTGCACATGTACATCTATGTGCACTTGCAGATTGACATTTTCCCTTCCACAGCGCATTACTTGTTTGCCTCGATGAATTCCCGGTACACTCTCTTCATCTTCACACCCTTGATCTCACTGGAAGGGGGGGAGCATGGCAGGCAAGTGGGGAAGAGGGGGGGATGATATTGTTGCAGTAGCTAACCAGCAAAGGGGCGTTGGCAAGAATTCCGTGAGTAATTTACTGGAAATGGCACAGGCAGACCAGATTTGACTTAGCAGGCACTCACTTGATCTTCTCCTTGTTCTTGAAGAAGTGAACCACAGGCGTGCCCATGATCCCTGCTGCGACTGTGAGGCACCTACAGTAGACCAGAGAGCTCAGGGAGACAAGGCTATAGAGGCAGACGAGCACTCACTTGATCTTCTCCTTGTTCTTGAAGAAGTGAACCACAGGCGTGCCCATGATCCCTGCTGCCTCGGCAATCTCAGGGTCCTCCTCGATGTCAATCTCCACCCAGTGAATCTGGCGATCGAACTCCTCCACCACCTGCGATTCAAGATGAGTCAACGCCAGTCAACAGGAGGCAAGCAATGGGGGTATGTTGGATAGCATAAATCTCAGGGCCCTCCTCAATGTCAATCTCCACCCAGTGAATCTGGCGATTGAACTCCTCCACCACCTGCACTGCAAGTCAACGCCAGTCAACGCGTCAACGAGAGTGAACAAGAGTTTGCATCAATTTCAGGGCCCTCCTCAATGTCAACCCCCCACCCAGTGGATCTGACGGTCAAGTGGGAAGTCTCATGGTAGAGCTTGTGAAGTAAAAAAAAAATTAAAGCCGCAGCCTACTGCCCCTTGTGGCACATCATTTTTGGGAACTCTCAAAAGTAGCTCAAGGAGGGCGTACTGCCCCTTGTGGCGCGTCAGCAGCGAGAAGGACCCCCAAGTCTACCCCATAGCTTACCTTAGCCAGCATGGGCTTGAGCGTCCTGCAGGGGCCGCAAGTAGGTGACGTGTAGATGACTCCAATGACGTGTAGGACGTGTAAGTCACACCAATCAAGAGAGACGACTCGTGGTAGAGCTTGCGCAGCGCGTACTGCCCCTTGTGGCGCGTCAGCAGAGAGGAGGACCCCCAAACCTACCACTACAATCGCTTACCTTAGCGAGCATGGGCTTAAGCGTCCTGCAGGGGCCGCAAGTAGGTGACGTGTAGATGACTCCAATGACGTGTAGGACGTGTAAATCACACCAATCAAGAGAGACGACTCGTGGTAGAGCTTGCGCAGCGCGTACTGCTCCTTGTGGCGCATCAGCAGAGAGGAGGACCCCCAAACCTACCACTACAATCGCTTACCTTAGCGAGCATGGGCTTAAGCGTCCTGCAGGGGCCGCAAGTGGGCGACGTGTAGATGACTCCGATGAGGCGAGATGACTCGTGGTAGAGCTTGCGCAGGGCGTACTGCCCCTTGTGGCGCGTCAGCAGCGGGTCGAATCTCTCCTCCACGTCCTCCTCTGTGAGCTCCTTCTTCTCCACCACCTCCACCTCCTTCTGCTCGCATGAAGGAGAAAGAGAGGAACATATACGTGATGAGAGGGGGACGGGGGACAGGGAGTGAAAGAGGGGGATAGACACGGGTCGAACCTCTCCTCCACGTCCTCCTCCGTCAGCTCCTTCTTCTCCACCACCTCCACCTCCTTCTGCTCGCAACAAGGGGAGAGGAATGCAAGAGGGAGGAGAAAACAACGAATATAGTATGGGTATGTTTTGCATCAATCTGGTCTCTCTTTCCTGCCCCCCTCTGTCAGCTCTTTCTTCTCCTTATTCTTCTCCTTCTGCTTGCATGAGAGGTAAGGAAATGCAGGAGGTAAAAGGAAAAACAAGTGCTTCTGGTGAGAGAATGCTATCTGAAAATCCTGTCTCTTCTTGCCACATGTCTCACCTGGTGGAACTCGATGAGCAGGTCGTTGGCGGTGAGGTATCGCTCCACTGACAGCGCTGCCATGCACCCCGACGCAGTGTGCTGCCACTGCTGACATTGGCTGGAACTCGATGGACCTGCCCCCACTCGCCAGTGTGAAAGCCGTACCTGATGGAACTCGACGAGCAGGTCATTGGCGGTGAGTTATCGCTCCACTGACAGTGCTGCCATGCACCCCGACGACGCTGCTCATGCTGGTGCTCCTGCCAACATTGTTGCTCCTCCTAAGGCCGTAATGCTGTTTCCATCACCCCAGCACCTCAGCACCTACAGCACCGCATGTCTCACCTGGTGGAACTCGATGAGCAGGTCGTTGGCGGTGAGGTATCGCTCCACTGACAGCGCTGCCATGCACCCCGACGCAGTGTGCTGCCACTGCTGACATTGGCTGGAACTCGATGGACCTGCCCCCACTCGCCAGTGTGAAAGCCGTACCTGATGGAACTCGACGAGCAGGTCATTGGCGGTGAGTTATCGCTCCACTGACAGTGCTGCCATGCACCCCGACGACGCTGCTCATGCTGGTGCTCCTGCCAACATTGTTGCTCCTCCTAAGGCCGTAATGCTGTTTCCATCACCCCAGCACCTCAGCACCTACAGCACCGCATGTCTCACCTGGTGGAACTCGATGAGCAGGTCGTTGGCGGTGAGGTATCGCTCCACTGACAGCGCTGCCATGCACCCCGACGCAGTGTGCTGCCACTGCTGACATTGGCTGGAACTCGATGGACCTGCCCCCACTCGCCAGTGTGAAAGCCGTACCTGATGGAACTCGACGAGCAGGTCATTGGCGGTGAGTTATCGCTCCACTGACAGTGCTGCCATGCACCCCGACGACGCTGCTCATGCTGGTGCTCCTGCCAACATTGTTGCTCCTCCTAAGGCCGTAATGCTGTTTCCATCACCCCAGCACCTCAGCACCTACAGCACCGCATGTCTCACCTGGTGGAACTCGATGAGCAGGTCGTTGGCGGTGAGGTATCGCTCCACTGACAGCGCTGCCATGCACCCCGACGCAGTGTGCTGCCACTGCTGACATTGGCTGGAACTCGATGGACCTGCCCCCACTCGCCAGTGTGAAAGCCGTACCTGATGGAACTCGACGAGCAGGTCATTGGCGGTGAGTTATCGCTCCACTGACAGTGCTGCCATGCACCCCGACGACGCTGCTCATGCTGGTGCTCCTGCCAACATTGTTGCTCCTCCTAAGGCCGTAATGCTGTTTCCATCACCCCAGCACCTCAGCACCTACAGCACCGCATGTCTCACCTGGTGGAACTCGATGAGCAGGTCGTTGGCGGTGAGGTATCGCTCCACTGACAGCGCTGCCATGCACCCCGACGCTGCTGCTGTGATGGCCTGCCGCCACTCGTGGTCCTGAATGTGGGAAAAAAAAGGCGAGAAGGGAGAGGAGAGAGCGGAGAGGGAGTAGCGAGAGAGAGAGGTGAGAGACGTCCAGTCCAGGGAGAGGAGATTGGAGAGACACGGCTGAAAGAGCTGTCAAGCACCCAGACGAGCCAAGAGGACGCAAAGAGTTTAAGAGCCTCAACTTGAGGTCGCCAGTGGCGAACACGCCCGGAACAGACGTCTCCACGGCGTTGTCCTTCACCATCACATACCCGCTCCCATCCAGCTCCACCTGCCCTGCCCAACCCCACGCCACGAACCTGTAGCAGAGGCTCGCGCTCACCTTGGGCACCTTATCAACGGGCCAGAAACTCACCTTGAGGTCGCCAGCAGCGAACACGCCTGGAACAGATGTCTCCACGGCGTTGTCCTTCACCATCACATACCCGCTCCCATCCAGCTCCACCTGCCCCGCCAGCAGGTCACTATTCGGCTTGTGTCCAATGCCATAGAACAGCCCCTTCACCGGAATAATCCTCTCCTGCCCTGTCTGCGCGTCTTTCACGTTCA
Source organism: Closterium sp. Yama58-4 (assembly GCA_947470075.1). NCBI lineage: Eukaryota > Viridiplantae > Streptophyta > Zygnematophyceae > Desmidiales > Closteriaceae > Closterium > Closterium sp. Yama58-4. The sequence continues at coordinate 578,998 of CANIUD010000258.1, forward strand.
AACCCGCCATCTGCCCCTTGTCATTCCCAACCACATCTACAGGGATCGTGTTCAGGTGGACAGTCACGTTCGGGTTCTTAAAAACCCGGTCTTGCATAGCCTTGCTGGCTCTCAGAATGTCCCTCCGCACCAGCAGATGCACGTGCTTGGCGTACTTAGTTAAGTACAGCGCCTCTTCCACCGCCGTATCCCCCCCGCCCACCACAGCCAGCTCCTGGCCCTTGAAAATCGGGCTCGCGCCGTCGCAGATCGCACACGCGGAGATCCCTCGCGACCAGTACTCTTTCTCGCTGGGGAGGCCCAATCGGCGCGCAGTGGCGCCCGTGGCGATGATGACGCTGTGGCAGCGCACTTCGCGGTCGCTGCTGCGCACTGTGAAGGGGCGCGTCTGCAGATCGACGAATTCCACGTCTTCGGTGTGCAACTCTGCGCCCCACCGCTCCGCCTGCTGCCTCATTCTGCGCGCACGAGAATGGGTAAGGGGAAGGGGGAAGAGGTAAGGGGAAAGAAGGAAGGTAAAATCATGTCTGCTGAGTTGACTGGAAAATTGCGTACTTTTGTGTTTCAGCATTCCTTGTCTCCTACTCCACATTATGACAATTCGCCTGTTCTTTAAACGGTGGAGCCTGACAGTTGCATCTGGCACTTGCGGGAGAAAGGAACACACCTGATCATAAGGTCGGGTCCCGTAATCCCCTCCGGGAATCCCGGGAAGTTCTCGACCTCCGTGGTGGTCATAAGCTGCCCTCCGGGAACTCCGCCGGCCTGCACGCCCTCGAACAGCACCGGCTTCAGATTCGCCCGTGCGGCGTAAATCGCGGCGGTGTATCCGGCCGGGCCTGACCCGATGATCACCAGATTCTCAACTGCCGTCCCCACTGAAGGAGGTAGAGGATTGTCAGAGAAAAGTCAAAAGAGAAAGCAGAGAAACCGTAAGGGTAATGGACGGCGGTGTATCCGGCCGGGCCTGACCCGATGATCACCAGATTCTCAACGGTGGTCTCCAATGAAGGAGGTTAGAGGTCGTGAGAGGGAAGGAAAGAGCGAAAGTCGAGAAACTTTGAGGATAATGCAACGTGGTGTATTCGGCCGGGTCTGATCTGAACCAATGACCACCAGGTTCTCAACGGTCGTATCCACTGAAGGTGGTTATCAGAATTGGGAAAGGGAAGGAACGTGTGAAAGCAGGGAGACTTGAAAGAAAATGGAAGGCAATGTGTCCCACGCCGAGGGAAATAAAGGAAAATAAAAGTTGGTGATTTGGACCGGACATGGGCCGCACGGACATTAAACACGAGGGTTCCCAAGAAATAAGAAAGTGTGATAGTCAGGAAATTAGACGAGTCTCGAAAACGTCAGGTGAGAACCTCAGAAGGCAAGCTCTTCTTTTTTCTTTTCTTTTATTTTCTTTCAAAAAAAGACGGAAATCCTGCATGAATGGACGTAAGAAGCAGGAAAAAACTTTCACAACGATGACTGGCATACCTGTGCCGAAATAGGTTCGACTGTGTGAAGTACAAGCGTATGGCGATCGTTGGGATAACGTTCTTGCGTTATTGCTACACACATAATGCTGTGCCTTGAGACGTACCCGAGCTATCGCCTGCAGTCGTCGTCGATGCATCAGTCGTCGCCACCGCTGACGTCACTCTCCGAGTTTGCGTCGGTTTTGCGACGACAGATATGAAATTGACCAATCTGGTCCCAGCGAGGCTCTGAACACTCCTTAATCTGCTGTATCTCAGATTCCCTGATTGGCTCAGGCTACGAACGGCTAGAGACTGCGTGTTCGGCCTTGATTGGGAAGCATCGGCCCGACGAAGCGCCTGCTGCAAAGCAGACGCATTCGCAGCGACAGGCCCTCGGGCAAGGGCGTGATGTGACGGCATTGTCGTTCGGAAGAGAATTCGCTGGGAGCTAGAGAGAATCGACGAAGGAAAACTGACAAAACGGTAAAAAGCGTGATGCGCTTGCTTTCACGCAGCTGATACCGCCTTGCTTCAGCTGCAGAAACACAAGCGATGACGACTCAAAGATGTGACAAAGAGAACTGGCAAGTGTTGCCTGGGGCCGTCGCTGCCGAAATACGTGTTGCGTTCAGGAGTAGCTGAGGAAAAATGGGAATCTCGAGGTTGAATTAGAAGCAGGTTGGGATGGGACTGATCCTCCAGCTGTATTCGGTTTCACTTTCGGTTGCTACTGTCCCCAGTGCTTAGCTCTCAAAAGAATGCACACTTACCGTTTTTGCACGAAGGAACGAACCAGGTCACCTAAGAATGTCTCTGAGGTAAGAGTTAACGTTAGAAAACTCCGAACTCGGTTGATTTGAAGGAGGGAGGGAGGCTCCATTCATCCACACCATCCGTTCGCCACGTGGCACTCGTGCCGTTTGTGTCCGAGCCTGATCGGCCACGGATCACAAATCAAGTCCACGTCAGAAGATGCCTTTCGTCACCTTCTCGCACTTATGCATCCCCCCTGAAACAGGGGCTGCTTCTGGAAGGCCCACAGAAGTTGTCGGTTCAGTGGGTCAGTCCACGTCATCCCTCGGCGAAGACGAGGCGCGACAATTTGGCCTGGTGCAGGTATGGTACCGAATGGGAATGCAGTAAGATACCGAGTGAGTATCATATTATCGAGGATGTCAGTGGTGACTGTACACCTTGGGAAATGACCTCATGCATTCAATTTCTTCTGACTGCTCTCTCGTGAAGATGACACCAAACCATTTACGCCCTGTTGCCGAATGCTAAGAGCACACATCAACAGACGAGTCAGACTGATTGTGTAAAGCTCGTACACAACTTTTTAAATAGCTGAATTGCGTGACAGGTTTCACTACAATCACCAGACTATAACATGAATGCACTGCTAGTAACAAGAAACCAAATGTTTTGTCCTGCCTAGGATGGGGGAAGCAGATCCCCTAGGAAGGGGGCAGCAGGCGACCATGGTACATCTGATCCAGAAGCTGCTTTGACTCAGGCCGCCGCAGCAGCCCCTTGGCATTCCCCACTCCCGTGCCCAGACACACCGGGCACACCAGCTTGCCTCGACCTGCCCAATCAGAACACAGTGATGCAAATCATGGGATGATAAATCAAGGTGATACCTATATCATTTTAAGTTGGGGACAATGATTCAGATTACAGGAAGCCACCCTGAACGTGTCTCACTGCAGGAAGGTAAAATGGAACACGGGAGGAAGAAAGAAGATGGAATCTTACCGTAGCAGTTGGGGCATTCAGTGAATTCGTACGTGTCCTTGGCTCTCTTGCGGTTCAGTGCCTTCCACTTGCCAGTGCCACCACACATGTCACCTGCATGGCAGAGAGGGGATAGCCAGGGATCCAAAGCAGGCGACGTTTGAGCCACAGCCCGCACACCCAGCAATGCCACTCCACATGACGCATGCCGCATAGAGAGGTATTGAAGGAAGAGGGCTTTGAGGTACCTATCCCAAGGTGGTTCGAGAGAAGTGCCTTCGAGTGAGAAAACAAGCGCTTGAAATTTCAAAGCACAGTTCTTCCTTTATGCACTCTTATCTGCAAGGTGTTATAAAACAAGTCAACATTTATTTATGAGGCAGCTCACACCAGTGGGCTACGCAGAAAGTCACAGCTTCTAGTGGAAAAAAGGCTTTGGAGGCTGAGAGAAGGGTGGCACCGTGCCATGGATGTGTCCATGTCACGCCTTATGTCCTAATTGGGCGTCTCAAAACTAAGATTTTGAGGTGTCTAGGAAATTTTATGGTGCAATGAAGGCGTGACTGTTCACAGAAGGGTGGCATGGATGGGAAGAAAGGGGGGTTAAGGATGAGGAGGAAGGGGAGGGGAGGGGAATGGGAGGGGGAAGGGGAGGGGGAAGGGGAGGGGGAGGGGGGAAGGTATCCGGTGGGGCATTAAAACAACGAATGCTATCTGAGAAGCATCAATAGGAGAACACTCACAGACGACAGCGCCGGCCCCCTGGCAGTTGCGGCAGACGGAGGAGGTGGAGGGAGGCGCGGGGAGAATCTCAGCCCTCGCGTCGCCTGACACCGCCGCCACCGCCGCTGCCACCGCCGTTCCGCACGCTCCACACAACAGCTGACGACGACTGCTGGCGCTGCTGGTGGTGGTGTTGGGCTGTGTGGTGCTGGGAACGTTGCTGTGCTGTTCCGTGCTGGAGTTCGCATTATCTGTGGCGGGAGGAACATGCGGGAAAGAGAGGGAGGATGGTGAGCACTGTCCTGTAGGATCGGCTGAGCAGCCTTCCTCGGCAAATCGGCTGCTTGGTGCAACATCCCTGGACAGATCAACTGATTGGTTGACCACGTGGATTTCAGACGACGAACAACAGCAGAAAACAGCAAATCGCTGATCGCAAGTAGACAAACGAGCGGAATCAGGTAAGAAGAGGCACGTAAGAGAATTTTTTAGCCGCCTGAAAGGCCGGCGACAGGCATGGATGACGAGTCACATCTCTTAAATCTAGCAACCTGGCAACTGCAGGCAAATGCGTGGAATCGGAACCAAGCGATATGAACAATGCCGTTTCTTTTACTCTTTGACGTTTCAGACCAGAGAAAGACGATGCGACAGCGCAGAAGAAACGCAGGTTCTCAGGTTCAACGCGACCAGCATTGGTCGTCGCTGCTTACAGCACGTACAGCGTGAAAAGCGGCGATCAGCGACGCTCACCAGGTTCATGCGAGCAGCGAGCGGAATGAACGTGCGATCCAGCAGCGGAAACAGGTTGTTGCCGGAGCGAGCCTACGGTGGACACGGGCGAAGCAGCAGGAGCCGACCGCGCGACGGTCGACAGCTGAAGCCGTCCAGTGAAGGACGATGAGGAGGCCATGCTCGGAGGCCACGAGTGAAAGGGTAACGAGACCGCTTATAACGCAGCTAATTAGCAAGCTTAGAGACCCTGACAGGAGGAGTGCACGGGCACGACTGTGACTAGCTCCGTTTCGCCGAGCAGCTTACACGTCGTCCCTGACTTGGACTAAGGGCGCGTGTCTTTTGGTTTTTGGCCAAAATTTCACGATTTTAAGTCGACTTTTTAGGTTTGAACCTAGGTCGACCTGTACTCGAGTATCTCAACTTTTGGGCTCGAGCCGCGTTTCCAACTTTCACAAACATCACATGGCACACAAAAGTTCGACAATTGAGGGTCGACTTTCTACACTCACATTCGAGCCGCGCTAAACCAGCGAAGGTTACCCGGTTCTCACGCCTTGACAGCGCGACCCTGACATCCTCTGATTGGAGTCGCTTGTGCGCGAGATGTGATTTGCGAGCGTCGCGGATTTCGCATTCTCGAGGTTTGAACGTGAGGTCGACCCAAGTTTGTTTTCCAACTTCACACCCATTGACCAGGGAGGACACACGATGCGTGCGAAGTTGACTGTACGAAATTGACGAATAGAGTTACCAGCATAAGGTCGACCTTATTTTCGAACCTCTACACCAAAAGACACGCGCCCTAACAAGTTAGCAGCTTGTGCTTGCTATCCAAGCAGATGAAAGGAATGAACTGCAGTTTCAAACCTCGATGTTATCGAGGCTACTCGGTGCGCCTCTTACCAAGTCATGAAGCACGGTTATGTTTGGTGCGTAGCGTTTCAAAAAAGTAAATATACTAGCCGCTTCTTACCAAACGGAAACCTACTGCAACGCACTGGAATCTTTTCCACCACATCTTGCTATGTTTATTAGCAGCTGCGGACTGTGGCTGACACGGCAGGTGTAGTGGAAGCTAGTTCTGGTAAAAGATGACGACTTCCGTCTGCCGTGTTCACATGACAGTGGGGATGCATTGTCGCGTGGCAGTTTCCTGCTGACATGGCAGCATGAGACAAAGCCACGCAAGCAGCAGGTTCCAAGGACGGTGGAAGCGGTGGGTACTGTGTGATTGTGCTAACACAGAACACGCAATTACTACGAGATAGGTTACATGTAGAACACTAACCTGTGCTAAGGAAAACGGGCAAATATCTATATTGTGCCCAGCATTACTATATTCTTCTTTTTTCCTCATTTGCTGCATAATTACGGTACTATGACTTAGGCAAGTGCATGTGCTTCTTGAGGAACTTAGAAGCTTCCCGATCCGCCCTATGGCAAAGCACACGCAGAAGCACATGTGCATCGTGCCCAGTGACCCCTACGCCACCCCCTTTCACAAACGATGACGCCCGGAATGCCCCTCCTGCCGCTTGACTGGCACCCGCTGCTTGTTTGTACACCAAAATGACGTCAGCAGTCTGGAATGGGGGAGAAGAGAGTTGACGAACACGTGGGATATTAATAATGGCATGCACAGATAACAACAAAATCTTAGTTGAGGCTAAGGTCACTGGAACAGGCAGTTGTAGAATGGATGTGGCACATAAAAAAGACGTTACTAAAAGATGTTACAGAGATACAAATACACTACAAAACACTCACGTCGAGGGAGTAGTAGTTGAGCACTTGCTGCACCTGAGCTGCTGCCTTGTTCACCACCTCCTGTGGCAAGCCATTGCCATTCGCCACAAAGAACTCCTGGGGGATGAGTAAAGGGGGAGGGAAAACTCTATCAATATAAAAACCGCATATAAGTAGACGACTTTTGAAACATCTCAAAAGACCTCCTGTGGCAAGCCTTTGCCATTCGCCACAAAGAACTCCTGGAAAGAAGGGAAATGGGAAGGGGAAATGGGGGAGAAGGAAGTGGGAAGGAGAAAAGAGGGAGGTAAAAGGGGCAAGGGAAAGGGGAATGGGGAAGGGGAAGTGGGAAGGGGGAAGGGAGAAGGAGGAAAGAAAGCAAAGGGAGGATAACGGGGGAAGGGGGAGGGAGAAGGTTACAAGGGTATAGTGTCACACAATGTGCATCGTGTATATGTCATGGCACGATCATACATGATGGCATGACGCCATGATGCCATGCATAGCATGCCATGCCAAGACATGTGAGCTTCTCAGCTTGAGCGCGCAGGGATTACCTTCCAGGGCATCATGTCATGACACCTCTGATGCCATGCCATCCCACGCCATGCCATGCCATGTCATGCCATGCCATGCCATGTGGGTATTTCACCTTGAGAATGCGGAGGTCAACTTCCAGGGCATCATAGTCTGACTGGGTGAACACCCTCAAAGGGCCCCCATCATATCATGCCATCACATGCCACCTCATGTCACATCAGCTGCTCACCTTGAGAATGCGGAGGTCATCCTCCAGGGCATCATAGTCTGACTGGGCGAACACCCGCAGAGGCCCGCCATCCAGAAGCACACGCAGCAGGCCCTCCTGGTGGAGTGGGAGGGTTTAAAAAACGGTTTCAAAGATCGAAGAGAACAACATTCACAATTCGCATGTGCTGGTCAGAGGTACGTTAGGACAAGATGAAAAAATGGATTGCCAAAGTATGATCACAAACGTAAGAAAATGAAATCCCCAGATTACCAGAACAGAGTGCAGGAGAGAGGTGACGACACGGTCCCTCAGAGAGTCTGAGACGGTCTCCACAATTTCGCCTAACACCTGTAAGTGGATACAAGAACCGAAACAATGAAGATACAGATCAGCATGGCACACACTGTACATGATCAGTGATCCATCCTAGCATGGCCAAGAAACGAAATGATAAGAAAAAGAGAAAAATAGCAACAGCAACAGCAACAGCAATAGCAACAGCATCAGCATCAGCACCAGCATCAGCATCAGCAACAGCATCAGCATCAGCATCAGCAACAGCATCAGCAACAGCATCAGCATCAGCAACAGCAACAGCAACAGCAACAGCATCAGCATCAGCAACAGCATCAGCATCAGCATCAGCATCAGCAACAGCAACAGCATCAGCATCAGCAACAGCAACAGCAACAGCAACAGCAACAGCAACAGCAACAGCAGCAGCAACAGCATCAGCATCAGCAACAGCAACAGCAACAGCAACAACATCAGAATCAGCATCAGCATCAGCATCAGCATCAGCAACAGCAACAGCAACAGCAACAGCATCAGCATCAGCATCAGCAACAGCAACAGCAACAGCAACAGCATCAGCATCAGCATCAGCATCAGCATCAGCATCAGCAACAGCATCAGCAACAGCAACAGCAACAGCATCAGCATCAGCATCAGCATCAGCAACAGCAACAGCAACAGCAACAGCAACAATAACAATAACAACAATACAAGCTCTTACTTGAGCATGAGGTTGCTCATGCGGCATGAGTCCACGCTCACACGAAACAGCTCCTCCAGAAACACACACGAGTCCATAGGACACACACACACACACACACACACACACACACACACACACACACGCACGCACGCACGCACGCACGCACGCACGCACGCACGCACGCACGCACACACACACACACACGCACGCACGCACACACACACACACACACACTCTTACCGGGTCTAGCTTGAGCATGAGGTTGCTCATGCGGCATGACTCCACGCTCACACGATACAGCTCCTCCAGAAACGCCTCCCTCAGGTCCCACCACACCACCTTGGTGCCTGCATGCAAGGAAAAAGATGCGACATACGATTGCTGGCACGAACTAGATCTACGGGAGGGATTTATAGCACCTAACTAGAGCTCTATTCAACTCCTCCAGAAACGCCTCTCTCAGGTCCCACCGCACCACCTTGGTGCCTGCGTGGGATCAGTTAAACAGGGAGGGTACCTTGTTGTATTCAAATCAAAAAAGGTACACCTAGCGGCCCAGAAACGCCTCCCTCAGGTCCCACCACTCAACCTTGGTGCCTGGTTGGAGCAATGCGAAGGGAGACATGGAATCATATCAAATAAAGGCGTGATTGGGTTCGCCCATCCGCCGAAACTAGTTAACGCAAGGAGGCTTTTCGGAAGCTAAGGGTTTTTCAGATCTGCGTTTTTTCACACTCGTTTTTTCACTGTTGTTCCTTTGCTTAAGCGTCTTTACAACTACTGCAGCCCTTCGACTCTGAGTCAAGGTGGACCTTGGTGCCTGGTTGGAGCAATGCGAAGGGAGACATGGAATCATATCAAATAAAGAATCATATCTGGATCCAAGTAAACAGTTTCGTGCTGCTAGTCTCTGTTCAAATGACAACCAACCAAGGTCGGATGCTACATGGAATATTACGCAAATCCAGAATGACAGAGGTGATACAAGTGAGCAAGATCAAATAGGCACTAACCGAGGTAGTCCGAGAGGTCTGCATGCGCTGTGCTGCAAGCGTGGTGGTCTGCTCTTAAAAGCGTACTTGCCCACCCGCCCACACATACGTCCCCCCCTCTCCCCCCAAAGTCACACACCCCACCCCTTCAACACACCCACCGAGGTAGTCCGAGAGGGTCTGCATCCGCTGTGCTGCAAGTGTAGTGGTCAGTGAGGGCCTTTCTTGAGACACCTCATAGGGGGCTGCATGCTCGGACGCGCACTCACCGAGGTAGTCCGAGAGGGTCTGCATGCGCTGTGCAGCGAGCGTGGTAGTCTGCTCATAGAAGCTTCCCCTCTTGAGTCCTGCCACGCCCTCGGTGGAGAGGCGGAAGGCCAGGGAGGAGGCGAGCTGCGACGGGGCCACGGCTGCAAGAGGGTGGAGAAGAAGGGACAAACAGTGGAACAGGGGAGCAGGGGAGAAGGAAACGGTGAGGTGAAGCAAAGGACGAGGATAAGGACCAGGGGAACGGAGGAATGAGTATTCGGTTCGGTCGGTGCTCACCTGCCACATCAGCATTCTCACGTGCCATGTCAGCAATCTCAGGTGCCACATCAGCATGCTCACCTGCCATGTCATCGATCTTGAGGTGCGGAGCGTACTCGTCCCAGCGCTCACAGAGAGCCTTCTCAGATTTGTCCAGCTCCGCTGTCACGAACTGGTGTGAGGGGGGTGAGGAGGATAGAGGAGAGGAGGAGAAGACAAGAGGGGCTGATGGTTTCGTTTCCTTTTTTGAGTCGTCTTCTTTCATTCGTGGAGCCAACGGTTTTCATTTCTTCAGCCAACCTTTTTTTTTTTTTTTTTTTTTTTTTTTCTTGAGACCTACTCTCGCCTGCAACCCCACCCCAGACAACTATGCTTCAGCTCCCTTCCAGGTGGGAAAGACGCTGCTTCTCAGCAGTCTCTCTCACCACCGAGAGAGTCAATCTGCACACACACCTTCCTAACACAATGCAGCAACCAGATCTTTCTTTTTTGTTGACTAGATTTGTTGATTAGCACGCACACCTTCCGAACACAACGCATCGACAGCCCCAACTCTCACACAAGACGTGACACACCCAGCTCTACACACACACCCGTGACACACCCAACCAGATTGTCACTTCCAGTGCGTTCATTCGCACACACAGCTTTCCACATCAAGGGTATCAGTTGCTCGCACACGAAGAGCCCAATTCTCACCTCCAGTGTGTTGATCCGAACACACAGCTTCTTCACAGTCAGCGCATCAATTGCAGCCGCTTTCGCCGCATCCACAGCCCTCACTGCACCTCTCCCTCCCACTCCCACTCCCGCTCCCCCACCCCCCACGCCCTTCCTCACATGCCACAGCCCCTCCAAGTACCCCGCCTTCCCCTTCTGCACCCGCTCCTCCCTCTCAGCCCTTCTCTCCGCCTTATCAGCCAGCCGCTGGGCCAAGTCCTCTTTGAAGCGCGTGAGAGGGGGCGGAGGCAGCTTGAGGTCGTCCCTGGGGCCGAGAGCAGCGATTTTGGCGACATAGGCGCTCATGAGGGTGTCGGTGCTGTGGACGATTTGTTGTAGCATGGGCAGGCGGGGAGGCAGGCCAAGGCGAAAAAACTGCTCTAGAACCTGCAGTAAAGGGTGCAAGGGAGGACAAGGAGTACACGGAGACAGGGAGTCAAGGAGGCAGCTTGAGGTGGTCCCTGGGGCCGAGAGCAGCAATCTTGGCAACATAAGCGCTCATTAGGGTGTCGGTGCTGTGGACAATTTGTTGCAGCATGGGCAGGCAGGGGGGCAGGCCAAGACGAAAGAACTGCTCTAGGACATGCAGTAGGGGGTGCAAGGGAGGACAGGGGGGAGGTAGCTTTGAGGTGGTCTCTAGGGCCGAGAGCAGCGATCTTGACAACATAGGCCCAGGCGGAAGAATTGCTAACATGAAAGTTGTTGCTGCAAACATGAATCGAATTGATGCAACACAGCACGTTAGTTTCGGGATAAAAATGAATCGACATTTCATCAAGTCAGCAACCCAGCGATCTCCTTTTACCTCTCTATGAAATCGTGCCGGATATGAGACGAAACTCTTCTGGCCACTAGTCTTGCGTGCAGCCAGTCTGAACACACAAATCCAGCTTGCGAGCGATTAAGAACAAGATTGCGAGGATAGACCATTCCACTTCATCTCAAGTGACGCGTCAGAACATTTCTCGAATCAAATGTCAACTCACATGACCAACTTGTGGTCAGTTAATGACTCTTCTAGGTACGGACGCCGAAGCCTTTACGGACTTACCCTTTCTTAAGTCCAAGCTTTCAGCACGAGGGAGGTCGAATCCGTAAAGTCTTCGGCGTCCGTACCTAGAAGAGTCATTAACGAGTCATTAACTGACGACAAGTTCACCATGTGAATTTGCGTTTGATTCGAGAAATGTTCTGACGCGTCACTTGAGATGAAGTGGAATCTTCTATCCTCGCAATGCTTGATCTTAATCGCTCGCAAACTGGATATGTGTGTTCAGGCCGGCTGCTCGCAAGACTAGTGGTCAGAAGAGTCTTGTTCCATATCCGGCGCGACATCCTAGAGAGGTAAAAGGGGATCGCTGGGTTGGTGACTTGATAAAATCTCGATTCACTTTCATCCCGAAACTGACGTGCTGTATTGCCTCAAATTTATTCAGGTTTGCAGCAACAACTTTCTCGGCTGCTCTGGCACCTGGAGCAGGGGATCAGACGAGAGGGATGAGTGGCAACGTAGGTGCTCATGAGGGTATTGGTGCTGTGGACTAATTGTTGCAGCATGGTCAGGTGGAAAAGGAGGCCCAGGCCTCTAGGACCTGTCACAGAGATGTTTTGGCAACATAGGCGCTCATGTCATGAGGGTGTGGGCGCTGTGGAGCATTTGCTGTAGCATGGGCAAGCGGGGGGGAGGGGAAAACCGAGGCGGAAGAACTGCTCATGCTACAGCAGATGCTCATGCACCTGTGGTATGGTGGAGACCGGAGGGAGGGGATGGACAAAGGAGGAATGACAGGAGCAACAGGGAGGAGCGGAAGAGGATGTTGGTGTTGTGGACCGTCTGCTGCAGCATGCACTGCAGAAGCTCAGCGCTTGAGGGAGGGAAAGCTACTGAGTCACAGTTGCAGCCTTCACCAGTCAAACGCTCATCACCAGTCAAACGCTCATCACCATCCAAGCCTCACCCCTTCCAACAGCTGCACAGCATCCACTACAGACGCCCCGTGCTTGAGGTATGGATAGAAAAGGCGTAACAGCTGTCACCTGTAGAGGCACACTACACCACCTCTCTCACACCCAACGCACACCTCTCCAACCACCACCCAAGCCTCACCTCTTCTACCAGCCGCACTGCATCCACTGCAGAAGCCCCGTGCTTGAGTGTATCTGATGCTGGCTCAAACGTCTGCAGGAGCAGCAGGGCAGAGGAGAGGAGAGGGTGATGGGAGGGACGAGAAGCGAGGAGAGGAGAGGAGGGCAGAGAAGGTTGTTAAGGCGCTTCAGAAACAGCATCCACTGCAGAAGCCCTGTGCTTGAGTGTATCTGATGCTGGCTCAAATGTGTGCAGAAGCGGGGCAGAGGAAGTGAGGGTGATAGGAAAGGAAGAGGAGAGGGTAAGAGGAGAGAGCATGCGGAGGGAAGGAGAGGAGAGGAGAAGCTTCTGCTGCTGCAAACATTGGTAGTACTGTGGAAAATGTGTACCGAGATTCAACTGACCAGCACCCTCCCTTCCCCATCTCTCACCTCTGCCTCCACGCCCCTTTCCATCCACACTTGCAGCTTCTGCTGCTGCGCTGACACCCAGGCTGAGAAGAGACGCTTCATCACAGGGTCGATCTGCAAGGAAGGCGGAAACAAGGAATCAAGGGAGAAAAGAAACAAATGGATTACATGTTTTAGAATTAAGTAGAAGGCATTCGCATCGGCTCTCGGCTCTTCCAATGCCTCCTCCCACACATCCCCCGGCCTGTGCCACCTGCAGCAGGTGCCTGTCAAAAGCATTTATACATCACTCAACACTTGAAGATCGTAGAAACTCACTTGATATGGGTTGAGCTCGCTGGCAATCTGGGCCGCATGACCGTATCCGCCATGCCCCTCTCCTTGCCTCTTCTTCGCCTCCTCCTCCTCCGCCCGCACCTCTGCCTGCACCACCTGCTGCACGCGCCTGTCGAACGCGTCTACGGCAGAGAACACCTTGCAGCAGTCGGGGTGCAGCTCTGATACCACTGAGAGGAACGGGTCCTGATGGGTGGGAGGGTGATGGATAACAAGAAGACAGGGGGGAGGCGTTGGGAGTGGTGGAATCTGATAAGAATGCACGAAGAATGCCTTGCAGCACTCGGGGTGCAGCTCTGATACCACTGAGAGGAACGGGTCCTGATGGGTGGGTGATGGATAACAAGAAGACAGGGGGGAGGCGTTGGGAGTGGTGGAATCTGATAAGAATGCACGAAGAATGCCTTGCAGCACTCGGGGTGGAGCTCTGACACCACTGAGAGGAACGGGTCCTGATGGATCAGAGGCACACAGGGGAGAGGGATTGGGAGCGGTGGAGTGTGGTGAGAATAGACAAGGAAGAGTTGGAGGAATAACACCTTGCAGCAGTCAGAGTGCAGCTCTGATACCACTGAGAGGAATGGGTCCTGGTGGAACAGAGGTACAGGGAGGAGTTGGGGGTGGTGGAGTGTGCTAAGAATGTATGGAGAGGGGTTGGAGGAAAAACACGTTGCAGCAGTTGCGGTGCACCACTGTGAGGAAGGGATGCTGGTGGGTGGGAGGCATTAAGAGATGCAACATGATTTAGGGAACAAAAAAAAACTGCAGAAGTTGGAAGGGTTTGCAGACCAAAACAGAACTTCGTGGCAACCCAGGTTGCTTTTGAGAGTTCTTAAAACGAAGCAATCTGATCATAATCACAAATCAGCGTCCATTAAGCTCACACAACTCACCAGCTGCGAATCCAGCTGCTGATGTAGCGCTGCTGCTGCCACTGCTGCTGTCCCATACACCCCCAGCCGCCTAAACACCGCAACACATCCACCCCTCGCCGCCCCTCCCTCCCCTCCACCTCCTATTCCTCTCCCTCCTCCCTTCCCTGCTCGCCCTTCGCCCAGCCCCGCCATGCCCCCAGCCTCCCTCTCTATAATCACGCTTGCCAGCTCAGCCATTTGAGCCAATCCCACCTCTCCGCCCGCCCCTGCTGCTCTAAAATCCGAAGCAGGTCCGTCCGTGGAAGAGTCTGGGAAAGAGAAGGAGGAGCTACCGTCACCGTCCTGGTCCTGTGCGTCTTTCTGGGCTTTGGCTGCTGCTGCTGCTGCTGCCATGGCGTCTAGACAGGCGCGGTTGAAGGAGGATAGCACTGACATGTGCACGAACTCCAGTACTTCTTCCACTCGCTCCATGGTTGGTGGTGCTCCAGGGGCCTGAGAAACAGAGGTGAGAAAGAGTAGACAATGCACATGCACAGAAGGACACAGTGGGAGGAGGAGAGGGCAGAAGTGAGCACGAGATCCAGTACCTCCTCCACTCGCTCCATGCTAAGTGGCCCTCCTGGGAGAGGAGAGGAGCAAAGAGACAATGCAGTACCTCCTCCACTCGCTCCATGCTAACATAGAGGGTGTTTGAGACAATGCAGGCCTGGTTGAAAGAGGAAAGAACCACCATGTGCATGAACTCCAGTTTGAAACATTTATGACAGGACCTACCATTCCCGTTCCCCAACCGCACCGCTCACCGTGTGTCTGCGGCTGCTCCTCTTCCGGCCCGCCTCCAGCAGGTCACAGCAGCACAGGTACGAGTCCAGAGCGGACTCTAGTGCCGCCAATCCGTCTGCACTCGCACCGCAGCTGCTGGAAGCCTGGGAATGAAGAGGATGAAAGGCCAGGGGTCAGGGTAGGGACGAGGGGGAAAAAGCACGGAGTGAGGAGGAAGGTCACAGCAGCACAGATACGAGCCCAGAGCTGACTCTAGTGCCGCCAATTCGTCTGCACTCGCGCCAGTAGTACCGTCGGTGCAAGAGGCCTGTGACTCAGAGGCTTAGTGGGGCAGGACAGGGCAGGAGAGACAACAAGAGGGTGGAGGAGAGAGAAGAGGCAGCGGTGTCGCAGTGGGGGTGCAGGCCCCAGTGCTGCCAGGCTGCGGCAAGACTCCAGCACTTAATCAAGCCATGTGATTTTTTGTTGTTGTTGTGAATTGACTTGAAACAAACAGACCACTCACCTCCAGCAGGGTGTGGTGGTCGTCAGTGAGGAGCGACGACAGGAAGCGAGACACTGACTGCACGAACGGGTGAAGGAGAACCTTCGCTGAAGGTTCCTCTCTGCAATCTGCTGCTGCTACTGCTTTCGCTGCTGCTTCTTCTTTTCCTGCAGCTGATGCTGCTGCTGCTGCGGATGATGGTCGTGCACATGCAGTGGTTGGTAAGCGGCGCAGTGATTGGCAGATGAGAGGAAGAACGGCTCTGATTGGCAGAAGCTGCTGCTGCTGAGCTGGCAGGCCGCCAGCTGGCGATGGTGATGAGAGCGGGTGAGAGGGAGTTGGCACTGAAGCCTGCAAAAGGAGGGAGGAGGGAAGGAAGATAACTTCCCCCCGCTCAGAAAGCATGCTGCTGATAATGACAGCGGGTGGGAGAGAGATGGAACTGTAGCCCGCAAGAGGAAGGAGAGGAAGAAGGATGTTCCTAGCGAACAACGCATGCAGTGGAGTGGTGACTCGTGAATTCTGTTAGACTGCCACCTGGCAGTGCAAGTGTACCTTCTGACAGAGGGTCCACGCTTGGAGGGCACTGTGTGTGACAGGTGTCACTCCTAAAGGGTGCCACGTGGGTCTGAGGGCCTCAATTCTCTCCTCCATCTCCTGCAGATTGTCAGACAGAGAGAGGCAGAACAGGGAATGTTGTATCTACTGGAAAGTTTGTAGCTACCCAAGCAGCTGTCCGCATCTGTTTTTGCACGTTTGCATGTACCTATGGATGATCTAATACAAACGGCCGTTTGAGAGATAGAAGAGAACAACAACAAGGTATGATGTCATCACAAGGAGCATTTTGGGGGAAGAGAAGAGAAAGAGCAGGACACAGCTGTCCCCTGTGCCCCTGTTTTCAGAATAGATGAGCCATGAGAAAGACAGGGTTCATGTCTTCTGTGCTGAGCTGAGCTGAGCTGAGCTTACGAAGAGGAGGCCGATGGAAGAGGCAGAGTCGGACGGGTCACAGCAGGCGGACAGCAGCTGATGGTAGAGAGACGCGTTTAAGCTGGCTCTGTTGGGACACCAGGACAGCACCAGGAAGCACATGTGACTGCCTGCTACCATTGGCGTACCCTAATTGCCTTGGGTGCTGTGCAGTGCTGTAAGGTGCTTACAAAGAGGAGGTCAATGGAAGAGGCCGAGTCGGAGGGATCACAGCAGGCAGACAGCAGCTGATGGTAGAGAGACGCGTTTAAGCTGGCTCTGGTGGGACACCAGGCACCAGGCAGCACGGGTAGCTGCTTCCCTTGCCTATCACCACTGCCACCGCCTGCTGCAACCAGTGCTGCCGCGTTTCCTCTCCTGCCGCCCCAGGCGAATCCCCCCACCAGCAGCCAGCGCAGCTCGCTCAGCTTCCGGCTCCACTTGGCTTCAAAGGAAGGAGGCGAGGTGATGAACTCGTGACCCTGTTTTGGTGGGAGTGAGGGGAAGGGAAAGAGGGAGGAGATGAGGCCAGGAGAAAAAATGGAGTGGGATTAACAAACAGCATATAATCAGATTCAGGCTCCACTTGGGCTCACAGGACGGAGGAGAGGTGATGAACTCGTGACCCTGCATTGGTGGTGCAGGAAAGGGGGAGAGGGATAGGTTGAGAGAGGGGGAGAGGGATAGGTTGAGAGAGGGGGAGAGGGATAGGTTGAGAGAGGGGGAGAGGGATAGGTTGAGAGAGGGGGAGAGGGATAGGTTGAGAGAGGAGGAGAGGGATAGGTTGAGAGAGGGGGAGAGGGATAGGTTGAGAGAGGGGGAGAGGGATAGGTTGAGAGAGGGGGAGAGGGATAGGTTGAGAGAGGGGGAGAGGGATAGGTTGAGAGAGGGGGAGAGGGATAGGTTGAGAGAGGGGGAGAGGGATAGGTTGAGAGAGGGGGAGAGGGATAGGTTGAGAGAGGGGGAGAGGGATAGGTTGAGAGAGGGGGAGAGGGATAGGTTGAGAGAGGGGGAGAGGGATAGGTTGAGAGAGGGGGAGAGGGATAGGTTGAGAGAGGGGGAGAGGGATAGGTTGAGAGAGGGGGAGAGGGATAGGTTGAGAGAGGGGGAGAGGGATAGGTTGAGAGAGGGGGAGAGGGATAGGTTGAGAGAGGGGGAGAGGGATAGGTTGAAAGAGGGGGAGAGGGATAGGTTGAGAGAGGGGGAGCAGAGGATAGGAACAGGCAGCGCAGCTCGCTTAGTTTCCGGCTTGACTTGGCCTCAAGGGATGGCGGAGAGGTGATGAACTCGTGACCCTGGATGAGTGGGCGTGGGGGGGAGAAAGGGACAAAGGCAAGTGGTAGGAAAAGGGGAATACAGAAAAGAGGGTGCCTGATTGGACAGACTATCATGCAGGTTATAAATAGAGGTTTAGAAAGCACTCTTAGCATCAATTGGACAGACTGATATGATATGATATGCACTCATTGTGGTGTGAGGTGCCCTGTCAGTACCCAGCTCACCTTCACAAGTGCCAGCATGGCATCCAGAGCGGCTGCCACCTCAGCACGATCATCCCCTCCCGCTGCCTGTCCTCCCGCTCCTCCCCCTCCTCCCTTTCCTGCGCCCTGCTGCTTCGCATTGCCTGTGGCGTCCAGCAGCAGTTCCTGCAGCAGCTTCACCTGGGGTTGACAGGCGGATGGGGTGGGGATGAGGTATTGACAGTGAGGATAATACCCATAGCAGCAGCCCAGCAGTAGCGCCACTGCCTGTGGCGTCTAGCAGCAGTTCCTGAAGCAGCTTCACCTGGTGTGGAGGTGTGACAATCGGCGGGTGGGGGTTTGACAAGCAGATGGGGGTGGGGAATTGACAACGAAGATAATTGCACAGTCGTAGCAGCAGCGCCTGTGGCGTCCAGCAGCAGTTCCTGCAGCAGCTTCACCTGGTGTGGAGTTTGGGGTGGGTAGAAAAATGACCAGCGGATTGGGGTGGGAGGTTGACCCATGGAGAGGGGGAGTGAAGAAAGGATGACAATGTAAGGGACGAATCACACAGAGGCAGAGGACGCAGGTGTGGGAAATCAATGTGGATAGTGGCACAAAGGAAAATGTTTTGTTTTCTACATCATGCACGCACACACGCACGTATGCACACACACACACACACACACACACACACACACACACACACACAAAACCCACGCACGCACGCGCGTACCTGTCTGTGGTAGAATGCCCTGCGGAGGTCTGGCGACAGATTGGAGAATTTCGCAGCGAGAGAGGAAGCAGCAGCCTTGAGTGCACCAACTCCCGGGGAAAAGGAAGAGGAGAGGGAGGCGGGGATGGGGGAGAGGTGGAGGAGCAAGCAGAGGGGAAGTGGGAGGGGAGGAATGGCGGCAGCTGCTGCTGCTGCTGCCGCACCGGAGAGGGGGCTGATGGGGGATGGCATTTCGACGGTGTGTGATGGAGGGGGGAGGAAGAGGGCTGAGAGGACGAGCGCGTGGAGAGACTCGGGTACCTGTGGAAAAGGGGCGAGAGAGAAGCGGGGACGAGGGGAAGTGATGAAGAGGGAATGAAGAGCGGCAGGACGCTGCTTCTGAGGGGGCTGATGGGGGATGGATGGCATTAATATGTTAGACTGGGAAGAACAGAGACTGGAGAAGAAGGATGGTAGGACAAGGCAAGAGCAGAAAGTGCCGACCAAGCACGCACCCCTAGTTGTTGCCGCATTCGAGCAAGCTCCGGAGACAGAGCTCCTCCTCCTCCTTCCTCCCCTCCACTCCCATCCCCACCACCACCACTCCCACCGCCTCTTTCCCCACCTCCTCCCCCCCCCCCACCACCACCACGGCAGCATCAGCAGGTTTGGGTGCTTTGAAATGCCCCACGTTGACCCCGACTTTCTTGGCGAAGCGGGACATGAAGCCACCTGGGGACTTGGACTTGGGCTCCACGGGGGATTCCGGCCGCCGCGGCTTGCTCTTGCTGCTGCTGGCTGCACTGGTGGCACCAGGTGCTGGTGCAGACACAAGCCTGGAGGGGCCGAGGGAGGGGAGAGGGACATGAAGCAACCTGGGGATTTGGACTTGGGCTCCATAGGGGATTCGGGCCGGCGCGGCTTGCTCTTGCTGCTGCCGCTGCTGGCAGCACTGGTGGTACCAGGCGCTGGTGCATTAATGAGCCTGGAAAAGACGGGGGAGCGGAGCAGGATGCAGAGGAAGTAGACTTGATGAGAGCACAGATTTGGCTGCTTAGAGTTGAACTGAGCTGCGTTTACCCCCACTTCTTGCTGTAGCTGCTGCCTACACTGGTGGCAGCATGTGCCAGTGCAGATTAGGATCTGGAGAAGATGCGGGAATGGAGTGCATGACCACAAGCAGCGCAGGGCACTTGATTCGTCGTGCATCAGCAGGGAGAAAAACGTCTCAAACCTTGATACCGTCAGTCAGTCTACTTGAATCCAGCCCTGCTTCTCAGGAAAATTCAAAGCATCCAACTCACCCAGACTCTGCTGCTGCAAGCAGCATCACTTCATATGCGTTTGCTTGAAGTAACTTTAAGTCAGAGTCAATAGTCATCTCAATTCAAACCAAGACACACTGCTCACCATGACACTGCTGATGCGAGAAGCATCACTTCATACGCGCTTGCTTGAAGCTCCTCCACCGTCAGCCCCGATGCCAGCTGGTGCGAGCAGCAGCACTTCACGGGCGCTTGCTCGTGTCACTTTTGAGAATTCTCGCTTTGAAAAGTGTAACTCACAACTCACCCAGACTCTGCTGCTGACAGCAGCATCACTTCATATGCGCTCGCTTGAAGCTCCTCCACCGTCAACCCCGACGCCAGCTGGCGCAAAGGCCACTTCAGCCGGAACCTTGCTGAGCTGGCAGCGTCGCCATCTCCTGTGCCAGCTGGCGAATCGCCGTCACCGCCAGCTACTAGTGTAGAAGACATTTCGGAAGAATCCGAACACGAAGACGAATCGAAAGACGCCACGTCATCATCATCATCATCATCATCAATACCCATCAGTGCCAGGTGGCAGCTTCGTATTCGCCCCACCAGATCTCCAGGCAGATCCTAACGCACTTCCCCTTCCGCCAGACTCCTCGGCTCTGCCTCTCCCACTCTCACTCTTCTTGCTTCCTGGTTCCCCTACAGGAGACTGGAAATCCAGCCGGGTTGGGATAGGAGGAGTAACCTCCGCTGCAGAAGCCGCAGCAGCAGCAGCAGTGGCAGCGGCAGCAGTGGCGGTGGTGGCAGCAGCAGGGGTGGCAGGAGGGGCATTAGAAGCCCTTGATGCTGCCCCTGCTCTAGATCCCACAGCAGAAGCAGCAGCAGCAGCTGCTGCTGCGGCACCCGCACCACCACTCATCCGCTCACTGAACCCATGTCCACTGCTGGCCACAGAAACGCCCACAGCGCTGCCACCGCCCCTGCTACTAGCGGCCGACTCACGCCCCCCTCCTGTTCCACTACTGGTCACACTATCCGAACCATATCTATGCGGAGATGGGCCGTGGGAAGGGGCGTGGGAAGGGCCATGGGAATAGGGAGCGTGGGCCTGTGTATGCTGGTGGGGCAGCATGCCCGCAGATGCATCCACAGGAGTGGCTGCAGCAGCCGGGACGGCAGCACCTGCGAGAGTAGCAGCACCGAGGGCACTCAGAGCAGCTGCTGCTGCCGCCGATCGGGGAGCAGAAGAATGGTGGGCGGAAGCGGGACTCCTGCTGCCTCCTGCAGGGGAGGGCGGAGGATAGAGTGGTTCAGGCGGTGGCGAGCAGGGTTCGTATCGAGTTTGGGGTGGTGAAGACTGGGCGGAAATAGGACTCCTGCTGCTTCCTACAGGGGAAGGAGGAGGATAGAGTGATTCAGACGGTAGGGTTTTGTCATACTGAGGTGATGGTGGTTGGGCGGGAGCAGGGTTCCTGCCAGCGTTTGCAGGTGAACAAGGGGAGAGTGGCTGAGGCGATCGCGACCGAATCTGATACTGAGTGTGTGCTGGACTGTGAGGATCTTGCAGCTGCAACGATGAAGGCTTTTCCTGAATTGGTGTCTTGACAGGGCTCGAAATCAGTGGCCGAATAGGGTCAGGGCTTGGGGTGCCAATAACGTGGTGTGGAGACCCTGATGCTGAGGCGTTTGGGTGAATTGAACTGGACGGTGATGCTTGGGAGGGCTTACCTGGGGAAGGCTGGCCTCCCCAAGCTGCTGCTAGATCTGGTGAGCCTCCTGCTCCTGCTGGGGCTTCCCTAGCAGCACCACCTGGGGCGGCTGGTGCTGCAGCTCCAGCTGGTTTTGGTGCGCCAGTTGACCCCTGGGAGAGGGCGTACATGGAGTGAACAGAAGAGGCAGAGGAAGAGTAAGCCACAAACACTGACGCTGATTCCACTGACGCTGCTGCCGTCACTGCCACACTCTCCCGTGCTCCATCTCTCCCTCCTACACTTTCCCTCGGTCCTCTTCCTCCTGCGCCTTCTCTCCCTCCTCCTCCTCCTCTTCCTCTTCCTGCTGCCGCCTCCGCCGCTGCTGCTGCCACCGCTGCTGCTGCTGCTGCTGCTGCCTCTGCCGCTGCATCTGCTGCCGCTGCGGCTGCTGTCCCTGCTTCCTGTCCGTACCCGTACCCTTCATACCCCAAGCCACTCGCCCCCACTTGTCCCCATCCCCCCCAGTTCAGCGCCCCTGTCGCATCGGTCGCTGTGGAGCAGCGAACATCACTTTCAGTGGAATAGCCTTCAGGTGACGCCGCGAACGGCGTGGCGAACAGCTTCTTGGCTAATTGTTGCGCCTTAGGCTTGACTGGGGGAGGCGAATCTGGGGCCTGCTGCTGCGCTGGAGGAGAGAGCGGGAAGAGAGGCCGAGGGGGGGCTAGGAGGGTTTCTGGTTCGGCTCTGACTGACGGTTTTGCACGCGCTCCTCCTCCCCAGCCTCTCCTTGGTGCTGCTCCGGCTGCTGCTCCGCCTTCTGCTCCTGCTGCTGCTGCTGCTGCTGCTGCTGCTGCTGCTGAATCGAATTCGTGGGCTCTAAAGGATTGGCTCGGGACATGACCGGGAGCAGCTGAAGGAACAGCAGAACGGAACGACGGAGCAGCGGGTGCAGAAGGAGCATTGGGAGCGGGAGGCGCGTATGTAGCAGCAGAGCCAAAGTCCGAGGCTGGCCGGGGATGGTGGGGTTCAGGGGGGAGGCGAGGAGGAGCAGGGAACTCTGGAACTGTGCGGGAGGGGACTGGAAAGGCGGGAGCGAGGCGAGAAGGCGGAGGGCCGGAGGGCTCTGTGGAGGAGAGAATGACTGTGGAGGCGGTGACGAAATCTGCCTGCGAGGTGGAGTTGAATGGGATACGGAGAGGTTGAGAGGCAAAGAGAAATGACGGCAATGAAGCCACGATAAGGGGTGTAGAGGGACGTGGAGGTTGTTATTATGAGCTTTGTTTCCCTGCGGCCGACTGGATCTGACCTGGAGCAGGAGTATCCAGACGTGTACAGGAGTCAAGTTAATGCTACCTTAATTATCAATAAACAGCCATCTGAGACATCGTATAACCGAAACAAGTGGAAGACGAGTCGAGCTCTCACCTCACCCCTCGGAGTGACCGTTGGTTGGGCGGAAATGGCTGCTTTAATATCCACGCGTGTTCCTGAAAGGTCAAACGAAAGCAGGATGGATCAAGCCCCGATACGAAAATATCCAATAGGCGAATAGGTTCTTTACGGGTACTAAATCTGACGGCTGTAACTGGAAAAGTAGCTGAGCCGCCCTTCACTCACAACTCAATTAGCAGTAAACGAGGAAGGACGGACCGGAATAGTTTCATTCTGTCAGTTTCTGTCAGTGCTCCAAAGAGTACCTGACGTGGCGCACCACAGGATGTAATCCACATTGATCCTGTCCAGGTCCGAGTCTGCCCAGCCGATCGCCGCTAGCGACGTTAAGAGGTTTGAAAGCAGCAAGCGTCGGTCTCTCCGTACGCGGTACAGCTCCGCTTCTAGATTCGCAACTGTTTCCATCATGCGAAATGCATCAGATGGATCACACGAGAATATCGAGAACTACTACTATCTAACATCGAAATTACCACGAGGTCCCACACTCGACATTTTCCATACTTCCGTTGGAAACGCTCGACACCAGAATAGAATACACAGGCCACTCCGTTGGGAGTTTCTCACATGCTCCAGCAGGGCTAGGTATTCTATGTGCCATGGTGAGGTGGTCAAGCTAGATTTGACACCAAACCGCGACTTTGAATATGACCGCTGTGTGAATCCTGACAATCTTCACAAGCACATCTCGACTAGTCTCACCTCATCTATCACATACCGTGATCTGACAGCTGAGCAGTGTATTTCCCCTAACAAAAAAAATCATTCACCAGCATTCCATATTTTTACTATCACATGAATCTGCAATTAAATTGAACCTAGGAAGATTTGCAATCCAGCGTCTGAAACCCCATCTTTCTTGCCCCTCTATCGTACACAACCAACTTGTTGCGCATAGCTACATCTGCATCCGCAATGAATGAAAACATGTCAGCAAGGGTGCCCTGCCAAAATGCCATGAGACATGCATGCTAAGTGTCATGTTCCTCAACATGGTACCTCCAATTATAGTGATGGGTTGGCCCACCACACTGTTTGAGTCGTACACACAGAAACACACCAAATTGTCCTGCAGGCCAGCAAACAAAAGAACTCGATCATCCCTGCCCCGCCAATATTACACATGCTGGTGTATGGCAGCAGGCAGGCCATGGGTACTCACAAAAAGCCATAGGTAGTTCTGGGGTGGTAACTCCAGATTGGCACCATCCATCACGATTGCCACTGTTGGAAATGCAGTCTGCAGCGTCGCCATATCGCTGGAATATAACAAATGGTATGCTAAGTACGAAGCCAAAAACAGAACAGCATGCATAAAAATCTGAAGGCAAGACAAATACCTTGAAGAAACATTGTAGCACAGATTCAAAACAGATGCGACGTTCCCACCAGCCAATTGATTAATTTCCTCCTGAGAAAGCCTTTGAGCTTTCCCATCAACAGCTTGGATTACCTGTATCAGATGATGATATACCAAATGATTATCAATAACACCCAACGAATGAATAAAAAAGGTTCGAAGGAAAGGGCATGGAAGCTTTGAGGGGAACTTACTGCTTCTCTCAGAGGAGTGTACGCTGCTTCTGGGAGTGTGAGGGCAGTGCTGCCGCTATCAATTATGCCACCAGTTCCAGAAAACGTGCCAGCAGGGATTTGTAAATCCACCCCATTCACCTGAATACCGAATATTGTTGCATTGTACACCCTGCACATTGAAACACATGTCAGAGACAACAAATAGGCCCAGCCTGGACATTTGCAGCATAGGTACGTACGTGGTGTCATTCCCCATAGGGACAAACTGGATGCTCGAGTCAGCCATAGGAGGTGTGCCAAAGGTTATGAATCCGCCACCATCCTCCCCACCCAAACAATGTGATATTATATTCCCCTGAAGAACTCCCGCTTGCGCTAGCTGTGAAGGAATGGAAAGAGGGCTTTGGCCAAGGCCAACTAGACCAATCAAGGGATCTTTGAGAAGCCCTTGGGACTCATGGAAATCACAACTGAAAACAAAAACCAGGGGGTTAGTTACCAAGTCCGCAGATACTGCAAACTGTCCACAAAAATTAGCTCAGATTACCCAAACGCAACCGGTGCTGATATCTCTGCTGGGCGGCCAGGGAGAGTTAAGGCATCACGCATCACAACTCCACCCGTGTAGCTTCCATCACCATATATGACAGCATAATTGCAGCGACTTGTGCCGTTAGGTCTGCTCAAAGGCGACGGCATGGAAACATTAACAATGTTCCTGGATCATACTTATAGCTGGAAAATCAGTTCACTTACCCACATCCAGCAATGCAGCGACCTCGGACTCCCAGCCTTGTGCAGCCGATTCCACACCCCGCCCGATATGGACCAGCGCAGGTGGTCTCATTGATCGCTTTGCACTCAGCACAATCGATTCTCTGACGAGTCGTTGACTGCTGAGCATTGAACGACCGAGCCTGAATGTAGAAGAACGTGGTAATCAGGACTATAACATGATGCAGATTCTTTGATTTAAAAAATATCCCTTACTCTTGTATTTCGAGGGCAGTTTGCACAGCCAGTACACCTGACCCACAACAGGTCGCTTCCAGTGTCAATGATGGTGTTCAATGATTCTTTCTGAGAACCAAGCTGCAGTGTAACGTAATAGGACCTGTTGAAACGGGCTGCGTCAGGACACATATATACATCATATTCAGAAAATAAACGGACGACTGGTGACCTACCCCAGTTGCTCAACGCCTCCATTGAGCGGAAGGGTTGACTCCTGACCTCCTCCCTCAAGCCTTCTAGATCCGGAAGTCTTGGCTCTCTGTGCAGAATTAGACAAATAAGTGAAGGCAATGAATAACGGAACGGATAGACAGTACACTGTTGCAGGATGGAGCGTGCCAAGCAGGCATCAGCACCTTGCGAATGCGTCTCAAAATAACCGCTGCTCGTGACAGCGTCTGCATTTCCAGCCACTGTTTGTAAGAACCGAAGGTGCTAGGCCGGTTATCTGCTGAAACTGTATGCTGATGGCGAAGCTTGAACGTGAACACTGAACCTTCCTGCACGGAGCCATAGCTAAATGGAAGGAAAGCAAGGACGCAGAGCAGCGGGAAAAGCAATCCACAAGAGCTCATGGTGACTCGAGGATGGCGAAGAGCTTAGAAATGTATGAACGCGATAAGCTACTTGCTGCTAAAATACTACAGCAGCGAGTTAGCCTTGACTGAGGACGGAATGACCTGAAAAGGATACGATCGTTGAGGACGAATGGCAACATCGAGAAAACGCAGTTGACGCCTTACATCGAACCATTACCTTTCTGGCTCCTCGCGCCACAGATAGGAATGCGCGCTTCGTACTCTGGGTCGTTCCAGGCTGGATTGAAGTCACTAGCGTGACCGGAACAGAGGAAGGTCGGGATTCGTGTGGCATATGGAAGCGCAATGGAAAAAGAATTCTCGACGAACTCAATTGAGGAAGAGTGGCAGTGTTGGCAGGCATGCAGCAGATGATCAAAATTACAGTGTAAGAGCTTCCCTTGTTATAAGCTACAGTCGGCACAATAGATAGACTAAACTGATTCCAGATGCATTTGGGGAAAGTGAATAGAAACACCACATGGCAGGTGGCTCAGCAATGCTAGTGAACAAAAAAAAAAAAAAAAAAAAATAATCAAAAAGTATATAATGAAAAAACAATAACTGACTGTATATTTGAAAAACAAAACCATCGATGCATCATAGTAGCATTACAGCGATGAAAGCGACAATTATATACATGTATATATTAAAAAAAATCATTCATACCAGCTGACAATATAAAATGCTTGGATGACATAAATTATAAGGGTTGTATGGGAAGTACAATACAAGTTTATGAGCTGCTTTATAGCTGTGGGTAGACGCATGTATCAAGTACCAGTACATCAATGTAATACAGTACCTAGGTATACGGTACAAACTGTCAGAACATTGTGTTGTGTAGGCTGTAGTGGGGTAGCCTGTATGGGGTACAACCCAATTAGGGTTAGTACTTGTACCAAACTGCATCATAGTTCATTCATTCCCGCTTCTACTTTCTAGCATGGTATCAGAGCAGGTCCTTTTCCAGGACCGTTTCCGTTAGGACTCACCCGATCGTACCCTGCCCGTTGCGCGTTACCCTGCTCGTAGCGCCCTACCCTGCCCGTCGCGCTGCCCCACCAGTCGCGCTGCCCTGCCAGCGTGCCGCCTTACTGGTTGCCACGCTGCCTTGCCCTGTCCTGCGTAGCGCTGCCTAGCGCGCTCTCTGCCCTGCCCTGCGTTGCGCAGCCCTGCTGCCCGTCGCGTTGTGCGCCCCTGCTGCCCGTCGCGTCGCGCGCCCCTGCTGCCCGTCGCGCCGCGCGCCCCTGCTGCCCGTCGCGCCGCCCCACCTGTGCGCCCCTGTTGCCCGTCGCGTCGCCCGTGCGAGCTGCCCCAGCCCTCAGCGTCGCCCGTATGCCTTGCCCTGGCCCGTCGCGTCGCCCGTGCGGGCTGCCCCAGCCCGTCGCGTCGCCCGTCCGCCCTACCCCTGCCCATCGCGTCGCCCGTGCGGGCTGCCCCAGCCCGTCGCGCCGCCCGTCGCGTCGCCCGTGCAGGCTGCCCCAGCCCGTCGCGTCGCCCGTACGCCCAGCAGCAACCGTTCTTCTTGCCGCCGCCGCAGCTGTCCGAGCTCCCGCCCGAGTCGGTTCTCCGTCATGTTCTCAGTCTTCCTTCGTCCACTGCCCTTCCTCCGGACTCACCGCTGCCTGCCCCATCTCCTTACACTGAGCAGCCGGTCTCCCTTACAGAGCGTCGTGAGCCTGTGTCTCGTCCTGCCTCCCCTGTTCGCCGTGCTCGTCGTGTCCCGCGTCCGCGTCCTCCTCCTGTGCTAGGTACTCACACTATGACACTCCGTCCTTCCTCTGTTCCCCAGCGCGTCCCTCTGCCGTCTCAACATGCGTCCTCTCTTCCTGATGTTCCGGACCCTGAGTCCGACCGTCTTCGTACTGCCAGCCCCACTGTCACCCGTCTCCTGACTACTGTTGTCACTGACCCGTCGTTTGAGTCTACTGCTGCGTCTGCCTTAGTTGCTGAGCTTATGGACTTTGCTGCTGCGTGTCGTCTAGACTACGCCGCCAGTCTTGTTGCTGAGTCTGAGTCTGTCTGTCCTCCGTCCGTCGGAGGTGAGTGTGCTCTTGGCACGGACGTCCTTGAGGACACGCAGGAGGACTTTGAGTCTCTTACGGCCGCTGTACCTCATCTCGTGGCCTGGCTGCTTGCACCTGAGGGAGACCCGGATGCACTGGACATCCCGACCTCGCGCTCTTACGCAGAGGCGATTTCGGGTCCCTACTCCTCTCAGTGGCAGACAGCCATGGACGTAGAGATGGCATCTTGGAAGTCCACAGGCACCTACGTCGACGAGGTTCCCCTTCCTGGGGCGAACATAGTCGATGGCATGTGGATTTTCAGGGTGAAGCGGCCGCCGGGTTCTCTGCCTGTCTTCAAGGCTCGTTACGTTGATTGCACTAGGCTTCAGTCAGCGACAGGGAGTTGACTTCTTCCAGACCTTCTCTCCTACCCCGAAGATGACCACTCTTCGGGTGCTGCTGCACGTTGCCGCTCAGCGTGACTACGAGCTTCACTCTCTTGACTTCAGCAGAGCCTTCTTACAGGGCAGCCTACACGAGGAGATCTGGCTGCGCCGCCCACCTGGCTTCACTAGGTCGTTCCCTCCTGGTACCTAGTGGAGCCTCCGGCGGCCAGTCTACGGTCTCCGCCAGGCGCCTCATGAGTGGCACGACACACTGAGGACGACACTTGCGGCTCTTGGGTTTGCTCCTTCCACTGCTGACCCGTCGCTGTTTCTTCGCACCGACACTTCTCTACCGTCGTTCTAGATCCTCGTGTATGTCGACGACTTGGTCTTTGCCACTGCTGACACTGAGGCACTCGCCCTTGTGAAGTCGGAGCTGCAGAAGAGACACACGTGCACAGACCTGGGTGAACTGTGCAGCTACCTTGGCTTGCAGATCACTCGGGACAGAGCACGCCGCACCATTACCCTGACTCAGTCACACATGGTGCAGCAGGTCCTTCAGCACTTCGGCTTCCAGTTCTCCTCACCACAGTCCACTCCTCTACCTACCAGTCACTTGCTCTCAGCTCCACCTTCGGACGAGTCCCTAGCCTAGTGGCCCATATCCAGAGCTAGTGGGCTGCTTCATGTACCTGATGACCTGCGAACGACCTGACCTTGCGTACCCTCTTAGCATCCTAGCTCGCTACGTTGCGCCTGGGAGACACCGGCGAGAGCACTGGGAGGCTGCTAAGAGGGTGTTGCGCTACTTGTGCAGTACATCGGGCATGGGGCTGGTGCTTGGAGGATGGGGTCGAGTTGTCCTCACTGGACACTCAGACGCGTCTTGGGTTGACGACCTGGCTACGCAGCGGTCGTCACAGGGTTACACCTTCAGCCTTGGCTCCGGCTCAGTTTCTTGGCGGTCTACACGCTCGTCTTCTGTTCTCAGCTCCAGTTGTGAGGCTGAGATCTACGCAGGAGCCATGGCTGCACAGGAGTTACGCTGGCTCTATAGTCGTCGCGTGGGGGAGTCGCGAGGATATTTCCGCATTCGAGTCCTGTCCTGATGGACTCCCAGGTGTAGGTGAGCGGGGGTGTGACGGCAGATTGTGCGGGACTCGGCCAAGGGGAACTACAACTCTTGATGGGGTGCGTTCGGCGGCCGCTTCTTTCTATGCCTCCTCTATTTCTTCTCGGGTAAGTTCTCCTTCAGTCACACCCCAAGCTCCGACGTTCTCCCAGCCTCCTCCGCCAGTGCCCCACCCGCTGATGGTGCCAGAGGCACCAGTTGCTGATCCCCATGTTGCTTCGGAGGCACTCGTGCCGCCTTCGGTGCCACCCCATCCCCATCCTTCAGTGGGTGCTCTCCTTGCTGATTCTTCGTCCCATCCTGCCGCAAGTCTCTCCTGAATAAATTTCTCTCTCTCATTTTGCTTTGCCTTCTCCTTCTCTTCCTTGACACATCATTCTTCTGGTGAGTCAGGATCCTTCTAGTCCTTGTAGACTTGGCGGTGTGTTTTGCGGGTGTAGGAGAGTGGGCGATTCTCCTCATCAAAGGTTCCTGTCATCGCCTCTTCCAAGTCCCAATGAAGAGTTTCGGTTGCGGGACCGGGGCGTTCTTCTCCTTTTACGCCAAAATCTTCTTGTTCTGCACTGAAGATGTGGTAAGAAGTTGTTGCAAGCTCCGTTCTGTTACGCACTGCGGCACTTTCTTCTTCTTCTATTGTCGCAAGATCTCGTTCAACTTCTTTGGTACGGCTCGCTGTGGGTGTGAAACAAGTGATGCAGCGTCCGTAGGGGCCGGGTTGGTGCAGGTTCATCTCACGAGCGTGAGGACTGCGTCTGATCGACGGTCATGCATCAGGATGCTTCCAGGGGTCTTTGGATTTATAAGCGAAGTCTAGGGGAATTAGATCCACGAGCTCATCCGACGTCGCTCTGCAGTTGGAGATGTCGAAGCCGAGCACGTAGACTCCATTGATGGAACGCGCTCGGCCAAGTTATTTGTGTCCGTCGACAGGTGTGTCGGGGGGAGCGTAGTTAAGAATGAGTTCGCGGGAGTAAGGGTCAGTCGTGAAGGTGACTCCGCTGACGAAAAGTTGTCCCGCGTAGAGCAGGTTGAAGCGCAGGTTTGGGACATACAACACATTGTTGAAGGTGATGTGCGTGCTGCTGTCTCGTGCCTAAAGCACGACTATGCCTTGCGTGTTTGCCCGAAGCTGATTGTTGTTGGCGACGGTGACAAAGGTGGCAATGGGGGTGGCGCTAACGTTGGAAATGTAGCGGAGTGATCCCACCATGTGTTGACCACGGCAGTTGTCCAGGTACCAGTTGTTGTGATTGTCGTTGTTGCCACGCAGGAGCAGTGCGAGCCGTGGTGTGACATTAGTCACTGTGTCGATCGTGAGAAAGTCTTGCTGCTCGTGCCATCCCAAGGGGACTGGTCGTTGATCGTGGTAGTGAGGTGGGCTCTCTCGCAGCTGGATTGGTTGGTGCAAGTCTTGCCTGTCTTCATCCTCATAGTAGTAGTGTCTGTCAGTGAAGGGATTGTTGTAGTCCACTTCAGGTTGTATAAATTCGCCGGCGGGTTCCTCATCTCTGTCAGGCGAAGTAGCTCTTGTGCGTCGTCGTGCCGCCATGTTGGCGATTACGTTTCACGCTTCTCCCGTCTTAGCTCCTTGTGTCTGCTACTGCTATTGTTGTGCAGGTGGACGGGGGACTTGATGTTGAGGCAGAAAATGACGAGCATCTTGTCGGCCAACCCAGTTGTTATGGTGAGTGGGGTTTGGGTGGCGATTGTTGGACCGGAATTTGCATCGGTCCGTTAAGTGTCCGAAGTTTTTGCAAATTTTGCAGTAGAGGCGCCTCGCCTGGTTGTCGTCGCTCTTCACGGTTGTCCGCGTAGAAGGTGAGGCGCTCTCGTCGAGGAGTCGAGGCTGTCCTGCTCGATTCCATGTCTTGTTGTTCAGTGAGGAGAGTGGCACATAGAGCAGCTTATGAGATTATACCTCGTCGTCGGAGTAGCGCCTTCCAAGGTTTCCATTCATGCCCAAGTCCTTGGAGCACGATGTTGACAAAGATTTCCTCCGAGATCGCGCTTCCGTGCTTCGTGATTTGGTCAGGGATGTTCTGACAACGATTAATATACGAATTCGCCTTTTCCCCATGCCCCATCTTTGTTTCCATGAGTTGCTGCAGGAGCCTGCTGGAGGTGACTGAGTCACTAAGTCCTTCGGCTGATATACCTCGATGAGGTGCTTCAGGGCTTCAAGCGCTGGAGTGGCGCTCTCTTTGTAGGAGCGGATGCCGAGTTGCTTCGCGTGCGTCATGTTCCTTAGCAGCATACTGAACGTCATCAAGGACTCGCTGCAGTACAAAGCCCGGGCGTCTACGGTGTCGTCCACCACTTTAGGGTAGGAGCCGTCGAAGTATTGGTAGATTTGCGCAGTTTGTAGGAGGAGCTCTAGTTGAAAACTCAATGTATATAAGTTTTTACCGTCAAACGCGGTGCTTGTGCTGATCTTGGAAATGTTGAGAAATCGTGCGCTGAATTGATGGCTTCATCACTTGGACGGGGGGCAGTTGGTGTTGATTTGTCTGTGTCGAGGGAGAAGGTGTGCGGGATGGTATCGCGACCTTTTGTGGCCGGTTGAGCAAGTTGTGCTGGTTGGGAGGAGGTTCCTGAGTCGCCGTTCCGCAATGCTTAAAGATCTTTCTCCACGGTTGACAGTCGTTGAAACAACTGTTCGAGTGCGACGATGCTGATCGTAGTTGTCGCCTTATTTGTCGCGGTTGGATTGGCTTATCATTCAGCCGTTAGATTCGTTTGGCCTCCGGATCCTCCGGCCATCTTGGTCTTGGAGCGTGTGCCGCTCGCCAGATTTCAGTTCGGCGAATTTTACGAAAGTGGGGATGCGAAGAATCCCTAAGTTGCTCACATACCATGTTACAATCTTAAGTAGGACTTAGCGAGGTACCGGCTCAGGGTTGTTCGCAGGTAGCTTTGCAGCGGAATTGTGGACCTCAGGTCAGAGTGAATGTAAAATGACTGAGATAAAAAGCATGTATACATCGAGTATATTTAGTGGATACAAGGAATACGGAAAGACCTAAACTAGCCATGTAATCTAAGGGGTATATTCCCTTATTTCAGTGAAGTTCAAATTGTGCGGCGCAGGAATCCGTTTTAAACATGTTCCCGCTTCTTAAAGCTCAAGGCCCAAATTGCGCATGATTAGTAATCTTGCGCAAGGGTTTGGGCTGGTGGTTTGGGAGGTGAACAGAAAGTCGAGAAAGTGGGGTTCGCTTTTTTCGTCAAGCTCTCGCAACACTTGCTGAGTCAGCAAACTCTGGGCCAAACATTCTGTTTGGGTCCGGTAGTCCCAAATTGAGAAATACTGAAACATGAAGTTTGCGCGGTGAGTTTGGTCTCGACCAATCAGATTCATTCGTACCTAGTGTAACCCTAAATTCGCCAACTCACAGCACCCAAACAGCCGCTCAGCAAGATTAGTAATCTTGCCCAGCGCGGCCCGCAATTTGGGCCTTGAGCTTTAATAAGTTTCATATCGTAACATTTTTGAAATGGTTTATTTAGTTAGATCTTCCGGAATATTATCTTCATGGCTGTGGGGGCATAAAGGAAGTACATCAGAATTTAACTGTAAGGCCACTATTCATACAAAGGCTACACTTTTGAACTCCCAATTATGACAAAGCTGCTGTAACACATGAGGAGAATGTTTATTCAAAATGCCTAAAGTTTTTTGCTGACTCTTTTCCTAACGAGTCCACCTCTAGCGCTTATCTCATTACAGTTTGTGAGGGCGCGTCACCTCTCAAGCAGTCGGCCAAAATTCGAAACTGTCACTATTTTTCAGTGCCCGAACAGCACAATTCCGATGTTCGAACAAGATTTGAAAATTTGGTGAAAGGTGACGGTGTGTCACATGAAGTGACAGGTGTGTTCGAAAATGCGACGTCGCCTGTCATGCGACGTCGTACGACCGTCGTCAGAAGATTTTGATTGCATAACGAACATAAAAAGGCAGTCGTAAGATACCTGGAAACTTCTTCGTGCTGTTCGTGGGCGTCGTATGTGCTCATCCCGAATTACATTCGAACGAACTCATTCGAACAGCAAGCGCGAAATCCCTCGTGCTGGATGTGACAGCTCTGTTCGATTTAGCGACGTTTCTATTTGCGAACTAACGAGGACTCAACGAACTGCTTGCGAAAATAGGCGAGTTGTGTAACAATTCGCTTGTTCGAACAAAGGGCTTTGTTCGAATTTTGAGGCGAAGCGCCCTGATGTCCTGTTTGGCCTGGATTGCAGCGATTGAAGAACATACCTGTTCAAAATTGCGAGTGCTAGCTTGCTGTCCACACTGCACTCAACCCAGACACTACACCATACCGCATACCGCACCTCGTGCGTCCTGCTTGATTCCTTCAGATCCCGATTCGCTGCAACTCGATCATTTCATACCAGCCAGCGCTTTTCGATCCGTAGCTTTTGTAATTCAGAGATGAAGCGGTTGACAGCAAGTGGCAGCGCAGGTGGCAGCAGCGGCAGCGTGAGCACGAGCGGCGACCCTCGGAGACCAGACGCAGTGAAGAAGTATGTACCGCCGGTGGTGAATGCGGAGGATCTGCCGATCGACATGGCGAGCATGATGGCCATCTTCTTCGGGATCGCTGGCGTGATGATGCGGGTGAGCGGAGAAATGTTGCACATATTGTTGAAGTTTTACTTCGGATCCAGATTGATATTCTTTGGCGAGCATACTTGATGAGAAGCTACGCATTCTTTGGGATCGCAGGCGTCATGATGCGGGTGAGCGGAGAGGGCTAAGTGTTCTTAGATCCTGACTGATGATGTCGGTGTGGGAATGGGTCGGAAGAGGTGCAGAGATATTGGGGTTGCCGGCGTCATGATGCGGGTGAGCGGCAAGGGCTCGGTGTTTTTAGTCCCCTTTTGATAATGTTGGGCGTTGGGGGGTGCTTTGAGTTGGAGCCTAAACATTCACTGGGATGCGCGTCATGTCGCGAGTGAGCGGGGAGAGCTCGGAGTTCTTAGATCCATGTCGGTTCGGGGAGCGGATTGGGTTCGAGGAGCCAAAAACATGGGATCGCCGGCGTCATGATGCGGGTGAGCAGAAAGGACTCGTTGTTGTCAGAAGCGTTTTGAGACGTCTGTGTGCGGAGCTGAATGGGTGCTTTGAGGAGGCAACGAAATAAACAATGGGTGAGTGGAATGAAGCAGGGAGCGTCTTAGCGAATTGACTAAAGGAGCATGTGTGCTGTGTTTGATTCATAAGCTGATGTCCTGTATGTATGACAGGACGGAGTGAGGACGAGCACAGAAATCTGCAAATTGTCGGTTTCGATTCAGCTACCCATTCTCGCTTTGGCTGTTCTCTCTTCTTCCTCTTCCACGCCTTCGTCCAATCGTGTTCTTCCCACTCACTCTCACGCACTCCCGTCCTTCTTTCATTCTAACTTTATTTTCTGCTTGCAGCAAAAGCTTGCCTGCTGGCTGGCGCTTCTATGTGCAGCACAAGCTCTGGCAAATATGAAATATGTGGAGCATGATCTAAAGCAAATAATTACAGCTCTCAGGTAAGGATCACTGTGCCAGGTTATCCTGCATTTTCAGCGCATACACTGTAGAAAGCTGAGCTGTTTCTTGTTATAATGTCCTGGCTGGGAGGACTTCGTATTCTGTTCTGCTCCTTCCACTTCTTTCTGCGACTTTCTCATTCCTTGCCTTCAGCTCCTAGTTTTCGTCCACCTTTGTTACACATTATTTTCATATACCCGCACGCCATCTGCGGACCTCTTATGCTTCCCGTCTCTGTCTTCCACTTCACTGTTTCAGTTTCGCAGTTATGGGCATTGTGACGAATTATTTTGCACCAGTGCCAGTACACCCTGATGCATTAGCAGCAGGCCAACAAGGTTAACACAAGTTTTCTTTTGAACATTTTGTATTTTACGTGTGTAATATATGGGTCCTTCATTAGCGAGTTTGCATGAAGATTGTCACCAGCTGGTGATGTTTATATTGACATTAGATCAGGCCTGATGTGTGCATGACGGGACTGCCTTGTGATATTTGATAGTGTATGCATGTCAATTTGACAATACAGGAGTCAGCCTCGACTACTGCCGAAGCATGTTTAGCTGATTTACTGCAATTGCTGGTTTCCCCGGTAAGGTTTCTAAAACCTGGCCAGAAAAGGCACCTGTTCGGGGTCTGGGCTCGTTTACTTTCTTCCCGCTCCAAGAACCTCGACTCACACAATGTCACTGTACTCCACGTGGTGTAACTTTCAACTCGAATTGCCAGTTGGAACCTGGCCCTTGCAAGATTTGCATTTCTTGCCCGAATATGGGCTTGGGACGCAATCACAATCAGAAGTATTCCCTGCCTCTGCCGAAGCGAATTTCCGAGCCTGAGCAGGTTCTCTCTGGTTACCAAACCTCCTTCTACCACACCACCCCACGTTTGAACCTCGAGGCTCTCGCTTCAGCTTTCTGGTCCGACCTGAAACAATTTCTCTGCATCAGCCCTTCTCAGGATTTCCGAAGAGCTTGTTCCTGCTTGCTTGTAGAAGTTGTCTTCAGTTGCTTCTCAGCATTTCAGGACCTTGCTTCTGAATCCAGCTTTTGTATCAGTGCTTGATCAGGCTGGCAAGAAACTGAGCAAGACGACGAGATTTTCCTGCATTTCTTCTGATTCCCGTTCTCAGCTTCCCCGAGGGGACCATTCTGAGTCTGGCAAACTGGCATCAACGGCGCGTGACTTTGTGGGAGGGAGGTGGGTAGGGGAGGATAGACGCAGCATTAGTCGCTACACTAAGAGGAAGAAATAAGGTTAGTGATCTCAGGTGAATTTCAGAACCGGATTGCGCCGCTGTGTATGTACGCTGGCCGCCGTAGGCCTTCTGGTAAAAAAATCTTTGAAACTTAATAGAAAAAAAAGGTTCAGTTTTTCGTAATTGTCGGTGGCCGGTACCGTCTAAAAACAATCGGCAAGTTCCGCTCTTCTGGCGCTTCAGGTATACGTTTTGTCGAAAATCCACATTTCCCTTCACGCGATGCATCCTTCTATGGATGTCGTCACTTCTGTGGCTTCGTGGCTGTTCCGGACAGTGCAGCTGAGACCTGAGCCTAATGGATCTGGTTCGGACAACTCGAGGAGGCTTGGCGACAGGCTCGGGGAACCCGAAGCGAGCAACGCGCCCTCCCTCAGTGACGTATCTGTGACCGGGGATCTACCAACCAGAGAATTTTCGGAATTGGAACGGCTGCTTGTATCGGATACGCAAAACTTTCTGAAATCTCTCTTGGACGGTTGTGATCGTCCAGGCGAGGCATCTAAGGCTGGAAACGCGGTTGACAGCTCCGTGTCTGAAAACGGGGAGGGAGTACTCGAGGGAGAGGAAAAAGGGAAGGGGACGCTGGAAGGTGGTGAGGAAGGCGATGTTGACGATGCCAGTGCGGAGGTAGGCACTGAACCTGCCAGACGCGAAAGCAGCCACAAAGACAGACCCGAAGCGCCGGCAGAGGAGGAGGGAAAGATGCGGCCAGCTGTTGACGCGAGGGTCGTCGAACTCGCTGTAACCGCAGTTGTAACATTGCTGAAAGCTGCTGCTTTGGCGGAATCTCCAAACGCACCGCTGGTTCAGAAACTGCTGGACGTCGGTGTGCGAGCAACGCTTCACGCAGAGATTGGAAAGCCCTCTTCTGCAGAGAGTGTGTCCGCAGTAAAGAGTCTGTCCGCAGGGCTTGTTGGGGAACAATTGTTGGCGCTGGTGGCTGGTGCAGTTGCTGTTCTGGATGAGATGGTGAAAAGAGAGGAGGGGCTAGATGCGTTGAGTGAGAGAGAGGGGGCTTTGCAAGAGGTGTCGCAGGAGGAGGTGGGTGGAAAACGAGCTGATGAAGAAATCGCAGGAGGAGAGGGAGAAGGAAAACGCGCAGAAGTTGAGGTTCGGTTGGGGGTTGGTAAGGGTGGCGGTAGCAAGGAGAAGGAGATTGCTGTTGTGGGAGGAGGGGGCGGGGCGAGAGCGGAGGTTCTGCACGTGCTGTTGTCGTTTCTGTCCCTTGTCCTGTCCGCCTGCAAGGGTAGTGGTGGCCTGCAGAGGGGGGCAGCTGGAGGGGAAGAAGAAGAGAGGGGTAGGGATGGGATTAAAGATGATGAATTGGGGGAGGGGATGGGCGAGGAGGGGATAGAGGATGAAGACCAAGCAGAGGAAGAGAACGAGGAAGAGGAGGGGAAGGGGGAGGAGGAGGAGGAGAACGAAGAGGAATCGGAGGAGGAAGAGGGCGACGACGAGGAGGAAGAGGAGAAGGGAAAGGTGGATGACGAGGCAGAAAAACCAGAAGGTGGTGGAGAGGACGGGTGGTCTGATGAGGAACTCGAGAGCCGCTTCCTCAACACCCCTGCAGACTCCATCCGGACCTCATGCTCCTGCTCATCACTCCCCTCTGCGTCTGGATCAGCGGCAGGAGCCGCAGCAGGAACAGGAGCAGCAGGTGCAGGAGCAGCAGGGGCAGCAGGGGGAGCTGTTGCTGCAGCAGCCGCAGCGGCACCAGGGTGGCTGTCGCCAGCGGATTTATCCGCGCAAGCAGCAGCGGAGGCGGAGGAGGAGAGGGCGCTAGCGTCCCGCGTGTGCTCGTTCGTGGTGAGCGGGAGCAACTTCATGGAGCAGCACTGGTACCTCTGCTACACCTGCGATCTCACAGTCTCCCGCGGCTGCTGCTCTGTCTGCGCTGCCGTGTGCCACAAGGGCCATAAGCTCGTCTACTCACGCTTTTCGAGGTTCTTCTGTGATTGCGGTGCAACGGGGCCGGCTCCCCCGTCCAGCGCCCCTCCTGGTGCCCACACGAGTGGTTCCCTGGCGGAACCTGCTAGACGCTCTGCTGCTGCGGCTGCTGCTGGTGGTGCTGGTGGTAGTGCTAATGCTGCTGGTTCGGATGCTACGGGCTTGCCAAACCAGGGGCCTTTCAACCAGTCGGCAGGTTCGGGGTCTTCCCCTGCTGCGGTTTGGGAGCGGTTCCGGCGCAGGAGGTCTGGCACAGGCTTGGCGCGGCAGGGGGAGGTTTCAAGGGGCGCGGGAAGAGGGGAAACCGGTGGGGGGAGTGGGGTAGGCGGGGATGAGAGCGTTTTTAAGGGGTGCTTCGCTCTGAAGCCCCGTCCTGTGGGGTCAGGGAAACAGGCAGCGACAGCAGGAGGGGTAGGGAGAGGAGAGGGCGGAGTGTCTTTGCCAGGAGGCACGTTTGGATGGCCTGGTGGGTGCAGGAACGGAGGGAAGGAGCAAGGAGGCGGAGGTGGTGGGGAAGGAGGAGGAGTAGGAGGAGGAAAGGGAGGGGGTTCTGTAGTTGAATTGGATTGGCTGGCGGGAGTGGAGGCATTTCTGAGCCAATCAGAGAAGCTTTGCTGGGAGGGGCTGTTAGGGAGTGAGAAACGGAATGGGGGGAAAGTAGAGGGGTTGCAGGAGAGCTTGTGGAGCGAGGAGGTTGTGAGAGGGCTCAAGGGGGCTCTGTCAGGGAAGGCGTGGGGGGAAGAAGGTGAGGAGGAGAAGGAGGATGAGGACGTGAGAGGGGTTGAGCGAGGTGGGAACGATGGTGGAGAAGATGGAGTGAAGGATGGTGAGAAGGAGGCGCCTCAAGAGGAGGAAACGCAGATCAACAGTGAAGCGGGCGTGAACTCGGATGTTGTTGCAGCAGCAGCAGCAACAGTAGCAGCACCAGCAGCAGTTGCAACAGTAGCAACTGTAGCAGCAGCTGCGCCAGGAGGAGCAGCTGCTGCGGCGACTCGAGCGTTGGTTCTTGGGGAGCTGAGTCGGCAGCAGGTGGTGGATACCATCTGCCAGCTGGCACGCAGGCATTGGCTGAGACGCAGGGCGCTGGCGAGAGAAAGGGCCGCAGGGGCGAGGCAGGGAAAGAGCGGAGTGAAGCTGGAGGAGGAAGGGGGTGGCGAGGAGGGAAAGGAGTCTGTGGTGGTGGTGGACTCAAAGGGGGAGTTGGAGGAGGAAGGGGAAAAGCTGGAGGAGAAAGGGGAAGGGGAAGGGTTGGAGGTGGTTGGGAGTGATGTGAAGGGAACGGGAGGAGGTGAGGGAAAGGAGAAGGAAGAAGGCACGGCAAAGGAGGAGGAAGGAGGTGAGACGAAGGAGGGGGAAGGAGGAGAAGTGAAGGAGGAGGTGGAGGAAGACAAGGGAGGGAAGGGGAAGTCAGGGGCTGCCAGTGGGGAGCCAATTGAGAGCAACGAATCAGAGGCAAAAGCATTGACTCTGCTAGGCGAGAGCAGTGGGATGGAGCAGGAGGTTGGGTCCAAGATGGGAGGTGAGGCGGAGAGGACGTCAGTAGGCGAACCCAGCTCGGTAGGTGAAGGAAGTGAAGCAGGTCAGGATAGGCAGGGGACTGCGGCAGCGGTGGCTGCAGAGGCGTCAGAGGCACCGGCCCTCCTCCCCGCAGCACTGCCAGCAGAGCAAGCAGACTTAGGCAGGCCTCTGCGTCAGTACCCGGCTGGCTCCTTCCCCCTGCCCCCTGCTTCTGCTTTGGCTCCTGTCGCTGGCGATGCTGCTGCAGCAGGCGCAGCAGGAGGAGAAGCAGGCGAAGCGGGCGCAGCAGGCTTAGAGAATGTAGCAGGTGCAAGAGATGCAGCAGATGCGGCAGGCGTTGGGATAGGGGGAGCAGGAGCAGCAGCTGGGCCGGCCTCGCTGTTGACAATCAGTCTCGGGGGGAAGGTGGCTATTGGGGCAGGGTCGACTGTGCGGTTGTGGGAGGCAGAGGATATAGTCCCTCGCACTGCTGCCAGCACAGGCGCAGATCATAGAGGGGATAATAACCACACTGCTGCCGCCGCCGCCGCCGCTGCCGCTGCTGAGCTGGCTCCAGTTGCTTCTGACGTGGCACCTGTATCTTCAGTAGAGGAGGCAGCAGCACCGATGGAGATAGGGGAGGTGGACGTGGGGTACCCCGTGCACATGCTGGCCTTCCACCCCACTGTCGACTCGCTGCTGGCAGTCGCAGGGACCAACCAGGTCGAGGTAAGACAGATATTGATGACGGTCGCATGCTCATCGCTCGCTCTACAATAAAACTGTGTGCCACTATCCCGTCACTATGCTTCTCTTTCCTCCTCTCTCGTTGTTTCTGCATCTCCCTTACCTTGCTCTCTTTCAGGTGCTAGTGCTGGACGATGACTGCACGCTCGTCCTCATTCCGCTGTGAACCTGCCTGCTACTCTCCCCTCATTCTCTTACTTGCCCCTCGCCCCCTCCTCCCCCCCCCCCCCCCCCCCACATTCAACGTCCTTCTTCTCTCCTTCAGGTGCTAGTGCTGGACGATGACTGCACGCTCGTCACTCGCTCCGCTGTGAACCTGCGTGCTGCTCTCCGCACGGCAAGGAAACACCGACGACCGCACAGGCAGCAGCAGGAGCAGGAGGAGCAGGAGGAGCAGGAGGACGGGGAGGCAGAGGCAGAGGAGGAGGAAGAGGAGGGGGAGGAGAAGGGTGATGGTGAAGCAGAAGCGGATGGGGCAGGCAAAGTAGTAATCCCAGAAACAGATCTGGCTATAAAGAGGATGTGCTGGTTACCCCTGGCAGGAGGCCCGTTTCTGGAGGTGTGTGCGTCCATAACAAGGCGTTATCTCTTCCCGTCTTTGTGAAAATACCTTTTCTTCTGCACTTGGCATCATCTCACACTTTCCTATTGCAGCCAGAAACCCTGTTGACGTAATATTCTCTTTCCTCTCCATCATCACCTCCCACTTGAACCACTCTATTCCCTCCAGGCACGTCTGCTCGTGGCGACGCCCTCAGCAGCGCTCCTGTTTGCGGTGGCTGTGGGGTACGATGCCCAGCTGGTTGCCACTTTCCAGCTCCCTGCGAGCCCACTCCCAGGAAGGCCCGAAAGAGGAGGAGATTCACGGGTGCAGGGGGCGAAGGAGGACCAGAGGGAAGAGGGAGTGGAGGGGGAGAAGGGGGAGGAGGGGCGGAGAGGAGGGAAGTTGGGAGAGGAGATTGTGGATGTGTGTGTGGTGCAGAGGGAGGAGGAGGACGAAGATGAAGAGAGAGAGGGGGACGAGGATGGGGATGATGGGGATGGGGATGGGGATGGGGATGGGGATGGGCATGGCCATGTGGATGATGAGGAAGGTCCCCGAATGCAGCTGACAGTTCTCACCAGCCAGGTGAGTAATGCATGCCTTTGTCCAGTAGGTTTGCCTTCCCTTCCTCCAGCGTGCTACGTTGCCTTTTGAGGCGCCTCTAAAGGATGAGGAAGGTCCCCGGATGCAACTGCCAGGTGAGTAGTGTGTGCCTTGCCTTTGTCCAGTAGGTTTGCCTTCCCTTCCAGTGTGCGAGTAATGTGTTAGCCCTGAACTGATCT
Organism: Closterium sp. Yama58-4; assembly: GCA_947470075.1. Lineage (NCBI taxonomy): Eukaryota > Viridiplantae > Streptophyta > Zygnematophyceae > Desmidiales > Closteriaceae > Closterium > Closterium sp. Yama58-4. The sequence goes on from CANIUD010000258.1 coordinate 620,893, forward strand.
GCTTCCTCAGGTTCCGTTTCTCTTTTTGTGTATCTTCCCTGTCCTCTGTTTTTTCACTCTGAGTGAGGATCCGCTTGTTCTTTTTGTTTATACATTGAGTCTTAAATATCTACTCAACTCTTTCTTCCTTTCTGTTATGATATAGAGTTCACTCCGTTTCTTATTATTGTTGTCTTGTGCGACAGGCTGCACTGTACTACGCAACCATAGACGATGGCGAATCAGCTAATGACGAGGATGAAGACGACAACCAGGAGGACGACGACGATGACGATGATGATTATGATGATGCGGAGAATGGGTTCGACCTGTTCCTGTTCATGCCATGTCAGCACGTCACGTTGCGTCACCTGTCACTCCGGCCATCAGGCTCGGACCTACCCTGGCACCATCAGGCTCGGACCGGTCCCTCCCCTTTTGCTGCTTCGGAAGAAGTGGGGAAAGCAGAAGGAGGAGGTGGAGGAGGAGATGGAGGAGGAGGCGGTGTAGCTTTGGGTGAGGGTGGAGGGGTTGTGGGAAGGAGGGGATCTGGGTTCCTGTGCCCAGTGGCAACGCATGAGGGGTTTCTCGTCTCTCCTGACGGCCGTCAGCTCTTCTTTGCTCGCCTCACACTCTCTGGCCAGGTGAGCTTCAGCCGTGATGCGTTTCTAGCAGTTTTGGTTTCCGTCAGCAGGGGGTTCAGTGAAGGGAGGCCCTTTTTTTGTGCGCTGGCCTGGTGGAACAGCAACAGAAGGAGGAGAATTTTTTCTCCAGGAGATTTTTTTCTTCTTCCTTGTTAACCAGTATCCCGCATGTTACTGCACCTTTCTTGCCTGACTGCTTTGCTATGGCAGGCAATATCGCTGCTGCGGGAGATTACTATCAACAACCAGGGACCACTCGCACCACCTGCAGCGGCTGGGCATCAGGGTCAGGTTCGGGAGCCAGCTTCGGAAGGGTTCCGAGCCTGGGAAGCAGGCATTTTGCAGTGGGAGGTTGCGTCTAGAAGGAGCAGGGAGAGAAGCAGAGGCAGCCGCAGGGGCATAGGCAGGGGCAGGGACAGTTTCAGCTTCAGAAGCAGTAGCGGCGGCAGTGGCACCAGCGGTGGCAGCAGCAGCAGCAGCAGTCACTGTGGAAGCACAGTGGTGATTAGTGAGGGAAGCAGGTGCCATGTGCTGCTAGCATATGGGCCCTTAGAGCATCTCACCAGGGGCGTCCCATGCTTCTCCCATGCGCTGGTCTCTAACGCTGCAGCTGGTAATCCGGTTGTTGGTAACCCTATTGTGGGAGTGGCAGCATGTCGAGCCAGTAAAGAGAGAGGGGGTAGTGACACAGAAGAGGAGGAGGAAGAGTATGAGGAGGAAGTAGAGGAGGAAGTGGAAGAGGAGGATATGGATGAGGAGGCAGGAGGGGAGGGAGCTGAGGAGGAGCAGAGGGAGGGTGAGAGCGAGAGTGGGAGGGCGCAGGCTCAGGAGATTGGTGAGGTGGATGGGGATAATCGAGTGGTGCTGCTGTTTCAGGATGGGTCTCTAGTGGTCCTCGGCACTCACCCTCCCTCCTCTTACACCACATCCGCACCAAACGTCACTGCGCTTCAAGCCTCCTTTTCCTCTTCCCAAGCAGACGTGTTTACTGCTGCCCATCCACCTAGCTCTCACCGTACCCCAGCTGACACAGATGCAACAGGAGCTGCTGCTGCTACTGCTGTTTCTGCATCCGTTCTGAGTCCGTCTGTGCCTGACACGCTCCCTGCTGCTACTGCTGCTGCTCCGTCTAGCTCTGGGACCGAAGCTGCAGCTCCAACTGCTGGTACTGCTGCTGCTACAGATGCTACAGCCGCAGCTTCTGGTCAAGCAGGAGCCTCTGCCACACTCGCATCTACTGCTACAGCCGCATCAGCTGCTGCTGCTACAGCCGGATTAACCACTGCTGCTACAGCCGCCCCCACCAGTGCTCCGCCGACCCGTCGCCCGCCCCTCCCCCCACCTCCCCCTGCACCCCCCCGCAAGCCTCTTTCCCCAGAGGAGGAACTACAAATCGCCGTTAACACTCTACTTTGTATTGTTGATAAGGGAGGAGCAGGCAGCAGAACGGAAGCCCCAGTAGCAGCAGCAGCTTCGGGAGGAGCCTCAGGAGTGGGCTCATCTGGAGTAGGAGCACTCAGGGTAGGTACATCTGGGGCAGGTTTATCTGCGGGCCAGCTTTCCAAGCCGTTCCCAGCAGTGCCCTTGGATCTGATTGGCCGCCGAAAGCCGCCAGGGTGGACTCCTAGTTTCCCCCACGATTTCTTTGAGCACACGGTGTGTGTTACCCCAGAAGTACGGTTTTCAGTGCACGGCGTGAGAGGGAGCAGGAGTGGTGGAGGTGGGGGGAGTGGCGGGAGCAGCGGCAGTAGGAGTGGGAGCGGTGGTGGTAGTGGTAGCAGCGGTGCTGGTGGTGGTGGGAGGAGTGCAGGTGCTGGTTCAGGGTCTGCTGCTGACGTGGCAGGGACGAGTGACATGGACAGTGAAACTGTGCTGCATAATCTTATGGCTGAGGACGGCTTCCTGGAAGCTTCCTCCTCAAAGGGTTTCAAGGTGCGTACTTTCGCCGTGCCTTCGCCTCCCCGTCTCACCTTCCATCCTCACCTTCGCATCCTTTTGAACATGTCCCTCTCTCCCTTTGAGTTCTCCTCACTCCTCTTTCCCCAAGCAACTGAATATAACACCAGCTCATGTTTCCGTCCCTCCCTTTTCTTCCTTCTCCTTTTCTGTGGCCAGATCACCATAACCAACACCAACTCCAGTCTTCTGCTCGTGGGAGTCCGCGTCCTGGTGGGAATCTCCCCCTCCTCGCACACCCCCTCCTCCCTCTCCCTCTTCCACCGCTCCCTCCCCCTCGACCGCTCCTCCCGCCGCTGGTACGACCTCCCCTTCACTCCCGCGGAATCCCTGCTGGCAGACCGCCACGTCAGCATCCACGTGGGCCCCGCGTTTGGGGGGAATGCGCGGGCCAGGGTGGATGGGTTGGAAGTGTATGGGCGGCGGAAGGAGGAGTTTGGATGGGGGAAGGTGAAGGGGAAGGTGCTCGGGTGGTGGAGGGAGTGGAAGGGGGTTGTGGAGGAGGAAGGGAGGAGGGCGCGGGAGAGGGAGCGGGAGGTGGCGGAGGGAAGGGAGAGGGAAGGGAAGGAGGAGGAGAGGGGGGATGGGGAGGGGGCGGAGAGTGGGAGGGAGAGTGGGGAGGAGAGGGGAGATGGAGGGGAGGGTTTGAGTGTGGAGGAGGAGAGAGAGGAGCGAGTGGTTGGGGATGCTTTGGCGGTGCTGACTGGGCTTGTGGGTGGTATTGCTGGGGAGGGCAGGCAGCAGGGGAAGCAGCACGCAGAGCAGGAGTTAGAGCGACTGGCAGAACAGCAGGCAGAGGATGGACAGAAGGGAGAGAAGACACAGGTGGAGGGGCAGGAAGGGAAGGTTTATCTGGGGAAGGTGGACTTGGGGAAGGTGCAGCTGTTGGGGGAGGATTTGCTGAAGGAACTGCTGCAGGAGGTGTTGAAAGGAGGCCCGGAGGAGGATGAGAAGGAGGAGCTGGGAGGCCTTGTGGGACATGGTGGTGGTGGTGATGCTGGCAAAGAGGCCACGGGAGATGGTGTGGGCGAAGGGGGCATGGCACAGTTGCTGCTGGGCTTGTGCCGATCGCTGCATCAATCGCGGGCTGATTTCGTCGAGGTATATGAGGCATATCAAACCGCTTATGTGAAACCAAAGTCACAATTTCGGTAGAATCGAAAGCAGGCTGTTGATGCTGTGCTCACGTCTGGCTTCACCAAGATTCCCTCACTTCCTGCTTCAGCCCGAGCAGACTGATCATGCCATGACTCAGTTCCTGCTCACATTTTTGAGGCGCCTCAAAAACCGAGCAGACTGTTTCATGCCATGACTCAGTTCCTGCTCACATGCACACGTCTGTTCATGCACACACGTGAGCTGCAAATGGTGAGAGTTCGGCCTGCATATTCACCTCTCTCACCCGCGCTTACTTGTTCACGCACGCCTTCCTTTCCCAGCACACTGATGGCGAGCGAGCCTGAGGCTGAGGCTGAGCACACGCAGCCTTCCTTTCCTTTCCTTTTTGAGACGTCTCAAAAATGCCCTCTCTACACGTGGCTGAGCACACGCAGCCTTCCTTTCCTAACCTGGCCCTCCTCCCCCCCTTCCCTGCCACCCCTCAACTCCCCCTTTTCTGCTTCAGGCCTGTGACTTAACGGAGCTGTGTCTTGCTTTAAATATGCAGCTCGACTCACAAGGGCAGCACCACCATCAGCATCAGAAGCGAGCCTATGCTCTTCAGAGGCACATAGACGCCATGGCGCACATCGCATTGCTGCGATGCGACCCTCTAGCATGCGCTGCGCACTACCTCTCCAAGCTCTACTCAAGCATCCTCTCCCATCCCAATCCCCGTCCCCTTCCTCTCCTGTGTTTCAGGCGTGTGATTCAACAGAGCTGTCTGTAGCCTCAAGGACACAGCCCAACCAACGGGCACATTCTCTCCAGAGGCACATAGACGCCATGGCGCACATCGCACTGCTGCGACCCTCCAGCATTCGCCACTTCCTCTCTTCCACAGCCGTTACAGGCATCCCTACTGGAATACCTGCAGCTGTCTTTCCCCTAGAAGCTCTCCACAGCCGATTTCTCTCAGCGCTGCAGGCTCTGGAGGAGGGTGCTGCAGATGGGACAGCAGAGAATGCCGCTGGCAGGGGTGCTGATGGCGAGGGGATGGGTGGGAACGATTCAGATGGCAAGGGGATGGGGGATTTGGATGCAGATGGGAAGGGGTTAAGGGAAAAGGATGTTGCAGGCGGTAAGAAGATGGGGGGAAAAGAAGTAGATGGCAAGGAGGGGTCTGGTGGACGGGATTCTGCTGGGGTGAAGCAAGCGCTGGTGGGCTCATTCGTCCGACTGCTGGTTGGTGTTGCAAGCTGTCTGCTAGTCCCGGCTGAACCCACTACAACTGCTGCTCCAGCTGCTCCTCCTACTGCTGCTGCTGCTTCCACTGCTGCTGCTTCTCCTGCTTCTGCGCCTGCTGCTGAATCCGGAGTGACGATGCAGTGGGTGGTTACCAGGTTACAGGGCCTTCTCCTTTCGTCTGATCCTGCTGTTGCAGAGGCGTGCTGGTATGTCATGTCCTACACCCCATCCTGTCATATATTTCCCTACTAACTGCCATTCTATACTCACCTTGTAAGGCGTGTGCACCTGAGACCCATTCTCATGTCCTTGTTTCAATTACCCACCCCCGCATCGCATCAAACACACGCTGCCGGATCAAAGAAGGCTCACCACACACACTCTGTGCTCACCGCGTGTTGCGCTCCCCTCTCTGTCTTTGCGTCTCTCCCTTTGTCAACTTTCGTCAACCACAGGATGGCTCTCTGTGCTCTCTTCCTGCCGCCGCCTCCCCTCCCATCACCGCCTCCACTATCCTCGCCCCGGCCGTCCATGCAGCATGGAACAGCAGCAACCAACGTGGTTGACACACGCAGCAAGCAGGCAGCAGCAGCAGCAGCAGCAGCAGGAGCAGGAGGAGCAGGAGGAGCAGGAGGAGACGCACCTCAAGGCTCAGCATCAGACGGTGCCAATGTTTCTGGTGTCAATTCTGAATTTGGCGCAGATGGTGCTGCACTTGGTGCTACGGCTGGTGCTGCTGGGTTCGGGTCCTACGTGGAGAGTGGGTTGGTGGAAGGGGGGGAGGGCTCAGCGGAAGACATGGATATAGACCAAACAGACATCAATCACGGATTTGGTCACGAGTTTGATCAGGGCATAGACCCGCAGCTGTCGGTGGTGCAGTTCTGCTGTGACTCCTGCGGCGTGTGCCCCATTCAGGACGTGCGGTGGCACTGCCTTGTGTGTGATGACTTTGACCTCTGTAACGAGTGCCACCAGGCCGTATCTGCTGCTGCTTCTGCTGGCTCCTCCGCTGCTGCTGGTACTGCCGCTGGTGCTGCTGCTGGTTCCGGTGCGGGTTCTGCTGCTTCTCTCTTCCCCTTCAGCTCTCACAGCATCTCACACCCAATGGTCTCCATTCCCATTGATCCTGCAGCAGATGGCCTGGGGGAGGACGGAGGGGTGGAGAGGCTTATTAACCGGTTGGGGTACGGCTTTGGTGGGGAGTCTGGTGAGGATGGTACTGCTGGTGCAGATGGTAATGCTGGTGCAGAGGATGGTACTGCTGGTGCTGAGGATGGTACTGGGTTGGATCCTGGCGGGTCTATCGGTGGTGCAGTTTCTGATGGTGCTGCTGGTTCTAGAGCACTTGACCACGCTGCTGGTTCTAGTGCACTTGACCACGCTGCCGGTTCTAGAGCACTTGACCACGCTGCCGGTGGTACTGGTGTGGAATTGGGAGCTGGTTCAGGGATTGGGGGGCCAGGGGTGGAGGCGGATAGAGGGGTGAAACAGCAGGAGCAGGAGCAGCAGGGGGCTGATAGGGTTGATGGGGCGGACAATGTGGAAAGCACAGGGAATATGGTGAAGGATGGAGAGGAGGAGGAGGAGGAGGAGGAGGACGAGAAGGCGGGAGAGGGCGAGGTGGGAGGGAGTGAGGATGCGTATGAACCAGGTGGGTCGGGAGGTGCTGCAGCAGCTGCTTTCCTCCTTCCCTCCTGGCTGGTCCTGCCCGCCTCAACCCACTCTCACTCCCCCCTCCCGTGATACTTCCTGCCCTTGCTCCCCTCCCATACCGCTGCTGCAGCTGCTCCTGCGAGTATCTGCAGCAGGGGCAGCAGGGGCGGGGCCTATGGGGGTTGCTATGCCCAGTGTAGGCTCTATCGAGAAAAAGAAAAAGGGAGGGTCGAGGAGGAAGAAGGAGGCAGAGGGGGATCGGGACTCGGCCGGAGCCCGGCTGCTGACGTGGATGCTGACGTGGCTGGTTGATGAGCTGGAGCACAGCTGGCGGCAGTTATCTGGAGCGAGAGAAGGGCGTGTGGACGCCGGCGCCGGCGGTGCTAGTGTGGAAATGGCAGCTTTGACCTGCCTTTTGGAGTTCCTTGTTCTACTCTTCCGTACCTTGCAGTACCGTTTACAACCGCAGCTGCGGCAGCAGCAGGAGCAGGAGCAGCAGCAGCAACATGGGGTCAAGTTGGGGTTACACCTCCTTCTCAGCCGCTTCTCATGCTCTGCTGCCACCAGGCTCCTCACGCTCCTTCACTCCGTCGTCTCCTCCTGCCACCCACACGCCCCACTCACAGAGACATTTACTTCCACCGACACTAACCCCTCTGTGGTTGGGGGGAAGGGAAGACAGGAGCTGCTGCTGTGGGCGCTGTGCCTTGCTGTTGAGGTGGCACCCGTATGCCTCACAGAGAAAGGTGCACCGAGTGAGAGAGAAGTTGTGAGCGAGAAGGGATTTGAGTCGGATTGGCAGCTGCTGCTGTGTGCGTACCTGCAGAGAGCTGCTTTAGAGGGAGTTCTGGCTCAGTCCAAGGAGCAGGAGCGGACTAAAGAGGGGGCAGTTATAGCCCAGGTGGATATGGGACGGTTTGGAGCGGTTGGAAGCAGTGGGAGTGGTAGTGCTGGAGGTGGTGATGGTGGAAAGCCAGGGGAGGAAGGTGGGGGTGGAGTGGGAGGGATGGGAGGGAGAGAAGGGAAGTATGTGCGGCAGCTCTTGCTGTTGACCTACGGGGGGGATGAGAGGGAGTGTGTGAGGATGCAGCGAGTGTGTAAGCTTGCTGCTTACATGCATGGCCTTCGCTCCTCTCTCCACCCTTTCCTCCCTCTCCCTCCCTCCTCTCCCCACCTCCCATCCCCCTCTCCTCCCCACCTCCCATCCCCCTCCCTTCCCCACCTTCCATCCCCTTCCTCTACCCACCTCCCATCCCCCATCCCTCCTCCTCTCCCCTACTCCGTCAAAGTCCAATCTCTCCTGCTCCTCAACGCCACCCTCCACGTGGCACATTTTCAGCCGTCCACGTGGCGCTGGTACTGCGCAGGCAAGGACGCATCAGCGCTACAGCTGCTGGCGGCTGTAGCGGCCGCTACATCCTCCCCGCGCTGGGCGGCAGAGGATGAGCCTCTTGCTGTGTGCGCGCTACAGCTGGTGGCTCTGGCTTTTGACTGCAATGGCAGCGGTAAAAGTGGCAGTAGGAGTAGCAGCAGCAGCAACAGCAGTAGCAAGAAAAGAATGGGGTTTGGTGTGGTTCATATGGGTGCGCAAGCAGCTGCTCTGTTTGGCGTTGCATTGGATTCCAAACAGCAGGCACAGGAGCAACAGGGGCAGGGGCAGGTGCAGCAAGTGGAGGGGCAGGGGCAGGGGCAGCAGGCGAGGTGGGAAGTTAGCAGCAGTGATGGCGCGGCTACTGGCATTGTTCAGTTCATCTCATCCTTTGTGCTCTCTGCTGCCTCTGCCAGGCTGCGATCTCAGGGATGCATGGTCATGCAGGTATGTGTGCCTGCTCCTCAGGAACCCATCACTTGCTGATAATGCACCCGTCAGGTTTGCTACTGTTTAAGTATCCCTTCCTCACCACTATTTTCCCCCTCACTCCCTCACCTTCTCCCCCAACCCCACCCCCACCCACTCTCCTCCCTCCTCGTAGTTTGAACTCCAGAGAGTGTGGCATCATGCCCTTTTTCTCTCCACCATTTTCCTTTCTATTGCTTGATTTTTAACTCCTCCTTTATCCACCTCTCCCCTCCCCTCACCTTCTCCCTGTCTCCCCTCTTGTCCTAACTGCAGGGAGTGTGGAATCACGCCTCTCCGTCTCTCCACCACTCCCGTACTCACCATTTTGAGTGCCTCACGTACTCCCTCCTTATCCTCCTTTCCTCTTTCGTCCTCCCCCTTCCCCTCTTGTCCAAACTGCAGGGAGTGTGGAATCACGCCTCTCAGTCTCTCCGCAATTCCATCCTCTCCTCCCTCCTCGCCATCCTCCCCCACACCCCTTCCCTCGGCGCCCACGCCCTCAGCTTCTCCCACCTCCTCCTCTCGCTCCTCGCTGACCTGGCATCCAGTCAGCAGCCAGCTGGCGCCGCTGACGTGGCAGCACGAGCGGCAGCCGTGCTGCTGACTCAGCTGGCGCAGCAAAGTCAAGCGGTGGCTAACCACCCGAGCGCATCGCTCAACTCTGCCTTGCATAGACTCCTGGGCCCGGAGAGTGAGGGAACAGGTGCTGCTGCAGGTGCTGGTGGTACTGGTGGTGGCGGCAGTGGTGGAGGTAGTGGTGCTGGCAGCGGCGGTAGGGCAGGAGCAGCAGGAGGAGCAGCAGATGAAGGGGGAAAGGGAGGAGGAGGAGGAGGCAGAGGGTCGGTGTGGGGCATGGCAGATGGGGAGCCGTGTGCAGTGTGTGCGTACCCAGAGGCGGTGTGGGGAGTGTGAGGATGGAGAGTGTGCGGCAGGAGGTGCGCTTCTCAGACTGCCGGATATACCTGCGCCTCACCGAGCCGCATCTCATCAAGGTGAGCTGTGTTCCCTGGAGGAGCAGTGTCATTCAAGGTACGTCAAGGGTGGGAATGAGGCAGGTTCTGTCTGGCAGGAGGCAGGAGGTGCGCTTCTCAGACTGCCGCATCTTCCTGCGCCTCACCGAGCCGCATCTCATCAAGGTGAGTGGGGCACCAGGGTTCAGAGGGCAAACCAGTTGCTGGAGGTGCCTCAGGAGGCGGTGTGGGGGAGTGTGACTCGATGAGGATGGAGAGTGTGCGGCAGGAGGTGCGCTTCTCAGACTGCCGGATATACCCGCGCCTCACCACCGAGCCGCATCTCATCAAGGTGGGTTGGGCGTCACGGATTATCAAGGTGAGCAGAGAGCTGAGCAGCAGGGCTTATAAGGCAAACCAAGTTCTGGAGCCCAGCAGAGGTGCTCTAAGATTCTGTAGCGTTCTTTCTCAGGCACCACAGAATCCCCCTCACTCCCACCGTTCGAACTCCCGTCCCATCGACTCTTTCAGGTCTTCACCATGACGGTGCATGATTCTAGAAGAGGCGTCCTGTGAAGGACCTTCAGCTGCTAAGGAGCATCAGTGCCACCTGGGATCTGCAAGCAACACCCCACCCTTTCCCTCTCTCCCCCCCCCACCATCCCCCCAGTGTTCTCCTTCAGGTTTCACCATGACGGTGCATGACTCAAGGAGGGGTCGATCCGTGAAGCATCTGCAGCTGCTGGGGAGCAACAGTGCTGCCTGTGACCTGCAAGTAACATCCCACCCTTTCCCTCTCTCTCCCCCCACCGTCCCCCCTGTGTTCTCCTCCAGGGTTTCACCATGACGGTTCATGACTCAAGTAGGGGTCGTTCCGTGAAGGACCTGCAGCTGCTGGGGAGCAACAGTGCCGCCTGCGACCTGTCACATGACAACACACCCTCCCCCCTTCCCATTCTCACCGAACCCCTGGTCCCTCAGGGTTTCACCATGACGGTTCATGACTCAAGGAGGGGTCGATCCGTGAAGGACATGCGGCTGCTGGGGAGCAACAGTGCTGCCTGCGACTTCCAATCCGACTTACCCTTTTCACCATCCCCTTCCCCCCTCACATCCTTCCTTTGGCCGGCCTTCCAGGGATTCACCATGACGGTGCACGACTCGAGAAGAGGCCGCTCAGTGAAGGACCTGCGGCTGCTGGGGAGCAACAGCGCTGCCTGCGACCTGCAGCAGGTCAAGACCGCTACAGACGAGCTCTGCCACCCACTCGCGCGCTGCCAGCTGGCCGCCGACCAGCCTGAGATCCGCGTGGAGCTGCCTCTGCCCGTGGCGCTGCGCTTCATTGTTGTGGAATTTGCTTCGTTCCACGAGGTGAGTGAGTGTGAGCAAGTGGGGAGGGACGGGCTGTTGTCTCTAGGGCCGACCAGCCTGAGATTCGCGTGGAGCTGCCTCTGCCCGTGGCGCTGCGCTTCATTGTTGTGGAATTCGCTTCCTTCCACGAGGTGAGGGAGTGTGAGCAAGTGGGGAGGGACGGGCTGTTGTCTCTAGGGCCGACCAGCCTGAGATTCGCGTGGAGCTGCCTCTGCCCGTGGCGCTGCGCTTCATCGTCGTGGAATTCGCTTCCTTCCACGAGGTGAGTGTGTGAAAGAAGATGCTGCGACCGGTCGTTGGTTTGCTTTATGAGTGATAGATATGTTTCGTTAATGCATTGGAGCTGGGCCATTTTTCTCATTTTCCTCTCCTCCCATTTTTCTCCTCGTCTTCAACCCCCCCGGCTCCACCAGAGCCACCCGTCGTCCTCGTCGTCGTCTCGGGAGTCGTTGCAGTGCCCGCGGTGTAACCGCGTGGTAACCAGCCGGCACGGCATGTGCGCGGTGTGCCATGAGAACGCCTTCCAGTGCCGCCAGTGCCGCGCCATCAACTACGACAACCTCCATGCCTTCCTCTGCCCGCAGTGCGGCCACTGCAGGTGCGTGTGTGTGCGTGCGTGCGTGCGTGCGTGCGTGCGTGCGTGCGTGCGTGCGTGGGTGCGTGTGTGTGCGTGTGTGTGTGTGTGCGTGTGTGTGCGTGTGTGTGTGTGTGTGTGTGTGTGCGCGCGCGCGTGCGCGCGTGTGTGCGTGCGTGTGGGTGTGTGTGCGTGCGTGCGCATGTGTCTGTGTGGAGAACCCTATCCTCCAACCCTCCCCTCTCCCTCTCCACACCCACACCCATCATTCCTTCTCACCCCTTCAAGGTACGGTCGCTTTGAGTTCGCGCTGCAAGCTCACCCCTGCCCCTCGTCCATCGACCCAATCCTCTCCGAGGAAGCTTCCAAGAAGGTCGCGGCAGCACTGGAGGCCGAGGCTGAGTCAGCAACCCGGCTGCGTCAGCAGCTGCAGGCGCTGCGCCGGCCAATCGCACGCCTCGTTTCGTCCATCCTGGACGACGACCCAGCTGCTGACGTGTCAGCAGCTGATTTGCTGAATCCTGGCCCGATCTCAGCAGGAGCAGCAGCAACAGGAGCGGGAGGAGGAGGGGGGCCAGGAAGAGCAGGAGGACTCAGCAGGGAGAGGGCCATAGGAGGGAGATCAGGGCTGGAAGGAGGAGGAGGGGGTCTGTCGTCCCTGTTGCAACTGGCAGCAGCAGCAGGCGGGGCAGGAGGCAGCGGTGCAACAAGAGGAGGGGCAGGGGGAGGAGGGGGAGGAGCAGGAGGAAGGGGCGGAGGCTCGGGAGGTCTTGGGTCCGCATCATCCTTACTGTCAGCCTTGCTGGGAGGCAGGCTAGGGGCGGGACGAGGAGCAAGAGGAGGGTCAGGGTCAGGAGGAGGAGGAGGAGGGGCAGCAGAAAGGCTTCTGGATTTCGACCTGTTTGATGATCTGCTTGCTGCTGCTGCTGCTGGCCCTGGTGCGGACTCCAGTGCTGGTGGTCTGTTCAGCTCTGGTCTAGCCAGGGACACAGCAGGGGGGTTGGGAGCATCGGGGATACCAGCAGCGGCGGGCGTACCAGCAGTATCGGGATCGACAGGGAGAGCAGCGGGCGGAGGGACAGGAGCAGCAGCGTCGGCTGCAGCGGCAGCAGCAGCAGGAGAGGAGATGCTTTTGCAGCTGCTAGAAGCCTTCCCACCCCTCTCTGCCGCTGGATTGGGTACTGGTAATTCCTCCAGCACTGGTACTACTGGTGGCGGCGGTGGTAGCAGTGCTACTGGTGGTGCTACCGGTGCAGCTGGTGACGCTTCCCTGTTCTCTACCACCGGTGGTCTCCCTCTCTCCTCCGCATCTATCTCAGCAGCCACAGCAGCAGCCGCTCAGGCGCACGTGAGCCGTCGGATTGCGATCCTGGGCGCGCTGTACGCTGACAAGTGTCGCGCTGTGCACCGCGGGCTGGCCACGTCAGCAGAGAGAATGGGCGCGCTACAGATGGCCCTGGCTGAATACCACCTGTTGGTGGGGCAGCAGAGGAGGAGCCGCCGCAGGCAGCAGCACCTGCAGCTCCAGCTGCAAACGTATCAACAGCAGCAGCAGCAGCAGCAGCAGCAGCAGCAGGAGCAGCTGTGGCGGCGGCAGCAGCAAGGCCTTGGATATGAGGAGGCGAGCGGGGGACTGGGTAGCAATGGCAGTGGTGCCAGGGTGTGTCTGGACTGCAGCAGCACTTTTGTCGGGTTCTGCCTGCAGTGGCTCGAGGTGAGACAATGACTGGAGAGGTCAGGAGATGGGTCGGGGCACCTAAGTCCCGACCCAAGGTGGGTACCTAAGTCCCGACCCAAGGTGGGTACCTAAGTCCCGACCCAAGGTGGGTACCTAAGTCCCGACCCAAGGTGGGTACCTAAGTCCCGACCCAAGGTGGGTACCTAAGTCCCGACCCAAGGTGGGTACCTAAGTCCCGACCCAAGGTGGGTACCTAAGTCCCGACCCAAGGTGGGTACCTAAGTCCCTTGGTAAGAATGAGTTTCACAAGGTGGGTTAGCGCGAGTGAGTTACATAGTTGCATGATTCAGCTGCTGTGAATTTCCCTGTTTTGTGTTTTGTTAATTCACAGCTGTTTATCAACCTGTCTTTCTTCCAAGTTTTCCATCTCTTATGTTTCTTTCCCCCCCTCTCCCCTGCTCCCACCCCTCCTGCAGGCGCTCCTCCCCATCCCAGCAGCCCCCTCCGCCCTCCTCTCTCTATCCGCCATCCCCACCATCTTCTCCTCCTCTCTCCTCTCTGGCCCTCCCTCCTCCCGCTCTCGTGCACGCCACCTCTTGACCCGCCTCGGACTCACCTTCCCCCTCGCCTTGCACAATCTTTTGGATCTGATCGAATCTAAGGTCTCTGCTGCAGTGGGCAGCTATCTGCTTGCTGACGTGGCGCCAGCTGTCAAGGACCCGCTGCTGCTCCTTGCTGACCTGTCTTCGTCTCCATCCGAGTCAACATCCAGCCCATCAGAATCTGGCGTTTCGTCTCCTTCCAGGAAGCTTCTTTGCCTGCAGCTGGCTACTCGCCTGTTCTTCCTCGCCCTCGCCACCACCCATCTGCACCCCTCTGTATCGGACCATGTGCTGCTGCCCACTCTCCGTATAGTCACCTCCTCTTGCAAGCACGCTGCTTTAGAGGGGCCAGAGAGGCAGACTGAGGCAACTTCTCAGACTGAAGGAGAGTCTTTACAGAATGGGGACGGGATTTCAGGGAGTGAGGGGATACCAGGGAGTGCAAATAGCAGTAGCAGTGGTACCAGTGGCGGCACTCCAGAGGTTGACCCCTTGCCGTCCACAGTTCGCAAGTTTGCCGCCCGCTGGCGCGATCGCACGCGCGAGCGCAGCGTCCTGGACGGCAGGCTTCGGCTGCTAGTGCGCTCTTTCGGCAGCTGGTGCTTCGGTAGCAATCATCCCTGTGCCCAATCCGGAAAAGACCACCTTCAAGAGAATCAAATCTTTCTCACTGCAGATCTGATCGCCAGCTGTCGCTCGCCGCCCGGTCTCCGATCAGAGATCTGCGATCTGCTCGAGCTGCTGGCAGGGGTGGCCCCTCGTTACAATCACGCTGTGCTAGAAGCACTGCTGTCCCTCCTCCCTGCAACCACACATGCAGGCGAAGCCTCAACAGAGTTCTTCACTCTCCTCTCCCGCCTCCTCTCCTCTCCTCACGCTCCTACCTCCAGCATGCCCTCGCAAAACAGATCTGCAGCCTCCTCTTCTAACGCGCCCCTCCTCTCCACTCTATTCCGTCCCTACTCGTACTCAGCAGCAGCCCAGGGAAGCCTTTTCCCTTCCCCCTTCGCCCCCCCCCAGGCACGGCTGCTCGTGCTACTTCCTCCTCCTCATCTTACTCCTCCTCTCGTCCTGCTTCCACCCGTCGCTCCTCTCACCAACCCTCGGTGGACCAGCCGAGTGTGCAGCACTCCTCTCTGCTCTTCCTAGCGGCTCGAGGCCTCCTCCCTGCCCTCACCTCCTTCATCTCCCACTCCGTTTCCCACCTGCAAGCACACGAGTCCCGAGCCATGGCACCACTGCTCGCTCCTTCCTCCTCCTTCTCACTCTCTCCCTCCACCGCCTCGTCTGCTGCCCCTGCCACCTCTGCCTCTGCAGCGTATCCCATACTGCAAGCCATTCGGCTGCTGCAGCAGGCACTGCAGCATCCCAAGCTGCTCAAGCGCTTCCTTAGACCGGCACACAGGCGCAGCAGCAGGGGTGCCAATGCCAATACCAGCCGAAGCACCAGCAGCAGAAGCAGCAGCGGTAGTAGCAGGTGTTTGGTGCAGGCGGTGCGAGCGCTAGTGGGGCTACAAGGGCTGGTGGTAACAAGGACTCAACTCGTGGTGGAGTGTCAGCAGCAGCTCTCTCTCCTGCTGCAGGGACTCGTGACGGGGCGTGATGGGGGGGATGGAGGTGAAGCGATGGGGAGTGAGGAGGCGTGTGAGACGAGTGAGGGGAGGAGGAGAGCATTTGTGGCGGCGTGTGTGGAGGTGCTGGGGGAACTAGTGGTGGAGGAAGAAGGGGTGGGGCAAGATGCTGCTGCTAGTGACTCTTGGAGGGCGATCAGCGTGAGTTGTTACTTGCTTCTTTGCTTGCTTGCGTGCTGTCCTTCCCAAGCCATCAGCGTGTTTTCAAGTCTGAGAGTTCTCATAAACACCCCCTGATGCTGCGTGTGATTCTTGGAGGGCGATCAGCGTGAGCCGTTGCTTGCTGCTTTGCTTGCTCTTTCCCGTTCCCTCCTGTGTCCCCTTGTCCTTGTCTCTCCCTCCTAAAACCACCCTCTCCCCTCTCTACTCACACCCTCCCACCTTCTTCCCCCCTCCCCCTCTCCCCCAGTTCCTGCTCCGCCATCTCTGCAACACCATCTGCCCCACACGCCCCGAGCCCGAGTACGAGATGCTGCTCATCAAGGCAGCAACACAGGAGGAGTTCCTCCCAGGGCGCCTGCAGCACAACCCCTACTCCTCGAAGCAGGTGTGTTGTCCTGAGGGGTGCATGTTACTGTTCTATGCTACGGTTTGGTACGGTATAGTATGGTGCTCATCAAGGCAGCGACATAGGAGGGGTTCCTTCCCAGGGCGCCTGCAGCACAACCCCTACTCCTCCAAGCAGGTGTGTCATCTGTCTGGCGTTCGTGCTGGGTTGACTCGAGTCAATGCTCTCTTCTAGTCATCTGTCTCCCTTCTTGCCATGCCAATGCTAGCCACTTTTGAGAATTCTCAAAAGTGATTTCTCAAAAGAGAATTCTCAAAAGTGATTTCTCAAAAGAGAATTCTCAAAAGTGATTTCTCAAAAGAGAATTCTCAAAAGTGACTCGAGTCAATGCTCTCTTCTAGTTATCTGTCTCCCTTCTTGCCATGCCAATGCTAGCGCTGCACTCACTCGTCTCCCATGTCCTTGCCTGTCTGCACGGGCTGATGTACGATGACTATGGCATGGCGCTGCTGGTGGTGTCACTGGCACTGACGGCGCTGATGCCCTTATTCCACCCTCTTATCCTGCTTATGTGCATTCCAGGTCGGCCCTCTAATGCGCGATGTCAAGAATCTCATCTGTAAAGAACTCGAGCTGCATGGGCTGATAGACGATGACTATGGCTTGGCGCTGCTGGTGGTGGTGCTGGTGCTGGCACTGTGGAAGACCTTATCCTGCCCTCCTCTCCCACTTGTGCGATCTGCAGGTCGGCCCTTTAATGCGCGATGTCAAGAATCTCATCTGTAAAGAGCTCGAGCTGCACGGGTTGATGGATGACGATTATGGCATGGAGCTGCTGGTGGGGGGGCAGATCTGCTCCCTGGGGCTGTCGGTGCGGGCGGTGTACGAGCAAGTGTGGAAGCAGAGAGGGGCCATGAGCGTCACCTTCAGACTGCAGGTGAGTGTTCATTTGGTTACTTCCTGGTTACAAGTGAGCGGGATGTTACCAGGAATCAGGGGCAAGGCGGGCCAAGAGGGGGCAGATCTGCTCCCTGGGGCTGTCGGTGCGGGCGGTGTACGAGCAAGTGTGGAAGCAGAAAGGGGCCATGAGCGTTACCTTCTGGTTACAGGTGAGCGGGTTTCTACGCTTATTGATGAGTGAGATAATACGGTGGTACAGGACAGTTAAGTCGGACGTTATGAAGAAGGGCAACAAGGGACAGATTTGCTCCCTGCAGCTGTCAGTACAGTCTTCAGGTATACAACCCCTTCACGTTGCAGGGATTTTTTGAGAATTCTCCAAAAATCTCTGCAGCTTTCTGTACCGTTTACAGGTATACAACCCCACTCGTCTTATGCACTCCTTCCTCCCACCCCCCTGTCTCTCCCCCCACCACCGCCACCAGGGGCTGGATGGTGAAGCAACAGAGCCGATAGTGAAGGAGCTGGAGGAGGGCGGTGAGGAAGCTACTGACCCGGAAAAGGAGTTCGCTGCTGCTGCTGCTCTCGTGCCTGTCAGCCGTGATGGTGCGAGTCGTACTTCTGATGTGGGTCACACACCGGGACGTGTGGAGGTTGAGAGTGAGGAGAGGGCTACAGCAGGCAAGGAGAGGGAGGAGGGGGTTGCAGAAAGGGGTGACGAGGTACAGGGTGAGGTGGGCAGTGAAATGGGTAGCTCAGATGGTCTTCTGCTGCTGCTGAGGCTGTTAGAGGAGGTAGCGGATGAGGAGCTAGCGAGTGGGGAGGAGGACGTGAGTGACCTGCTGAAGCTGCTGCACACCGCGTGCCTGCTGCGGACCAATCGCGTGCATCTGCTGCGCTCGCACGCGCTGCCACGCCTGCTCGACCGCGCCACGCGTGCAGCGCTGTACGCGCACGGTGTTGCCACGTCAGCGCTGGGAGGAGGCTCGGCGGCAGGTGCTGCCGGGGTAGCTGGTGCTGCGGCGGCTTCTGCTGCCTCTTCCCAAGCCTCGCTCGCAGGTTCGGCGGAGGCCGCAGCTGACACCCTGCTTCGGATTGTGGATCTGCTAATGGTGGAAGGTGGTGAGGGTGGCGGCATGGGGGGCGACGGTGGTGTGGGCAGTGCTGCAACAGCAGAGAAGGAGGAGGAGTATCGGCAGGATGAGAAGCATGAAGGGTCAGGGCGGGGAGAAGAAGCAGTGAGAGTGTTTCTTGAGAAGCTCACTGCTGCATCGCTCTCCCAGGCTGCTTCTGGGGTAGGCTTATCTGGCCCAGGCGCGTTCACAGCAGGAGGTGCGCCAGGGGGAGGAGGTGGAGGAGTGGGAGGGGCAGGGGGAGCGGGTGGAGGGAGGAAGAAGAAGAGGGATTTTTCCGAGAGTGTGGCTCGGATTTTGCCGTATATGACGTATGGAGAGGGAAGGGCTATGGGGGTTCTGGTTGATCATTTCTGCCCCTTGCTGCTGGATTGGAAAGGGTTTGATCGGTTGGTGGGGGAGTTGAGAGGGGTGGAGAAGGATGGCGATGGGTTGGAGGACGTGAAAGCAGAGGGAAGGGAGGAGAGTGAGGGGATAGAGGAAGAAGAGGGGAAGAGAAAGGAGGAGGTAAAGGAAGGGGAGAGGAGTGGTGGTGGGGAGGAGGAGAGTGAGGAGGAGAGTGAGGAGGAGAGTGAGGAGGAGAGTGAGGAGGAGAGGAGGAGGAAGGCGGTGCACTGGTGGCAGATGGCAGGGCATTTCGAGCGGCTGGTGGGAGCGATCAGGCTGGATGGCAGTGGGCTGAGGCTGCGCACTCTCATCCTGGAAAAAGGCATTCCACAAGGTGAGTGGTTCATTTTGGGACGTAACTGGGGCATAATCCATTCTGGGAGGTAAAAGGAGCAGTCGGAGCACTGTAAGCACAGTGACGGACATTTCGAGCGGCTGGTGGGAGCTATCAGGCTGGACGGCAGTGGGCTGAGGCTGCGAGCTCTCATCCTGGACAGGGGCATTCCACAAGGTAAGGGGCAGTGTGCAAGGTGAGAAAAAGGGGGTCTGGATTTGTATCCTCCTTTCCCCCCGCCTCCCTCCTCCCATCCTCCAACCTCTCTGATTTCCGCCCCCGCTCCCCGCCTGTCAACAAGCTCTGTGCGTTCGCCCCGCCCCCTGCCCCTCCGGCAGAATCTGCTGCTTCTCAGTCTCTGCTTTTGAATGTCTCGGAATCTGATTCACACCCTCCCTGCTCCTGCTGTGTGCCCATCTCCCTCTCTTCCCCCCCCCTCTCCCCCCCCCTCCTCCCCCCCTTCCCCCCTTCCCCCCCTTCCCCCCTTCCCCCAGCTGCTGTGCGCCATCTGCTCACCGCCTTCCCCCCCGCCGCCCTCTCCCCCTCCTCCGACCTCTCTGATCTCCGCCCCCTCCCCGTCTGGCAACGAGCTCTCGCCCTGCCCTCCCTGCCGCTCCTCCTGGGTCTACTGCTTGGTCTGTGCCGCGGCCACCCCCCCACACAACGAGTCCTGCTGGCAACGGAGGGGAGAAAGGGGGTGATGGAAATGGGTCGGGAGGAGGGGGGGCTGGAAACGGGTGGGGAAACGGGAGTTGGGGGAGAAGTGAAGGGGGTGGAGGGGACAGAGAAGGGGGTGCTGCCGCTGCTGCTGCTGCTGGAGGGAGTGGTGGGGTACGATGGGCTGGGAGCGAGGGCTGAAGCTCTGCTAGAGGTGCTGAGCGGTGGAGAGGGGTCGGGAGTTATAGGTGGGCGAGGGAGGTGGGGGAGGAGAGCAAGGGGAGGGAGGGAAGGAGAAGGGGAGAGGAGCAGGGGAGGAGGGAGGGTGGATGAGGAGGTTCGGTTGGCAGTGGCTGAGCTAAGGGCAGCAGCGAAGGAGAGGAGGAGGGAGAAGGCAATGCGACGACGCATGGAGCTTATGAAGGTGAGTCAGGGAGTGATAAAAGTGATGTTTTGAGACGTCTCAAAACATCACTTTTATCACATGAGACGTCTCAAAACATCACTTTTATCACATGAGACGACGCATGGAGCTGATGAAAGTGAGTCAGGGAGTGTGTGAGGGAGTGTGTGAGGGAGTGAGCGAGGGGGGAGTGAGGCAGGGTGAGAGAGTGTGGGATAGGGGTGTGAGTGGGAGTGGATGCTGTGTGGTGAGGCAATGTACCGGTAGTGATGAAAGTGGGTGTGTGGGTGTGAGGAAGAATTCCCCTTATCTTCTCTTCCTGATCTAACTCCCTCCCCTCCCCTCGCCCTCCTCCCCTCCCCCCCCGCTTCCCCTCTCTCTTCCCTTCGTTGCCACCACGATTATAAGGCATGGGTTCAAATCCGGGCTGGCACCTATAGATTTTTGTGACGACTTCAAGGTTCCCTTGAATCTTCACCCCTTGCTTCCCCCATGCGTTCCCCTGCCTTCCCTCCTCCTACCTCTCCTCCTTTTATCTCAGAGCATGGGGGTTAAATCCCAGCTGGCACCTATTGATTGTTGATGAGTAGACCCCAAATTACCTTATAATTTTCACCTTTGCTTCCGCCATGCGTTCCCCCCCCCCTCTTCCTACCTCTGCTCCTTTTATCTCAGAGTATGGGGGTTAAATCCCAGCTGGCTCCTACCGGAGCCCACCGCATCGTGCTGACATCAGCAAAACCGTCTGTATCTGGGGAAGGCGCAGCCAGTGCAGGCTCCACTCCAGTTGCAGGCGCAGGCAGAGCAGGGATGGGGACGAGGACGAGGAGGAGGGAGGGGAGGAGCGAAACGAAAAGGGAGAGGAGGGAGAGGAGGGAGAGGAGGCTAATAATGCAGGTGCCTCTGCTGCTGCTGCTCTACTCTCCACTGCTTTCCCTTTCAACGACGCACGAGATCTACAGCTGGGCCGTCCCATCGCTCTGCCTCCTGCCATGCGTGCGCTGCGCTGCATGGTGTGCCACGAGGGGTACCCGCCTTCGCCCCAACGAGCTGATTGGCGCCTACACCTACTCCAGACGCTTCTCCGACCTCTCCACCTGGAGCCTCAGTAAGTCCCTCAGTAAGTCCTGTATCTGTTAGGTTGAAGCGTGCGCTGCGCTGCATGGTGTGCCACGAGGGGTACCGCCTGCGGCCGAATGAGCTGATCGGAGCCTACACCTACTCCAGACGCTTCTCAGTAAGTACCTTCTCGTTGTGGAGCCTCAGTAAGTACCTTGCTGGGTTGGGCGAGATACTGCCCTCGCTGCGTTCCGTCACTCTGCCTCCTGCCATGTGCCACGAGGAGTACTGCTGTTGTCTTCATGTCTCACCACCATTCCCTCCTGTCCTTGTCCTTCCTCCGCTCCCCCACTGTCTCCTCCCTCGCAGCATCCACGGCCAGCAGGGTGGCAGTGCATTGGTCTATCTCCACCGTCTCTCATTTCAACGCCATCCACTCCTCCTGCTGCTGTCTTTTGAGACGTCTCAAAAGTCCTGCCTCTCTCCTGTTGTCCCCGTGTCCCACCACCATGCCCTCTTGTCCATGTCCTTCCCTCCACTCCCTCCCCTCCCTTCTCAGCAGCATCCACGACCAGCAGGGTGGCAGTGCATTGGTCTATCTCCACCGTCTCTCATTTCAA
The DNA here is from genome assembly GCA_947470075.1 of Closterium sp. Yama58-4. Classification (NCBI taxonomy): domain Eukaryota; kingdom Viridiplantae; phylum Streptophyta; class Zygnematophyceae; order Desmidiales; family Closteriaceae; genus Closterium; species Closterium sp. Yama58-4. The sequence goes on from CANIUD010000258.1 coordinate 642,121, forward strand.
CACCATCCACTTCTCCTGCTGCTCCCTGTGCCCATGCCTCGTTGTGCTGCTCCCCGCACCCCCAAACCCGTCTTGCCCCTTTTCTTTCTTCCCCTCCCAGCCTCAACCACAAGCAGGGTGGCAGTGAACTGGTCTATCTCCACAGTCGCCCATTCCAACACCATCCACTTCTCTGCCACAACCGGGCCAAGCATGCCGATTTCCGGCCTGTGTGCTGCCCACCCACTTCAACACCATCCACTTCTCATTCTGCTCTTGTCCCCGTGTCTCCCTGTGTGCTGTTGCCCGCCCTTTCCCTCTCTTTCTCTCCCTTCCAGCATCAACTATTAGCAGGGTGGCAGTGAACTGGTCCATCTCCACAGTCTCCCATTTCAACTCCATCCACTTCTTCTTCATTCCCATGTGTTTGTGCGCTGCCTCCCTCCTCCACCCCCCTGCCTGCCCCTCCCCTCTTCCCCCTTCCAGCCTCAACGACAAGCAGGGTGGCAGTAAATTGGTCGATCTCCACCGTCTCTCATTTCAACACCATCCACTTTTCCTGCCACGACCGAGCCAAGCGTGCCGATTCCGCCCTCAAGCTGCCAAGCGCGAGTGGGACGGGGCAGCTCTCAGGAACGGCGGCACGCTCTGCAACGCCCTCTTCCCCTTACGAGGCCCTCAGGTAAGGCCTTCTTGCCTTGCCTGTCCTGTGAGCCAAGCATGCCAACTCAGCCCAGCTGCCCAAGCACGAGTGGGACGGGGCAGCTCTCAGGAACGGCGGCACGCTCTGCAACGCTCTCTTCCCCCTGCGTGGGCCTCAGGTAAGGCCCGCTTGCCTTGCCTGTTCTATGAGCCAAGCGCGAGTGGGACGGCGCAGCCCTTCACCATGGCGGCACGCCCTGCAACGCACGCGCTCTTCTCCTTACGAGGCCCTCAGTTCAGGCCGCCTTTTTGGTAGCACCTTGCTTTCCAAGCTGTAATGCGAGTGCCACACACCATACTTAGGCATCGCCTCTGCTTGACCGAGCCAAGCATGCTGGTGGAATAGCCACGTGTAGTGAGGGTGTTTTTGAGACGTCTCAAAAACACCCTCACTACACGACACCATACTTAGGCATCGCTTCTACTTGACCGAGCCAAGCATGCCGGTGGAAGAGTGTCTGCTTGGTAGCTCCTCCCATGGCCACGTGGACGGCTCTCGCTTCCTCGTGCTTCTCCGGGACCTCCGCACTCTCCATGCCCGCTTCGTTGCCCTTGGGAGCACCGACCGCCTATCAGCTGTTCACTACCCCATTCATATCCGCATTCTCTTCCCCTCCACCCTCCCAACACCTTCCTTGTTCGCACAGGTCTCCCTAGCAGTGTACAACCGAGGCCTTGACACCTAATCAAAAGTATTGCCTCTCTTGGCCACGTGGACGGAGCGCGATTCGTCGTGCTCCTCTGGGATCTCTGCACGCTCATCGCACGCTTCGTGCTCGGGGTCAGCTTCAGCAGCGACTGCCTTTCCCTTGTTCACTCCCCAATACCTTTCCCCCTTCTCTTCCTCTCCACCCTCCCAACACCTCCCTCGATCCCACAGGTCTCCCCAGCAGTGTACGCCCGCGGTCTTGACACCTGGTGGGAAAGCGTCTCATCCCTCGGCCACGTGGACGGTTCCCGCTTCCTTGTCCTCCTGCGGGATCTCCGCACGCTCATCGCGCGCTTCGTGCTCGCAGCCAGCTTCAGCACTGACTGCCACGGGGGCGGGCGCGAGAGCAACGCACGCTTCCTCCCCTTCCAGCTGCACATGCTGCTGCACCTCTCCTCCTCCGCCTCGTCTTCCCAGCGCCACTCCCTCGACTCTTCCCTCTCTGCCCTCCTCGAACTAGCCTCACAGCTGCACTCCAGGCTTCCCTCTTCTCTCTCCTCCACCTTCCCCCGTTCTTCATCTGCTTCACCTTCATCCTGTGACTCTCCCTCGCGACAACCACCCTCCTCTTCCTCTCCTTCCAGATCCTCCCCTCTCTCCTCCTCTCCATTGCAGTCATCCCCTCTTGCCTCCTCTCCGTTACAGTCCCCCTCCTCCTCTCCTCCTCCCCCTCAGCCTCCTCCTCCTCCCCTCGCTCTTCCTCTCCCTCCGCCTCCTCTCTCCACCTCCCGCGCTCCTCACTCTCTACAGCAACAGTCGCAGGGGGGATGGGCGGCAGCGTTTGCGATGCCATGCTGGCAACTGTGCTGACGTGGCCTCTGCACAGGTGGCAGCGGTCGCGCCACATGTTTCTGCTGCTGGCAGTGCATGAAGCAGCACGGGCGCATGTGGTGGGTCTGGATGGATGTGCTGTGCTGCCCCCTTCTCTCGCCGGACCTGCTCTCGCTGCTTCTGCTGCTTCTGCTGCTACCACTGCTTCTTCTTCTGCTGCTTCTGCTGCTGCTGCTGCTGCTGCTGGTGGTGCGAGGGATACTGCTGTTACTGCTGCAGCAGACAGCAGTGCAGAGAGAGGGTCCGCCCCACCAGCACCACCACCACCAGCGCTTCGGGCGATGCTGCTCTTTGCGTCGTTCGTCGATCGGCTCCATACCTTTCTGAAAGCTTCTACCTCTACTGGAGAAGCCTCTAACAAGGATGCTGGGGATCGCAGCGAAGGAGAGAGCAGAGAATCAGGGTGTGCTGCGAGTCAAAATAGTGAAGCTGAAAGAGTGGATGAACAAGGCAAGGGAGATCGAAAAGGCGGAGAAATCTCATCCCCAGTGGAAATGCCCGGGTCGTCTGCACCAACACCCATCCCAACAATGTCCAGCCCGATCTCCTAGCTCCCGCAAGGCAGCTTCTGCTTCTTCCAAGTCAACGTCTCCTTTGTCGCGGTCGAAGCAGGAAATTGCGGCGGATCGAGCGTGGGAGGATGTGGCGAAGCAACGATTGGTGGATATGCCATTGATGGCACGACTTAGCTTGGAGATAATGCATTGGATGGAGACGGTGCATGGTTCACAAGGACAGGTTGATTGGGAGGTGCTTGATAGGGTTACAGGTCCTTGGCCAGGTTCGGGCTGTGAGCCCTCTGTTACTGAGCTGTTTTAAACCATTTTGTGTCACTGCTTTGAATCATTCTCTAGCTAGATTGGAACGAGGATTTGATAATATTTCAGTAGATCCTCTGTACGGTATTATATAGGTTTTTGTATCTAGAGCTAAGTGTACTCTGGCTTTTGTGAGAATCTGCTCCCTTACATTGCTTTGGTGCCACGTAGCAAGGCATCCAGATCAGATGCGCAGGATTCTGAACCGACGTCACCCTGTCGTCAGATGGCACTCAAACCAGTGATGCCTTCTCATGTGGCGAACGTAGCAAGGTGAGAGGATCTGATTACGTGGCTAGCGGCTTGCTGGAAGGTTTCGTCATCGCAGGGTAACCCATTTCGACCAACGCAGCATCAATCGCATGGATAAAGTGGGCCACAAATGTGTGTCCTCCATGTTAGACTTCGAAGGCGTGTTCTCCGTTCATCCCAAGGGACAACGGCTCATGCTTCTCAGCTGGTTGCAATGGAATTCGGGGTGTTTGTTCGCGCACGAAGCTCGGTTTCTGTATTGAAAAATGTTCCAAACTCCGCTACAGTTGGGGGCATGTCGACTCCGCCCAATTTGTAAGTTCCGAATACGCCTCATGGACAACTTCAAGTGGGCACAAGTTCCAACCTAGGAACTACTACTTGAGATTGATGAAGGGCAACACCTTGAAATTTTAGTTTCTTCTTCTCCGCCAAACGCGATTTTTTTTCCCCCACAACCATGGCGACCGCAGCTCTCTGCTCCGTTCCCAGCCTTTCCGCAAGCCTCGCGCTCTCGCGGAGGGGAGAAGCCGCCGGAGCGCAGCAGTTGCCGGTCGCCCTAAGCAGCGCGGCCGTAAGAACCGGCGCGTTCGACGTGGCCTCACTGCGGAAGCAGCGCGGTCGCCATGGCTAATGTCGCGCCAGCCAGTGCAGGCCAGGGCTAGCGAAAAGGTACTTTTCTTATCAATATTTTACGCAACCATTATCCTCGCAGATCACAAGCTAAGTCGTCTAATCAATGCCTTATGATAATCGCTGCAGGCCATGGCATGGTTAGCGTTACGGGACCTTATAATCAATTTTATAGGAGGCATTGGCCTTGCAGGCCTGAGCTTGCAAAAGGGTACCTCCCTAATCAACGGCATGTCATTATCGTTGCTGGTCAGGCCATCTCTTGAGGGTAGTCTCGTGTGGCAGGCAGCCGTCTTCAAGTTTATCTGTAGCCCTGGAGCGAACGTCAGGTCCATGACCAATGCATTCCTTTTTTTTTCCGTGCCAGGCAGCCGTCTTCAAGTTTATCTGTAGCCCTGGAGCGAACGTCTCCTCCATAAGAAAAATCTCGACATCAATTCGCATTTCTCGGGGATTTTTCGTTTTCTTTCGTTATTGTCTTTTTCGATGCACAGCCTTCCTCCACCGCCGAGCCGTCCGATGCTTCTCGTGTGGCATCAACGGTGGCAGGCAAAGCCGTCGCCGCGGTGCTAGCTGCTATTCAGGTGAGTCATTTGATTAAACACTCTGTAACAATTTGTTTCTAACAACACTTACTAGACTAGCACTCAATAGATTAACACGCACTGTAGTATCCTTCACTAAAGAAACATGACTGTAATGCGCTGCAGATCATAACGCGTATGACGGATTTCAGTCGAGTTGGTAGAATCTAATAAGCGATAAATATTGTCCGTCCATTCTCCCCACTCCCGCGGTTATTCCCCCCCATTTCCTCGCGCATCCCCCATTCGCCCCCCCCCCCCCCCCCCCCCCCCCCCCCCCCCCCCCCAAAATATTAGGTGCTTGCGCCAGTGTCCGCCGCGTTCGTCCCCCTCCTGGCGCAGCCACCCCCCGCGGAAGCCATCCTGCTCTCCCCGGACACCAAGGTTCCTCGCAATGCTGACGTGGCGCTCCGCCGCGCCGTGCCAGTTGTCAACGAGGCGGTCAGGAAGATTCAGTAAGGCCAGTCCGATTGACTCCTCTTATGGAGATAAGTTAGTAGTTACCACAAACCAGACTAAGAAGATTCATCTCATACCAGATTTTTCCCTTCGAAGTTACCAAACCTACCAGCCATGTCAGGAAAACTCGGTTCAAATGAGGTGAATTCTCGGGTCAGAAAAATAGTTATAATCCCCTTTCTGTCGCAACACACTCCCTTTCCATTGTCCCCACACGTCGGTGACCAAAACTCCCCCAAGAGTTTCCGACATTGGATTTTCCTTTCTCCCATTTCCCCCACAACTCCCCCTCCCCCATTCCCGCCCATCATCCACGCTTCTCTCTCTCCCATCCCCCCCACTCCCAACCCCCCCCTCCTCCCCCCCTCCGCCAACACCTATCAGGATGAGCTGGAGGAGATCACAACGCTCATGCGCATCCCTCAGAAGAAGCCGTACAAGACAATGGCGGCCAACGTGAATAAGGCGCTCAAGGTGCGTACCAAGGCAGTGCAGCAGAACAGGCTCAATCAACCATCCTCCTCTCTCTGCACTGAAATGCCCCGTGCGAACAACCACGCTGCATGCACGTGCACCAGACAGGTGATAAAAGTGAAGTTTTGAGTGAGACGTCTCAAAACTTCACTTTTATCACGAAGGCAGTGAAATGACCCGAGCGAACACCCACCCTCTCCCCCTCTCCCCTCTCCAACCTCCTCACTTCCCCTTCCTCCATCCCTCCTCGATTCTTTCATCCATCCCCTCCCCCCCCCTGCCTCCTTTCTCCCTCTTTTTCCTCCCGTTCTCATTTTTCTCAGCTGGCAGAGGCAAATCAAGCAGCGATTTTGGATGCTGTGCCTGTTCCCGACAGGGAGAGGGCAGCAGCTATTTACAACGACCTTGTCAGCTCCAAGGTGCGTGCTGTGGTGCTGTGTGGTGTCGTGCGGTGCTGTGTGATTCTGTGCAATGCTGTGCGGTGCTGTGCTGTTCTCCATCCGTTCCTTGTCCTCCCCACCCTCCTTCCCGTCAGATGCGCCTCCATCAGCCTTTCCTCCCCCCCTTCACTTCTTTGCCTCGTCTCTCCGTCTTTGCCGCTTCTTATCCCACCCTCCTCTCCTCCCATCAGAGTGGCTTCCCCAGCCTGGTAGCAGCCATAGAGGACAAGGACCCTGACCGCGTCTCCATCTGCCTGGCCTCACTGCTCACTCTTTCCTCTTTCCCTCTTTGCCTCGTTTCTTCCTCTTTGCCCTCCCCACCTCCTCCCCCATCAGAGTGGCTTCCCAGGCCTCCTGGCAGCGATAGAGGACAAGGACCCTGACCGCGTCTCCATCCGCTCCGCCTCGCCTCCAGACTTCACTCTATTCCTCCTCTTCATTCTCCTTTCCTCATCCCTCTCATTTCAGAGCGGCTTCCCCGGCCTCCTGGCAGCGATAGAGGACAAGGACCCTGACCGCGTCTCCATCCGCCTCGCCTCCTCCCTCAACGATGTCGCCAACCTCTCACTGCTGCAGGCCACGGGTCTTCAGTTCCTCATCCCCTCCCAATACGCTAATCTCCCACGGTGGGTGTGAGCATGTATCACGAAACCACTACCTACCTACAAGGTGAAATCTCAATCACTAGCCTCTTGCCCTCGCTGCAAGCCATGGGTCTCCAGTTCCTCATCCCCGCCCAATACGCCAGCCTGCCACAGTGGGTCTGAGTGCGTGTGTGTCACTGAACAACTGCTTGAAAGGTAAACTCCCCATACTCATCTCTCACTGCTGCAAGCCACGGGCCTCCAGTTCCTCATCCCCTCCCAATACGCCAGCCTGCCACGGTGGGTCTGAGCATTAACAGCTACTTACAAGGGGAATCCTCAATCCTTGGCCTCTATCTCCTGCACGCCAGGTCCCTTCTCCCTTTTTAAAAGAGAAAATGCCTCTTGACACGCCTAGAGAATCGCCGCTCGTGAATGGTCTCAAAAGCAGCCTCACCCGCTCTCCCGTCCGCCCTCTCGCTTCACTCACACCTCTCAGGCTAACAGGGCAGGCAACGTTGGAGTTTGCAGTGTTCAAGCCGGATGGCTCCTACTTCCCCTCTCCTCTCTCTTCTCCCTTTCCTCCTCTTGTTCACCTTCTCCCTCCTCCATCCTCCCTCTTCCACTCATCCCAGGCTAACAGGGCAGGCAACGGAGGAGTTTTCAGTGCTCAAGGCGGATGGCTCTTACTTCCTCTCTCTCCCTGTCCTCACCTTGTTCACCTTCCTCCCTTGTCTATCCCCTCTCTTCGCACCTCCCAGGCTAACAGGGCAGGCAATGGTGGAGTTCGCAGTGCTCAAGGCGGATGGCTCATACTTCTCTTTTGAGTCACCTCAACTCACATGTGACTTGATGCGACTTTATTCAACTTACAATACATGTCACCCCCACCCCCTTTCCATCTCATTCACACCTCTCAGCCTAACAGGGCGGGCAACAATAGAGTTCGCAGTACTCAAGGCGGACGGCTCATACTTCTCCCTTGATAACGGAGCCACCTCTGCCCTCACAGGCGTGATGCAGGTGTGTCTTCATGCTTGCATGACCAGGTGTGTGCACGTGCACCTACACTACACTTGCTCACATAGTGTGCTGGCATTGGATTACTCTTACTTCTTGTTCGTTCCTTCACTTCCCCTTCCCATGCCCTACTCTTCTCATTTAAGGCGCCTCAGAAGTTCCTCTCTTTCCTTGTTTACGTTCGTTCCTCCACTTCCCCATCCCATGCCCTGCTCTTCTCATTTAAGGCGCCTCAGAAGTCGTATCTTATCGCGCGCAATTCTTCAGGCGCCTCAAAAGTTCCTCTCTTTCCTTGTTTACGTTCGTTCCTTCACTCCCCCTCCCTCCCCATCCCCTTCTGTTCGCATTCTTTTGCTCTGTTCCCATCCCATTCCCTTCCCGATCCCCTTGCTCCCCTTCCCAATCCCTTCCCTTCTCTTCCATTCCCGTCCGTTCCCTTTTTCCCCCACTTCTTCCTTCCAGGCGGTGCTTGACACCCGCCTCCTTCTCTCACACCCACCCAACCGATGCCTGAGGCAGCGCAAAAGCATGCATACGTGTGCCTTGAATTTCTGTTCTCCCTCCGTTCATCCCTCGAGTCGACTCAAATTTCTGTTCTCCCTCCGTTCATCCCCCGAGTCGACTCAAAATTCTGTTCTCCCTCCGTTCATCCCCCGAGTCGACTCAAAATTCTGTTCTCCCCTCGTTCATTATCCCCCGAGTCGACTCAAAATTTCTGTTCTCCTCCCTCCGTTCATCCCCCGAGTCGACTCAAAATTTCTGTTCTCCCCTCCGTTCATCCCCCGTTCATCCCACAGGTGGTGCTGATGTTACTCTCTGCTCCTCTTACAAGCCGAAATTTGGCTCAGCTGGTGAGTGGGGATGACTGGGGAAACGAGGAGTGTGGGGGGAGGGAGGGGACGGGGAGAGGGGGGTATTGAGGGAATGGGGGAGCTGGGGAGTGGGAAAACTGAGGAGGGAGAGTGAGTGTTACCTGAAAGAGCAAGTATGGTGAGCAGAGGAGTGAGTGTGTGAGTTTGAGAGGAGAGATGCGAGTGTGCTGTGTGCTGTGTGCGGTACTATCCAACGCTCTAGGCCCTTCTAGTTCAAAACCAATTTCTTCGCCTTTCTCCTCCCCTCCCCCCCCCCCCTCCCTCTTTTCACCAGACATACCCCCCTTTCATACCCTCCGATTATGCCCCCTTCATACCCCCTTCTGTGGTCCCCCCTTCACTTACCAGGCATCCCGCCGCACATACGATGGAGTGGCAGTGAATGCAACGGACCTCGCCGTCCTATCCGACGTTCGAGATCCTTCTGCCTGCCGGGACGTGCCGCTTGATATCATGCCTTCGAACCAGTTCTTCGCTTTTTCTTTGCAAACGTTCTCACAACCCAAATCCAAACCCTTACTTCCTTCACTCACCAGGTGTCCCGCCGCGCATATGATGGAGTGGCAGTGAAGGCTACCGACCTGGCAGTCTTATCCCGACGCTCGAGATCACTTCGCCGCCGGGACGTACCGCTTGAGATCATGCCAGCTGGCGAGTTCCAACCCATCTACCGCACACCACTGGACGTGCAGGTACGGGGGGGGGGAGGGGGGGGGGGGGGGGGGGTGGGAGGGAGGAAGGGGGGGAGGGGGGTTGTTGCTGCACCGGGTGTGCAGGTGTCTCTTGAGGGAGGCGCCACTTGAGATCATGCCAGCTGGCGAGTTCCAACCCATCTACCGCACACCACTGGACGTACAGGTAAGGAAATAGGGGGGGGAGGGGGGGGGGCTCTGCACTGGGTTGTGGGTAGGGAGGCGCAGATGCTTCTTGAGGGAGGCACTGCTTGAGGGAGGTGCCTCTTGGGATCATGCCCGCTGGCGAGTCCAGCCATCATCTACTGCACACCACTTGACGTACAGGTAGGAAAGTGCCTCTGAGATCTTCTTGATTGCTTCTAACATGTTTGCCTTTCATCTCACCTGCAGGGCTGAGAGCTCCCAGTGCTGCCATATCAGTGTTTGGTGCGTTAGTTACGTACGGCCCACTGCCATGTATGTTTCCCTTTTCTTTTTTCTTCTTCTTTCTCGCACTTCTTCTGTGTCCAGTCTCCTGCTGTTCGTCCTCCTTACCTGCAGGGCTGAGAGCTCCCAGTGCTGCCATGTCAGTGTTTGGTGCAATGGTCATGGCCCACTCGCCAGAGGGTGATACCCTGTTGATATTTAACGTCTTTTGTTCCATCTATATGCCACTTCTAATCTTTCCCTTACAGGATGGGGAGCTCCCAGTGCTGCCCATGTCAGTGTTTGGTGCAATGGTCATGGCCCACTCTCCAGAGAGTGACTCCTTCAGCCATCCCTCACAGTTCTTCCTCTACAAATACGACAAGAGACGGGTAGGTGCAAGTGCCTGCTGTGATGTCATTCTTTCTTCCTTCTTGGCGTTCTTCCTTATCAGCAAATGATGCAAATATCTGGTGCGCCTCCTATTCTTTCTCATTTGCACCTCCCTTCACCCTTTTCCAATGTGAAATGCAGTCTGGATTGGGTGGACTTGCCTTTGACGAGGGCCAATTCTCAGTTTTTCGGGTAAGCTATCACTTCTACCTGTTGCCAGAGTCGTCTTGCAAGCTTATGCTTCTGCGTAATGAAACAATCTGAAAAATGCTGTGCTTGGTGGTGTGCTTATGCAGGTATGTGACTAAAGGAAGGGATGTTCTGGCACAGCTTCTTCGTACTGGCGATGTGATTCAATCAGCTCGTATCGTGGCCGGGGCTGATAGGCTATCGGTCCCAAACGTGTGATAAGGTTTCCTGAGTTGCTAGTATAGCGAAGTGCCTAGAAAGGTTGAGGTCAACAAAATTATTTCAATGTACAAATATTCAATTTCTAAATCTTCTCTATTCAATCGAGACTGTCATATTTGTGATTATATGCCTTACAACGTTTCCGCTAATCCGTGCTAAATGCAGCATTAGCTGTATCGCGTATCCGTCACCTGAATCTGCTCATTCGTCAATTATCAGTGTGAGCCCTCGACTCGGGTCCCACGGACCACTAATGAAGTCCCTTCGCGTTCCATAGTCCATGTATTATACAAAATCGTATCTCTTCTTCAGTATCGTAGACTAGTATTCGTCTTCGGAAAATGAAGCTGAAGCAGCTCGAGTCGCTCTTAGGAGATGTGCAGCAGTTCGACAATCCCAAGGTAGGCCGCTTCGAACGCGCAATCAAGGTTCCAGCCGATCCGTGGCGATCCTGTGTTGCGTTTCTAGAATGTGAATGCTGTACGTGTTATCGCATTAGCTATCTGCGGCAAATTCGATCCGAAATCGCGTCCATTCCCTACTGATTGCGGAAAGTCCGTGCATCACTCTTGAGAATTCTCCAAAGCGAAACCGCTTCGTTTCTGCACCAGTCGCGGAGTGACCGTGGGAACCGGGGCTGTCGCTCCCTCGTGTCTGAGGTTATACATTGCAATGAAATGTTCGCTACCTTGGGATCGCTACACCACACACCCACATGATATTTTTGAGGTGCCTAAGGACTCTGCTCATCCCCGCTGGCTCTCCCCTTATGCAATGCATCATTACAATGCATTGTTCAATTCAACCAGGACCACTGCCCACACAGCCTCGCACATCCCTTCCTTCCACCACCCCCCCCCCCCCCTCCACCCCCTCCACGCGTCTCCCCATCCCAATCCATCCCGCTCCAATCCCCTCCACCCCTCTCCAACCCCCTCCACCCCTCTCCATCCCCGTCCACCGCTCTCCATCCCTCTCCATCAGATCGAGTTGGAGCAGTACCCCACGGGGCCTCACATCGCCTCACGGATGCTCTATGAGGTGATAGCATGCCATAGCCCACGGATGCTCTATGAGGTGATAGCATGCATGCCATAGCCCACGGATGCTCTATGAGGTGATAGCATGCCATAGCCCACGGATGCTCTATGAGGTGATAGCATGCCATATCTCACGGATGCTCTATGAGGTGATAGCATGCCATAGCCCACGGATGCTCTATGAGTGATAGCATGCCATAGCCTGTCGCCAGAACCTACTGCTGCTCGCTTTTCCACATGCTATCGCCCTATTTCATGCTGGTTACTATTGCTCACGCGTGATTGTGCCTTGAGCATACACATTTGGACGCATCTTCAACCCACACTTTGTGTCCACATTTGCACGTTTGGATTGAAATAGGTTCAATACAAACTATGCGATGCAGCTTCGGGCATACGCCTTTCATGGGAAATGTCTCTCTTTTAGAAGAAATGTGTGTATATGTCTCTCATTCGAGATATCTCACACAATGGTGTCTCACACACACAAGTTGTCTCTTCTCTCCCTCCCTTCAGATCCACACGCGCTTTGATGACGTGGAGGGGCGAACAGTGCTGGACCTTGGCTGTGGATGCGGCACCCTAGGGATTGCCGCGGCCATGCTGGGAGCAGAGTGAGTGAACCGCTCAGAACCGTACCAAACCATCTAGGCACCATGCACCGTCAAGGGAGCAGACTGAGTGAGTGAATGTGGATTGCCCCAAGGCACTGGCCGGACCTTTCATGCAACAACCACGGAGCACCACCACTGAGGGGCGCACAGCACAGTGCTCGACCTCGGCTGTGGATGCGGCACCCTAGGGATTGCCGCGGCCATGCTGGGAGCAGAGTGAGTGAACCGCTTAGAACCCCACCAGACCATCTTGTACCTACATCAATTTGCATCCGTTTCCGTTCATTTTCTAGACGACTCAGAAGCAGCCCCTCGTACCTCTTGTTCATGCGCCCTCCACGTTTCCATTCACACGCGGCTGTGTGGCTGTATGTGTGTGATGTTTGCATGCTTGCTTGTATGTGCACATGTGTGTGCACATTGTGTGTGCACATCCGTGCATGCAGGTATGTGGTAGGAGTGGATGCGGATGACTCAGCCATTGCCACAGCACAGGCCAACTGTCAAGAATACGAGGTGCGTTTCTTTGGCTCCACTCCACTTGCGTAAGAATGTAGCTGCTTTTTCGACCACTGCTTTTACTCACTCACTGCTTTTTAGACAACCTCATCCCCCCACTCAAGAAGAACAGGCCTTGTGTGGCTACCTATGCAGCCCTCAACAACAGAGACGATTTTCGAGGCGCCTAAAAAAAAGTAGACACCTTCACCCAAGAAATACAGTGCTTTTGCGGCTACATATGAAGCCCTCAGCAACCTTTGTGTGTATTTGTGTCTCTGTGTATGTGCAGATTGATATGGACTTCATTCAGGCGAAACTTCCCCACTTGTCTCTCACTAGTTAAGCCTCTGCCTCCCTCCTCCTCGGCCTACCTCCTTTTTCTCCTTTCTCTCT